>CM075207.1:23018503-23085648 GCA_037577465.1 Liposcelis bostrychophila
GCGGACTCCGATATCGGACCGTTTGACCTTCCAAAAACAATGGTTTTTAAGATGAAGCTACAATGAATACCCAAAGAAATGATTGTTTTGTCTAATATTTGATTTACGAGGAAAAAATTAAAATTTCAGATACCCTTTGACTTATTTTTGTATTTCCGGCACAAGTTTCAACTTGCTCCATGTTAATATGGATCACGAATAAAAGCTTTTCGAACACAAGCGTTTTTGAAATTATTTTTTGCCCGTACAAACATTGTTCAGACAAGTTGAAACTTGCCCCCCAAAATTCCAGGATACATTAAAGTACTTCGTTTGATGCCTAAAATTTGAATTTTTTCCTCGAAAATCGAGCAACAGGCAAAGTAGCTATACAACTACAAAGGAATACAGATCCTGCATTGCATCATTTCTATCATTAACCACCCTGTAATTAAAATAAAAGGGGATTAACCATTTCAAGCGATTAAAATGCGAAACTGGAAATGTGCCTCCGCAACGTTTTATTTTACTCCGAAACGGATTTCGAAATTAGCTTAAATTTAAACGGAAAATCAATCACTGAGTTGATTGTAATCCACGGACTCGGAATCGATCTTAAAATAATAAAACGGTTATTAATGTTTGAAAGTTAATCCGATCGGGGGTAAAAATTAATCCTAAATGATAAATCGGAGTTTCAGAATCAATTTCTAAAACCTTGGACGTTTTACCGTTTATCGTTTTCGTATCGGTTACTTATTTACTTTTTAACATTTCGACTCGCCACGTTAATATTGGTAATGAGTTTGGCCGAAAGCTAACTTTAAAGCAGAGGATTTTAAACGAGAAAAGAGGGACTCAAGTTCTCCCTCTTAGGAAAATAATACTGTTTAACGCTTATCTTTGTGCTTTTAAAATAATCAAAAAGTTTGCACGTTCCACCCTTCTCAATTTTCTTAAAATTATTTTCTTATAAGAAAAATTTTTCTTTCGACTTAAATTCCCGGAATTCATCTCGATTGCTTTCTGCCTACTTACTCCTTTGTTTCTAAGGATTTAACATTTCGATAAGTTTTCTTGTTTTTTTAAACTTTTTCATTAGCTTTATCCTACCTATCAACTCCTTCATTATTTTTTTTTCCTTTTAAGTTATTAAAATCGTTCAAAAAAAGAAAAGCAACAAGATTTAACTTAGCAAAGGAGCAGCAAATAAAGTTTAGCATAAATACATAGGACTAAATGGAACCTAAATCCGAAAGAAAGTTTTTCATGTTTAATGTTTCTGAGAAAAGAAATATTAAACTAAATTACAATTCGAATAATAATAGTTTTTTAAGTCTTAAACCTTTACGTTAACTAGTTCAACTAACTAGGTTCAATCAAGCTTTTCATCTCAAAATCTGCACTTTCAGTGAAACTATGTAATTGTAAAAATAATTTCTCTTATGATGATTCCGTTCTCAGATTTCCTTTCAGATTTTCATTTAAATAAAGTAAAAAAATTGTTCTACTACTTTGCCATAGGAATCTAATTCCAATTATGCCTGGCCATTTAGGAAAAACTGTTGAATTCAATCAATGGGCAACATATCTTTAGCATACAGTGAAACGTTTTCCCACAAAAACTATTATTCTTATCTAAAACATTTACCCTCATGGGAATTTTCTCCTACAGGAATACGGTTTAGTTCCTCCAAATCCATTTTACTGGCATCACCAATGGAATTAGGAATATAAACAAAACCCAATCCAATGCAATAATTCCAACCTCGTCATACATGCCCGATCATGTTCAATCATGCCCGAACAGGTTGAATGACTTGCAAATTTAAGTGCTATATGCACACATGATTTCAGTACCTACTTTTAATCTGTATATTTTGCATTTTGTTCAACGACATCCTTTTCACGTTTGCATCCACAAACGTTTTCGACATTTTCGTTTCAATACGACGCGATTTTCCTCCATATTCTTTTTTGAACTTCACGCAAAATGTTTAAAAACCGAACGTTTTGAATTTCATCCTTTCCGCGTTGTGCAGATTAAATTGCTGTTTCATTTCATTTTGACAATATTAAATCGGATAAAAGAAGTTTAAAGACACGCGACATGCATAAAAAAAAAACAAACGTCAGCCATCAAAATTTTTTGCAAAAGTGGAAGCAGAACAATAATCGTGGAACTTGAAAAATCAAACATGGCGGCAGCCAAAGTGTTCGAATTAAAATTTTTCTTTTTCTCCACATAAATAAATTGATTACTGGCTTTCAAAACTTGAAAGCACGTCGGAATACTTAAAAATTTAAGTTCCTATCACTTTTTAAAACAGAAGTTGAATTGTTAAATGAGTTGACTTGCTTTTGGCGATGTAGCCAGGTTAGAAAAAACACTAAGAAACATGAAAGAATGAAATGAAATGACTAATTTTTTTTAAATTTCCTTACTTTATTTTAATTCTAGATGATTTTATTTAGATTTGATTTTAATTCTAGGCACTTTATTTTAATTCTAGATGATTTTATTGCCCCAAAAATTATATGCTTGCTTGGAACAATTAATGATTATTACTACATTTGGCTTGTACGTTTCATTATTTTGTTATTCAAAAAAAATTTTATGCAGAGGCACAATTCCTCTTCCCAATTCGATGACAACCTTTTCCCAAAAATTGCTTAGTATATATAATTCCGGCATTATATTCTTGTCCGGATATTTTGAAAAATGCATTTTTTTAAATTTAAAAATCTTTTCCTAGCAAGAGATCAACTGAAAAGTTTTAAGTAAACTATTTCTTAAGGAAAAGAATGTAAATAAAATCGTTCTAAAAACTTCTAAAAATTTTAAAATCAAATTAAATTTGAAATCGAGGACAGAACGGAAAAACATTTCAGTAGGAAAATGAAAAATTTTGTAAAAAGATAAAAATATGGAGTTGTTCAGGATATGCTTGTCAGGATATGTAGAATTGGTCCATAAACCTCGATAAATCAAATAAGAATTTTGCTTGAATTTAAAAAAATTTTCAACATATGTGGGGATGTTCTGCCTAAAGATCCTAATGGTATAAGGCCTACGATTAATCGAATAGCCCTGTAATCATTCTACACATTATAAGAAGCCATTTGGACCCTTGTATGTATCTGTTAAATTTTGGGCTCCCCTATTATCTCTAATTAAATGGGATATCATAATTTATTTAAAATCAAGTTTTAAACTTTGACCAGGCGCCATTTTAAAATGAACTGAAATAAAAATAGTATCAATTGAAACATTGTTTGAGAATTCCTTATCAGATTTCACAGCAAAATCAATCAATTTTCCTCAAATAAAAAAATTTTTTTTTTCGTAATTATCAAGCGCATTTTTCCCTTATCAATTTAAAATAATAAAGTTTCTTTTTATATCAATGATTACGGTAACTGATTGCATCCTTCATATAAAACCTTAACAAATCCCTATTATCGATTATCTTCATTTCTGATAAATGCACCGTTCGAAGATTTAAAAAAAAAAAAAAATGGATGCATTAATTAAATGTAGATTCCAAGTTTTGTTTACAATATGCGGTCAAGAGGTCAAGGTCACATTTCTTTAAACTTACCTACCATTTAAAAATTATTGCTTCTGGTTTTACAGGTTACATCAAATTTTTTTTCACCTTTCCTCCGAACAAAAAAACGGTCTTCCCCAATAAAAGAAAGTGCGGCCGAAACCTGAAAATGAAAAAAAAAAATAAAAAATAAAAAAATTATGAAAAAAAAAATTGCAACATATGAAAGTGCACACATCGATAGCACTTAACTGCTTCCAATGTAGAAATCACGGATTTGTCCAGCAAAAAAAAAAAATTCTTATCAACATCTTCTCGGCTTTAAAATGAAGGACCTCGATATGGAAGTTGGCCGTTACTTTCTCTTCTTTTAATGTTTTACGATCCGGCTGGAATCTTCAAGTGTCGCTTAACTTAACTTGAACCACTGGAATGGAAATAATTTTTCTTGTGAAATCATCTTCTTAGGATGAAGTTGATTAGCCTAGTTTTATCTATTTCATAACGGCCGTTAGTGTGTTTTTAGGTATACGCCTGTACGGAGGTAAAAGGTAAGTTAAAAAAAAAAAAAAAAAAAACTTTTTCTTTTAAATTGAATCAGGTGTGAATTAAAAAAAACGGAAGCATCCGATTTTTTATTTTCGGAGAAAAATATCTTTTTATTTTATAAATTAAATTTTTTTTTTTTTTTTTTTGAAATTAATCGTAAAAAATTAGGCATGACAGTAAAGATCATAATTAAAAAGAAATTTATTTTAATAACCAAGGTTAAAAATGCTTTTCGCATTGTGCAGGAAAAAAAATAAAATAAAAATATTCTTTTAAAATTTTTAAACCTAAGCTTTCTATTTAAATTCCAAAGTGGAAGATTTTTTACTTGTATTTTTTAAATTTCTGTCAACCGTTACGTTTGATAATTTAACTGTGACATGTTTTGAATCAGGGTCACTCACGCATGTCACATACATTGGTTAACATATTAACGCAACATGCACCGTACTCGCAATCATTCTCATTTTTTTTAAATAAAAATTTTTTTTTTCATTTCTAATTCAACTTTTTTTTTTTTCAGGTACAGGCATGGTCTTTATATTGCCTTCTGCCTTGGGTCTGTTTTTTAGCGTCTTATGGGAAATAATCGTCACGCATTTTCTCTGCGCTAAAGAGCTTTTCCATCTCTTAATTTACGGGAGGAAACAAAAATGCGTCAAAGGGAAAGTTGTTGTGGTGACGGGAGCGGGTCACGGGTTGGGCAGGAGGATAGCCAGGGAGTTCGGGAGATTGGGAGCGACGGTTGTTTGCTGGGACATTGACAGGGAAAGGAACGAAAACACGGTAAGATTTTGGATTAATTGATCCGTTCGAAATTTTGTCGAAAACGAAACAGTCGAGGAAACTTGGAAACAATTGTCAGAAGATGAAAAATTAAGCTAAATTTAAATTAATTTTTTTTTTTCCTAATACGAAAAAAACGAAAAACGGAGTTGGAAGCTAATTTTTTGTTCTGTAATTTCACCGAAATTAAATCATCCTAAGAGTATTCATTCATGGAAATTAATACCTCATGCGAATAATGATGATTCAATTTAGGTGAAATTGATATCTAAAAATATTAGGTTCGATTTGGATTCTGATTGCCATATGCTTTTCGATTCGTGAATTTAAAAAAAAAAAGTAAAAAAAAGAGGCGAAAGTTTTGCTGATGATCATTGAAAAAAAAAAGAAATGTGATGTACGGGTCTAAAAATATTTTTGCTGTAGCGAATTAAGAATTCAAACGGTCAAAATTAGGCTCATTCTATACTTTTATGAAAAATTATTTGACTGATTTGTTCCGTACATACTTAAAATTTTCAAAAATTTTAAAGATATGCAAAGGTCGAAGTTTTACAGAGCCTCTTTTTTAGGTCAATGAAAAATCTTGTTAGTCGAGTGGGACCATAAAAATCGCATCATAAGTTTTTTCTTAATAAAAAACGAGGTCTGTTGGCAGGCAAGGATCAAAGGGCTCACCCCACCCCCCGGGAAATGAGCCGTTTGTGACATGCATAATTTTTGTCAAGGTTCTGAAGCCGGCGATTTAAAACTTTTTTAAAAAATAATTTTTAGATTTTTAGAATTTGATTAATTTTTTTAAAATAACCTCTTTCCGCTCTAGTTTTTTTTATCAGGAACCCAAAGCCGGTAAAAATTAGGCAATTTTAGAAAATTTTATTGAAATTTAAAATGAAAAATTTATATTTTTTTACTTCCAGGTTAATTACACAGTAAAAAATTTTGTTTAGGATAGGGAATTAGTTCAATGTATTCATTCATATAGTATTCATTGATTCATAATTTTTTATTTTTAAAATGTTTATCTCAATAATTAAATTTTAAAGTCTTTCCTTTCAGCTTTTGCTCTTAAAAAATAAATAAATTGTTTTAAGTACAAAACGTGATTTTTTTTTAAACTGACGTAACGCTTCCTTGCTTTTTTTTTTTGCGAAATAAAATAAATTAAAAATTACCCCGGCGCCGGAGCCGGCCAATTTTTTTTACAATCGTGGCGCCGATTTTATTTTTTGAAAATTTTGCCTTTTTAATTTTTACCGGCTTCGGACCCCTGATTTTTGTAGCACTAACAAATTGTACCTAATCCAGAAATTAATCATAATCCCCCGTACGAAAAAGTGATGCAATAATTGCATAAAATTTGTGTAAAATGCAAAAACCAGGGCTGCAATTCCGATTCCGATTATTCCGATTCCGTAGTATCTTGAATATTTATGAGTAAGATTCCGATTCCGATTCCGACAGGTGGAAAAAAAAATTTCAGATTCGATTCCGATTCCAACTAACAAATATTTTAACGATGCCGATTCCTATTCTGATTCCGATTTAAACCAAAATTGATTAATTGTAATGACGGTGTTTTCTTGCTATTTAAAAAATCAATCTGAATCGAAAATATTTTTTTGGAGGCCGATTCCCATTCCGATTCCGAAGATTCCGAACTGAGATCCGATTCCGATTCTTATTTCTTCAATAAAAGCCAAGGATTCCGATTTCGATTCCGGATAAAAATTTATCGGAATTGCTGCCCTGGAAAAACTTGATATAAAAATTTTTATTTTTTTATTATTTACACAAAAATTAAAATTTGGACATGCATAATTTTTGTGCAGTTTATGCATGCATAAAAATTCGGTGCTTATAAAAATATGCATATTTTTAAAAGCACCGAAATATGAATATGCATAATTTGTACAAAATTTTAAGCACATTTTTTTTAAACAAGAAAATCTGGAACTGCATAATTTTTGTACAATTTATGCATATAATTTTTTTTTTAATCAGAAAAATTTGCCAATATGACTATTCAAGTTTTTTTCCATACTTATTTTTACATAATTTATGCACAATTATATTGGAAGATGAAAAAAAAATTTTTTCCGGAAAAAAGGTTAAGTAGTTTGTACATAACTTATGCATTTTTTATGTATGTCCAATTTTTTGTGTAATTTATACGCGATTTTTAAATAATTTATGCATCTCTGTTTCGTTCGAACCCGTAATTTCTTGTTGGAACTTCTCTTTTTTCAAAAGTCTTTAAAAAATTCTCCGCAGGTATGGGACATAAAACACACCAACGGGAGAGCTATTTCGGTCGTCTGCGACGTAACGGACAGACCCCTAGCTTTTCAGACAGCCGAAGACATTCGTAAGCAAATCGGTGAAATCGACATTTTCGTCAGTTGCGTCGGAATATACCCAGTCAAAAATATTTTGTCGTGGACACCCGAAGAACTTTACTCGCTTTTCGATACAAACGTCATGGCTCAATTCTGGGTAAATATAACATCCACAAGGTCAAAATATCGTTTTATGCAGCTCTCATTTAAAAACTTACTCGTCTTTTTTTTCCGCAGTTAATGCAAGCTGTTCTACCACAAATGATAACCAGAAAAAGCGGGCATTTCGTCGCGATTTCTTCCGCAGCCGCAATCGCTCCGGTGCCGAACGAAGTTCCTTACTCCATAACGAAATGTGCCGTCACCGGATTAATGGACGGCTTCATTCAAGAGCTAAAATTACAAAAGCACGAAGGGATTAAAGTAACATGCGTTCATCCTTACTATACAGCCACAAGAGACGACATACCTGTTAAATTCGATTTGAGATTCGGCAGATTATCCCCCGATTTCGTAGCCCAAGAAATTGTCAAGGGGATCAGACAAGAATGCGAAATCATCAGCGTGCCCCGGTTTATGCTGTTTTTCATCCATTTAATGAAGTAAGTACGGAGAAACTGCAAAAGAAAAAAAAATTCAAAATTATATATAGAAACTAAGAGGCTTAGGGATATTCGATTATTGATCGACGGATAGTGATCGATTGCAGAGTCGATAATCGAACATTCATCTGTAAAAAAATTCTTTAAAAAAAAAAACTGATAATTTTTTTTCTGCTTTCTTTTACAGGTTACTACCACAGGAATCTAGAAGAAGATGGAGAAACATATTTTACACTAGGGTTTTCCCCATCGAAAATAGCGTTAATTTATATACTCCCGATGGAAAAATGAAAAATATAATAGAACAATATAAATTACCACCGTTAAATAAACCGACAATGAAAAAACCGCAAGATATGGGCGAAGTTAAATTAGAAATAAAAGATTCAGAGCCACCGAAAAACTGTGACGTCAATTCGAATGAAACTGATCTAAGACTTTAAAATAGTTGGTTTTTTTAAATTCTATTTTTATTATTGTATTTTTATTACCAAAGAAATATTTTTTTTACTGTATCAAAATTTTGTTTTTTTTCTTTGCCATACAATAAATAGTTGTTAAAAAAAATAGAAGAAACTGAATCAAACCTTTTCTTTTAAATTTTTGTATAGTTACAGAGAAAAAAAAAAGGGGGGATTTTCCCGAATGACTGAAAAACCAGAAGCTCTGACTAAATTCAACGTAATTGGGAAGAAGAGTCATGATTCAAAAGTGAAAAATTGAAAAGTCCAAATGTCAAAGGAATAGATACTGCAAATATAGACCCACCATAATTTTCATCATTTTCTAATTTTTACCTCTATTCTGCAGCACACTACTTTTTTGGACTTCTCGACTTAAAATGACAACAATAATTTAAACATCCCAAGGGCAAAAATAATTCCAAATCTTTCATTGCAAAAATAACATAATAAATAAAAACACATCTACAACTGCTCCTGAAAGTTTCCTCTAGGCTTAGAATCTTTTAAGAAGATTTCACTGGAGCAATCTAAAACCAGGTACAATAGAGTTTTAATAATAATTTTTTGAAAACGGTACACATAATTTTTTTCCTCTTCTACATAAAATCCCTGAAGTCATCTTCCTTCACATCCTTCAAGTACCAAAAATCCCCTCATTCGGCTTAATATTTAACACCCATGTCAAAATTACACAAAGGAATACCGATAAGGCACAATAACAACTTTTACATTTCAAATGAAATGCCTGAGTTGTGATGATTAATTTAAAAATTTACTGCTTCACAACAGCTAAAAGCTGCAGAATAATGAATGTAAACAGTATTTACTATATGTTGAAATAATATTATAAAATTTCATATTTAAAATTAATTGAACGATAATATAGCAGATATTTATAAAAAATTGACATACATTTCTCAGATCCCAATAAAAGAAGATAAACGAAATGTCATCAATCTCTGCAATACAAGGAAAACAGACTCAACCAGCTGCTCTCTGAGCTGAAAGTTCTCAAAAACAATCAGCAACACCTTTGAGTAATAGTTATTGTTCCCAATTATGAATTGCTATCAGGTGTATATGATTTATCAATTTTTGATTGTTTGGTGAATTTTTAAGTACCTGAATTTGTGCAAAAGAATCACCTTTAGAATCACACAGAGTCAACAATCACCCAAATCATAAGTGTTCAGAGCCAATAAAGATATTAAGGTTCATAAGATACACAGAACACAATCCATCAGCATTTGTTTCTTCATACACATTTACAAATTGTTTATTATCCAAATAATAATTAACATAATTAACCAAAAAATTTAAACGGTAATTGCTAATATGAGACTTTGATATCAAAAACATGTTACACAAAGCTTACGACCGAAAAAAAAATCCAGTAAAAAATGACTAACTTCATGAATTCACCAAACAATGTTTAATTCAGTTTCGGTTAAACGAATGTTATTTCATTATTTCAAAAGCGGTTGTACATTAAAAATATCGCAATTTAAAAAAAAAATGAAAAACATCGATTCACTGAATCAAAACAAACCGACCGGCCGCCATATTGAATGATTGTTTAGAAAACGTTCACAAAACGAAACAATGCGATTTTTTCCGATTTTTTTTTCTTCAATTAATTTAATTCTTTAGAGGTCTAGATTTAAATTAGGATTTCGAAATGTTGCAATAAATTATTTTTAATTACAACGTAATTAAATTTAACATCTATTTAAAATTAAATGTTAAATCCACAAAAAAGTACATTTAAAATTTTTGAACCGCCATATTGGATTTAGCGGGGCTGTCTGCGCATGACGTCTGCGCATGACGTTTCCAAGAACTCACTTGATTCAGGTTTCTACCGCCAGTGTGGCTCTGATTCTCGCCAGAGTCACATCGGTATTTTTTATTTTAAATTTATTTTATTTTTAGTGCCGGCTTTACTTTATTTTAATTTAATTTAAATTAAATTTACATTCGCGTTTTTTTTAACTAATTTTTTTTTAAATCACGGGATTTTTTTCAATTACATTTTAATTTTTTTTTTTTTTTTTTTTTTTTTTTTAATAATTTATTATTGGTCCGGCTTGGAGGTGAACCAGGAGGTTTAGCTTCCCATCGTAGAAGGCCTAGGTATCGACCCAGCGACTGGCCTTGTGGTATTAGTGTTAAGGGTTTAGTGTTAAGTGTCCCTCAAATCGTTACGTCAGGAGTCAGCTCCTCCCTTGGAGCTGCAGAGTTTTATTAGGCTGTATATTCTATTCGATTCGAACATGCATGGCGCGGGAGATAAGCTCCATAGTGAGAGTCTCCAGGGTTTTCTTTCGGATGACTTGTGTGTCCGAGGTTATTGGCGCACCGCAAGCCTTAACTGTACATATGTAGAGTTAAAGCCGATAGGTCTCCGGCGAGCTCTGATGGCATGGTTCCCTAGACCGCCGGGCCAATGCGGAAGGTCTTAAGCTTTTACGCCTGGAAATCCGAAATTTTTTTGCATTTTTGCATTTTTTTTATAATCTCAAACTATTAATTTAAAAACAAATAAAGTAATAATAATAACATTACAATTTAAAGTAATTAATTTTTTTATTTGAATCATACCGCGGGAGATAAACTCCATTGTGAGGGTCTCCAAGCCCCCCCCCCCCTTTATAATTTGCATTTTTTTTCTTTTTTGATTTCAGGAGCAGCCACAATGAAGTCAGCCATCTTCAAGGTCCGACGTCAGCCAAGGTCCAGGTCAATCAAGGTTCAACGCAGTCAACAAGGTGTGAGTTTGGTAATGAATGGTAAAGGTAAAGGTAAAGGTGAAGGTGAATGGTAATGGTGAATGGTAAAGGTTTGGCATGAGTTCTTTAGGTTTGGTCTTACACTTTATCTTTTTACCTTCATTCATTTTTTATTTCTTTATTTCTTTAATCATTTTCATCTAAAAAAAAATTTACGGCCCGGTACGGCCTTTTACAACTTGTAAAAAAAAACGTGATTTTAAATAACAGCAGCATAATTTGAAAAGCTGTTGGCCAGAGTTTTTCCGAAGCGGTTAAGCGATTCGCAAAAAAGATCCGAAGCCATTTTACCGGTAAAGATTGTCAAAGTATAGATGACAATCTTGTCTTGTATGAATGTCCAATGCCGCATATTGTACATTTGTACATCTTAATTAATATTTAGCTTAAGTATATTGTAAATTGTATGAATGTCCAATGCCGAACATTGTACATTTGTGCAATCTTAATTTAGTTTTAATAACTTGTGTAAACTGTATATTGTATTGTAATTTGTATATTGTACATAATGTTGTATTCTTTCAAGTTGTAAACTGTACTGTAAATTGTATTGTTGTATTGTTGTAATGTTGTCAGCTGAGGGAGTAAAGTCCTACTTACGTCATGCGGAGCCAATGCTCGTGCTGGTCGATGTGAAAAGGACGTCATTTTTACGTCGATCCGTACGAGGTTGGTGACTCGTGGCGTTTGGAAGATGTGATCCTTTTAGCTGGCTTGGGGGGACAACTCGGTCGGGCGCGGCACCCGAGTTTTCCCCCCAACCCGTGTGGGGTTTTTGGCTAGTCCCCCATCGGGCGCCTCCCCAGGTGGCGGATAGGGGAACGCTCTCGAAAATCTGAGAGTACACAGTAAAAAATTTTATGTTAAAATTGACACAAATGATATGTCAAAATCGGTCTACATAAATATTTTGTTAAAAAAATAACAAAGTTGTTTTGTTGAATGTTCTGCGTCCATTAACGATTGTCATTTTTTTGCTGTTTACAAACAAGTTTTGTTGATTTTTTAACATAATAACGTAACATAGACTTTATGTAGACCGTTTTTAACATATTTACGAAATATTTTTTACTGTGTATGAGGATTTATTCCTCAGGCGGACCAAAACTAGCCACATCAGAACAGCATGCGAATCTGGGGTAGCTTAATTTTGCAAGGAAAAGGGTTAAAAGAGGCAGCTTTGGGGTTTTAGACTGTGGAGCATGATCAAAAATTTTTATGTGGTAGAGGAAGGATGTTTTTTCAAAGCTCAAATTTTGTCTGAACCGAATGGCGTTATTAACGAAATTTGAACTTTGCGTGATGCTAGCAGTGCTTATTATTTTTCTGTTCGGTCGCAGAAACCTAATATGATCACTGCAATATTGCCAAATTTCACCGAAATTATCCAGGCATCGATTTTGGGCCAAAATTGTCACTTTCTACCAAAAAAAAAAGGTTTTTGTCCTGTTTACTCCTCAAACAGTCGATAAAAAAAGAATTAAAAAAAGCAAACGTATCAAAAATAAAGCTAAAATTTGATACTCAGAAAATTAGAAAGAAAAAAAAGAAGAGAAACAGGGCAGGGCCACACAAGTAATAAACTCTTTTTTTGGTAATATGCAAATAAAAATAATTAATATACTACTTGCTAAAAAAAAATGTTAAAAAAGTTAAATAAAACTTACAAGAAATTTTCTAAGTCCTTGCTCTTGTTTATGTCGTCTAATTTTACCATTAATAAAGACTATTTTAAATTTCCTTCTTGCACTTTTTCATTAAAAAAAATGCAAACAAGAGGGAACAATATACCATTCTGATGAATAAAATTGATCTTCTCACATCAAAACAGTAAACACAAGAACGTGACAAAACTGACGTTTACTTACTTTCAAAGCCATCCCATATTTTTTAATCAGATCGCGCCAATAAATAAATCAACATAAAGTTCAATCGATTAGTAATCAATGATTTGCCGTTTTAACGGATCAAGGTCCTCTTTTTACGTTAAAACCTTTTTTAAAAAAAATTATAAAAACTCATCAAAGTAATAAACACATGATGCTTCAAAGTTCGAAGCGTCTTTTTTATCGTCAAAGGAATCTCAAAGGAAAACAAAGGACACTCATATAAGTTAAGTTGTCACTAACTGTTTATGATTATTTTGAAAATATGATTGTATAAGTGCAATAGTAGATGTAATATATTGTTATCTTTTTTTTTATCAAAAGAAAAAAAGAAAAAGAATATTATTTTATTTAAAATACTCTTTGAATACGTATCAAGTTAATTTTACAGTAATCGTTTTTGTTTTTTTGTTATATTATTTTGAATCGAAATGTCGAAGACAACGTCAAGAGGAAAAAAGACTGTCAATCCTGATTTACTAAAAGAAAGGGAAAGATGTACATTTGAACCGTCAGAAATCACCTACATATTAGATGGAGGTGCCGAGAAAACGGAAGAAAGACGAAAAACAGGTAAAATCGAATGACAACAATTCTAATTTGACAAATCCTTCATTTGAATCTTCCTTACGAACTGTGACCTGGAATTTGAACCATTACTTTTTTTTTTTTGCATTACATCATTACATCTAGGCTTTCAATCATGTATTTATATATATAATGTGTGCATAAAACATGTTTTAAAGTTATTTCTTTCTTAAATTTTCAGAGGATTGGTTTTTGAAAGACCCAGAACTTCAGGATAAAGTCCCGTCAGAATTTTTAAGTCACAAACAAAAATATGAAGAAGCTGTACGAAAAGCATGTGTCGTATTTAAAAAACTGGAGAAGATGGGAGGAGGTTTTGAAAGCTACAAGTATGCATCCTTTTTTTTTTTCTATGTCATGTGGAACTTGCAAACTGTTCTGCTCAATGTAAAGCACAATCAAAACTGGGGAAATGTTAAGCCCCTACATCGTCAAAGTAATATTTTCAATTTAAAATTATGGTTACTTCTTTGGCCTCTAATCCAGCTGCGACATTGAGTTTTTCATGTAATAAACAAGTTGCTAATTCCACATTGTGTCAAAAGGTTTATTGGTAAATTTGCTTTAGATTTTATTTTTAATCTTTTGACCATGAATTTAAAAAAAGAATAACAAGCTGTTATCTTAATTTTTGAACTTTGCCATTACCTTTACTCATTATATTACTCAAGAGTTATCATTTGAATAACAACAGATAACAGTTTTTTTTTTTAAATTTTCAGTGCAATATTGGGTCAGTTAGGAGGTGCGGTTTTAAAAGATGGAAATCCATTTACTCTTCATTATGTCATGTTCGTCCCTACTCTTTTGGGTCAAGGAACCCTGGAGCAACAAGCCTATTGGATCGGCAGGGCTTGGAATAAAGAAATCATAGGAACATACGCCCAAACCGAATTAGGTCACGGAACATTCATCAGAGGCCTTGAAACCACAGCAACTTACGATCCGAAAACTAAAGAGTTCGTACTTCACAGCCCAACCTTAACAAGTTACAAATGGTGGCCTGGAGGTTTGGGTCAAACCGCAAATTATGCTGTCGTCGTCGCCCAATTGCATTCTAAAGGGCAAAACCATGGTATCCATCCGTTCATTGTACAGCTCAGGGATGAGAAAACGCACAAACCACTGCCCGGCATTAAAATCGGGGAAATCGGAACAAAATTAGGAATGAATTCAACGAATAACGGATATTTAGGATTCGAGAAAGTTAGGATACCGAGGGAGAATATGCTTATGAAAAATAATCAGGTGTTGGAAGATGGAACCTTTGTTAAAGCACCAAATAGCAAATTGACCTATGGTATGTTTTAAATTTTTTTTTTTTTTTTTTGGAGGAGTTTTCGACCATTTTTTCTAATCTGTTTTTCCTAAAAAAAATTAATTCCTAGTACATTTTTCCTAAAAATGTTTTTCCTAACCATTTTTTTCCTAATTACCAATTTTCCTAAAAGTTTTGGACTCCTAAAATGGTTAGGAAAAAAATTTTAGGAACCAAAATTTTAGGATAAATGGATTAGGAATAATTTTTTTCAGGAAAAATGGATTAGGAATTAATTTCTTTTAGGAAAAATTGTAGGAAATCCTTAAGTAATTCCCGACTAATTTTCCTAATCCACTTTTCCTGAAAAAAAGAAATTCCTAATCCATTTTTCCTAAAATTTTGCTTCCTAAAATTTTTTTTAACCATTTTTTTCCTAATTACCAATTTTCCTAAAAGTTTTCGACTCCTAAAATGGCTAGGAACCAAAATTTTAGGAAAAATGGATTAGGAATTTATTTTTTTTTAAGGAAAAATGGATTAGGAATTTATTTTTTTTTAAGGAAAAATGGATTAGGAAAAATTGTAGGATATCCTTAAGTGATTCCCGACCAATTTTCCTAATCCATTTTTCCTAAAATTTTGGTTCCTAAAATTTTTTTCCTAACATTATTTCTCCAAATGTTCAATTTTCCTAAAATTTGTTGATTCCTAAAATAAAATTTCCTAAAATGAATATTTTTCCTAAATTTTTAAATCCCTAAATGGATTTTAGGAAATTTTATTTTAGGGATTTTGGGAAATTTTATTTTGGGAATCAAAAAATTTTAGGAAAATTAAAAATTAAGGAAAAAAAAGTTACGAAAACAATTTTAAGAACCAAAATTTTCATTAAAAAAATGGATTAGGAATTTATTTTTCTTTAGGAAAAATGGGTTATGAAAAATTATAGGAAATCATTTTTAATATGTGATTAATGGTTTATGGGGTCTTTCAGGTACAATGATGTTTGTTCGAGTAGTTTTAGTGAAAGATGCTGCTGCTCATTTAGGGAAAGCTGTTACAATTGCAACGAGGTACTCTGCTGTTCGAAGGCAATCAGAAATGAAACCAGGGTAAGAGACTTTGATTACACACTTAAGTCAAGTGGAAAAAATAGTTTGATAAATATTCACCTTGGTGATTTACTGGGGCGTAAACTAAATAATAGAAATTATTATTGTTAATCAGGCTCGTAACCAGACTGGCAGCTAAAGGAGGGCGGGAAGTTTTTGAAAGGGGGCTGGATTTTTTTTTAGAAATTAAATTAAATTAAAAATTAAATTGAAAAAGGATTGAACAAAAGACTTAAACAAGGAAAAAGAAACAAGCATCCCAAAAAAGAATAATCGATAATGTTCTTCGAAACATGATTTTTGGCAGATAATTTAAAAATTACCAAAAAGCTAATGGCTTAAATGGAAAAAAATCAAAGGGGGACTCAAGCTTTTTCAAAGGGGGGGCTGAACCACTCTTTAGAAAGAGTTAATTTTAAACGTATCTTTAGAGATTAGAGATTTTTGAATTTCGTTCAGTTGAATTTAATTTAATTTTTTTTTTCAGGGAACCAGAACCTCAAATCATGGACTACAAAACTCAGCAATACAAATTATTTCCCAACATAGCTGCGGTTTATTGCTTCAGGTTAACGTCCAATTGGTTGTGGAACATGTATAATAACGTAACTTCCGAACTTGAAAGTGGTGACCTCGACCGGCTCCCTGAGGTACTAACCAACGAAAATAATTTTTATTATTAAAATATTGTCAAAGTGGATTTTGGGTCAGATTTATTCCCCCGCCAAGGACGCTGCTTGTCCTTTCTTAATTACAATTTTTTAAAACTGTCAAGTCCTAATTTTAAAAAGGGACTGCCTTTTGCTTATCTAGAAAACCAATGAAATTCAGCGCCCCAAGTGGAGCGCTTAGGAAAACTTCATCGAATCTGACTGAAATTTTTATTTTATAATTTTTAGCTTCATGCGATTGCTTGTTGCATGAAAGCAGTCTGCACGGCGGAAGCAACCGCTGGAATCGATACCGTCCGATTGGCCTGTGGTGGTCATGGTTATATGACTTGCTCAAATCTTCCCCTTCTTTACGGTCTTGCAACTGCTGCCTGCACCTATGAAGGTGAAAATACCGTCCTGTTCCTTCAAACCGCCAGGTAAGAGCATTTTTTTAAATATAATCGAAGTTGCTGATTAAGCAAGAGTAACTCTAGCTAAATGTCTAGAATTCAAACCCATGTTTAACTAATGGAAAATCCACGAAATTTTCTGGGGATCGGCGACCATTTACATAATTAAGAAAAAAAAAAAAATTAACTAAGAAATGAATTTATTTTTTTTAGGTTTTTGGTGAAACAATATCAAGGAGCCAGATCCGGTTCGAAAATGACCCCGACCGTGGAATACCTAAAAGAAGTAAGCAACGCTCCCGAACGTGGATGGGAAAACACTATGGAATCCGTTATGTTAGGATTTAAAGAAGTCGCTGCCGGAAAGATCAAACTCGCTACCGAAAATCTAGAAAAAAGACAGAGAGGAGGTGTGTCTTATGAAGACGCTTGGAACATGACTAGCATCGAATTGGCCCAGGCGGCAGAGGCTCATTGCAGGCAATTCCTCGTTATCAAATTCTTTGAAGCTGTCGAAGAATTAAAGACTTCCCCGGAAATCAAAACCGTTTTAAGGCAACTTGTCCAGTTGTATGCGGTTCATTGGCTTTTGAATCGTGTGGGCGACTTTTTAAGGGTAATTACTCATCAAAGATTTTAATTTTAATTATCTTCTCTGAATCACTTACAAAAACAATTATATTTCTTTTGTAGTTCTCTTGCTTGAAAGGATCGCAAGTATCAGAATTGCAACAATGGTTAGAATCGCTATTAGCTGACATCAGGCCAAATGCCGTAGGGATCGTCGATGCATTCGATTACTGCGATGAAATTTTAAATTCGGCTTTAGGAGCATGGGACGGTCGCGTATATGAAAGATTATTCGAAGAAGCAGCCAAAAGTCCCCTCAATAAAGAACCAGTTAACTCATCATTCCATAAATATTTAAAACCATTTTTAAGAAGTAATCTTTAAAAATTTAGACAACGAAACTGGTGATGGCTTTTCTTTATACAGTAATTATGAGTCTGTGAATTAGTTTTTTACGTAAAGTTAATTATAAAACGTGATTAAAATACTCGACGAAATATGAGTATTCTGCGCTGGCATTTATTTTATTTTTTTTTCAAGTTGTGTATTAAAATAAGTCTGAAATCCAAATTGTGGCCAAATATCAAGGTGAAAACAAAGGAAATACTTTTTGTCTGTTTTTGATTTTTTTTTCATTTTTATTTCTGTTGTTTGTTTATAAATTTTACTGTTATTAATATTGTCTCAAAGCATTCCTTATTTTTACATTTTGCAATATACGAAGAAAACATTTTTAAGAAATTTATTTGTTAATTTTTTTAAATTAATGAAAGTCCTTTTCTAAATCGTTCATTTGCAAAAAAAATTGTATTTTTTTATTCTGCGAAAAATGGTAACATCTGAATGAATTATTAGGGGTGGGATAATCCCTTGGCAATCTGTCATACAGCACCGGTTGTCTAACTATCAAATTTTTTTTTTTTGAATTATTGCATTAGTTGTGCTAAATGATTGATTTAGTCGTACGACAAAATGATACGTGAGAAAAATTCATGCTTTTCGGTCGGAAAAACTTTAAAATGGATGAGTTCAAACAGTTTAAAAAATAAAAATAAAAAAAAAAACAAGAACTAAATCAAAATCATAAACAGAAGAAAAGAAACAAAGGACGAAGGCGCCATCTTTAATTTCGTCGCTGCCACTTCACTTTTTTTTTTTTTTTCCTTTGACTATTGATTGTTTTTTTTTTCAACGTAAAAAGACAGCTTTTTATATAAAAAAAGTAACGACGGACCCCGGCATCGGCACATTAATAAAAGCAGGTACAATTGATTTGATCACTCTATATTATAGAATGTTATGAAAAAAAGTTTAATTACATTTTATAAATAATTTTAATATGAGTTTGTTTTACTCGAATTGGTGTCGATTATGTGCTAGTTCCTCAGAAAACTCGATCCCGATATTCGAAAAAAACGGGTTAACAAACTTTGCCGAGAAAATAAAATCTTATCTTCATATTGAAGTGAGTTTCGCTTTCATCTTTATAGGGTGAATATAAAAGTGATGCCATTTTGTTTGCTCTCTTTGAGAATTATAAAAAGAAATAAGCTAAGCCCGTTGAATAAATAAATGTTTTGGTCTTTTTAGAATGATAACCGTGATTGTATAGACTATACACTGGATAAAAAAGTGTTTACAATTTTTTTTTAGTTTTGTTTACTATTCAGTGTAATTATTTAATAAAGCATGATAATAAAAATTATCGTTCCCAAATAGCGTTCTATATTCTTTATGCGAGGTTTGTTATCTTTTAGGCATAATCCTTTTGTGTTTAAGCGTATAAAATTAGATAATCATTGGGTGGCCATTTGTTAGTATATGATTAAAGTTAAGAAAGAAAAAAAAAAGTGAAATAAATCCAAGGCTTTTAATAAACCAAATCATATTTTTCGGTGTATGAAGAAATTAAAGAGAATTAATATTGTTGTGAGATGAACATTTTTTGATAATCTTCTTTTTTAAATTCCAGATAGAAAATTCAAACAATGCAAACGATGCTCCAAGGATGTGCAATAGTTGTTCAGAAAAAATTTTAAACTGGGATCAATATGTTGAACAAGTGCAAAAAGTTCAGGGAATGTTTTTGTCCATATCGTCGATAGATGATAATGGGGAAGCTTTAAAGAAATTAAACGAGGAAATAAATACTATGAAAGAAAAGGTAAGTTTGAGAATATCAAGGTGAATTAAAGGAGAATAATATTTATTAATTTCTTGTTTTGACTTTGCAGGAAACAGTAGATATGAAAATGGTTAAGGAAGAATCTTATAATTTTGAAGAAACAAACTGCGAACAAAATATGATCAAAGATAAAAAACGGGATAAAAAACAGAAGAAAAGTAAAAAAGTTAAGAAAATAGTAAAAGTTCAAAGTAACAATAGTGATTTTTCGGAAGAAGATGAAATTCCATTAGCAGCCCAGTTAGAATGTTCAACAGGTATATACTTATTTTTATTTGTATAGCTTCAGTTTAATAAATTTTCTTTCCTTGTTTTTAGAATCTTTGAAAAATCGATTATCAAATGTAGAAGTTGAATGCGAAGAAGATTCTAAGCCGAAAATCAAATTAAAAATTAAACCCATAAAAGACAACAGATCTCAAGAAGAAAAGGACAAAGATGAGGGTATTGATGAATCAGTAAATGAGGATGCTGAAATGTGCGAAGAAGAATATGACGAGGAGGAGGAAGACAACTCCTTCAGTAACATCAACAATGAAGATGCAGACATGGACGATGAGAAAAAAGAGACTGGAAATTCAAAAAATCAGAACAAAAAAATGGCCAACCTACAATCGCTATTCACTTGGGAATGTTTAGAATGTCAAGCCCCCGTTAAAAACTGGAATGCTCTAGTCAAACATTGCAGAGACATACACGAGTGTAACGCGTCCGTTCAGTGTATTTGCGGGAAACAGTTGCAATCGAGAGCGTCCATAATGAAACATCGGATGAAGCACACAGTCGGTTACGGTTATAAGTGCGAATTTGCAAATTGTAATAAAACTTTTCACAGGCAGCAGCTTTTAGACGTTCACATGTTGTCTCACATGCCTAAAGAATTGCAGCCTTGGATGTGTTGTAAATGCTCCAGGCGGTTTCACACAGAATCCTTGTTGAAGCAACACGAAAAAGTTCATTTACCAAAAGAGGAAAAATTAATTCATCCCTGTGATGTTTGCCAAAAAAAGTGAGTTTTAAAGAAAAAGAAGTTACGAGTTTGGAATAATTAAAAAAAATATTTTTTTTTTTTTTTTAGATTTTGCAGCAAGTCTGCTGTATCAGCCCACATTAGAGCTGTTCATTTTGGCGAAAGACCATTTGTATGTGATCAGTGTGGTCATAGCTTCACTAGTAAAGGAATTTTACACGAGCATTTGACCATTCACAGTGATGTTTATAATTTTCATTGCAAAGACTGCAACAAAAGGTACAAAAAATAAAAATTTCATTGTGAAATTTAGTTAATTTTTGTTTATTTCTTCTTCGTATTGGTTTAAATATGAATAAATTTAAAGTCAGTTCGAGCATTAATGAAATTTTTGTGATTTCAGCTTCAAAACCAAGTACCGATTGAAAATTCATATGGACACTCATGTTGAAACTCGTTACCAGTGTCCCATTTGTACTTTGACCCTAAACACAAGGCGCACTTTACGGATGCATCTTCTAGTCCATAGAGATGATAAGGCTTTTCAATGCACTACGTGCGGGAAAGCGTTTAAGAGATCAAAAGACTTAAAAGTAAGTCAAATAACTAAAAAAATTTAAAAAATTTTAAAATCTAAATTGAAAAATTAAAATTAAAATATTAAAATTAAAAAAATTCTAAAAATTTTAAATTTAAATAAAAAAGTCAAAATCAAAAAAATTTTAAAATTTTGAAATCTAAATTAAAAAATTAAAAAAATCAAAATCAAAAAAATTTTAAAAATTTAAAATCTAAATTGAAAAATTAAAATTAACATTAAAAAATTTAAATTTAAAAAAAAATTAAAAATTAAAAATTTTTTACTTATTATAAGCTAAACATGCGAAATTTTTTTCGCATTGGAGTCGTTTCATAACTTCAGTAAGAATGGGGGGAGTTTTTTTACGGTAAACCCAACTTCCGCTTGCAGGGGTCAAAATTAGCCAAAATAAACCTTATAAACGGCACCCAAATTCCAAACCATTTTTCTGACCACAAATTTTACACAATTTTCTACTTTTCAGAATCATTACAATTTGCACACGGGAAGGAGACCCTACACGTGTCCATTTTGTTTGAGAACATTCGCAAACGGGTCTAACTGCAGATCGCACAAACGGCGTATGCATCCGGAAGAATTAAAGCTTTACGAAGCTGCGATAGCAGCTGGTCAACAGCCCATCATTTTCCGATCTAGAGAGGACCAACAGCAACCCCAACCGAACGACAAAGCAAACGATCCCCAACATCAAAACCACCCAGTGGAATTTTTAGAAGACTCAAACGAATCTCATTCGGACGTGTCCGTCAACGCGAAATACGATACGAATAATCACAACAATAAGTATTCGGACGAAGAAGAGAAACCGGTTTCTCTAGTTCCTAATAATAATGTAAGATATATGAGGATAGAGGGGGATCCGAATTTGGTCCCCGTTCAAAACACCGATAAATTTAAAATAATTACCCCGGGTGCTGTGCCGCTCAATTTGCAAAGGAATTGCAACAACAGAAAAATCAAACAGGAAGAGGAAGAGGATTTGGTGCAAACCATAGCGTTTACAGGCGGGGAAAACATTGCAGCGAATCTCGCGCAAATAACTTTCGGGGCCCAAACTCAGCCATTGCAATACCCGATTCACAATTTATATACGTTCCAATCTAGCGGGATTCCCGCATTTCCCGGAAACCCGTTTTTCCGTCAATAAACGTTCCGAATCAAAATTATTTTTTAACAAAAATTTTATTTTAATAAATTTGGCGGAGAGTGTTTTTTTAAAAAAAAAAAGTATTTTGGATATGTTGATTTTTTAAAAAGATTTTATATGGCTATCAAAAGTAAAATTATTTTGATGAGCTTAAGAGGAGGTTTAAGACGCTGATTAACGTGTCGGTACAACGAACATCAAACTTTTATTTTATAAAATCTTCGTTCTTTTTACGAAAAAAAATTAGGGCTAACTCGGGAAAAGAAATTTAAAAAAAATCTGTGCCTACCTTTTGATTGAAAGAAAATCTGTAGCTCGGCTTGAAGTTGAATTTGTTGCCTACGTAACGTAAATACGTAAACCTACGTAATCTCCATCTTGAATTTTTTGCTTCCATAGGCAGTTTGGCATCACTGTCAACTAAGACTCTGTAAAGTAATAAATTGAAATAATTTAGATCTCGAGCTTTAAGAAAAGAGATTGATTCTTGAAACCTCCTCTTAATTGTTTTTTTTATTATTTTTTTGAATTAATTAATTATCAGTATAATTATTTTTACTATATTAGTCTCACTTCTAGAGTATTTACATTCGGTATGTAAATAAATATATATTTGTTAAAACGACAGTTTAAAAATATCGTACAAAAGACTTATGAACCAAATAAAATGTGTTATTATAGTGTCAAAGACCTATTTTTTTTCCGATTAATTGCTTTCCCTTCTTTTTCTTTTTTTCCAACAAAAGAATTGTATCAGATTTAGCTTTCAGAATTAAAAAGATTACAATGTGATATTTTTCATACTACATGGTTCAATTAAACTGACTTGTCCAGATTTTGCCAGAAAAGCTTTAAAAGTTTAATGTACTTGATACTTCATCGAGATATTCACAACTAAACTCCAAGCCCTAAGCAAACTGTACAATGCAACATTTTACTAGTCACACTGCTGTTCAGAAAGAGTCAACCATGCTCATCATCATCTACATCTGAATGAATGTCTGCTTCACTTGAAATGGCCGAATTACTTGGCCAGTTCTCCAACTTCCTTTTGAACTCGCAATAACCCTTAAGTGTTTTATGAAAAAATCTCTTAACTTAATTAAATTTTTCTACAGCAAAACTCACTGAAAAAATATCTGCCCACTGTTCCAGTCAACATATTCTAAGTAATGCATTTCCAACACTTGGGAATAGCAGACAACAACTTGTGCATTTAAAATGACTTTCAATCTTATTGCAGTGAAAATTTACAAGGTATTTTCTACTTAAAGCTTTTAAGTCTAATATGTTCTTACACACTGAGCAATGGGAGATTTTATGCTACGGTGGAGACTCTGGCGGATTTCGACGGAACCATCGAAATAAAGGACCAACGATATACCCCCTTAACATGGGTAACTTTTTATTTACAACTTTAATTGGCTTTCAATGCCCGGAAACATTATCAGGACCAAAAAAGAAACATAACTTATTCTTGCATATTTTGCTCCAATTTGGGTCCTTATTTAGAAAAAAAAGAAAATCTCTTTTACGGCCATAAGGCACCGATAAAGTTGGTCCTTTACGACCGTGCTGCCATCTGGTGGATTTTATATCGTCCGGCCAAATAAAACTTCCCATTATACTTTCTATTCTGATATGTTAACCTGTGATTTTTCAAACTTGTCGTAGTTCTGCACTAAGTGGCAGGGCAATTCAGGCATATTGCATTTTTCCCCAAGGCTTGATTTTCATCATTGTGAAAAATTAAGTGCAAGTTAAATAGGGGATAATAAATAAATTTCAAATCACACCAGTCATATTGGAAAGCATTTGGGATATCATAGTTAAATGAATTAACAATGTACATTTACTTTTCTTCGGGCGGCATAACAGTACGCAGTGCAATGTTAAAAATCGTTTTGAAAGCCAAAAGTGATATTCATAAAAGGAAAATCTCCGGTCCGATAGGGCATCTTTTTTTTTAGGAAAAACTGCCACGGTTCACTTAAAAAATAAGATGAACGTTGAAATTGCTTTAAAATAGCCTAATGAAGAGACTTATGAAGAATAAGTCCCGATTTACCAAAATTTTTTCTTCAGAAAAAACAGTTTCAAAAAAGTCCAATCTGGTGAGACTAGCCCATATATTCTATGAATAACATATGTATTATTGATATTAAGGGTATTTACGGGACGTTTTTAAACATCTAATGCTAACTGAGAGAGTAAAATGGACAAGGGAATGCACTATGGAACCAGAATTTTCATGGTTTCTTTCGGAATAAAGTGACTGGCGGAACCACCATGTCCCTGAATGTGTGCCAATATTTTAATAATAGAAAGCTTTTAAAAAAGCTTTCATTTAAGTTTCAAAATGTCTGAAACGTTTCTGAAACGTTTTGAAACGTCTATGAAACTTTTGCATTTATTTGGGTAATTTTGATGACTTGTAAGTAGGTAACCCAGTGAGTGTAGGATGCTGTAGGAGTGTAGGATGCTTGCTTATGAAACCTGGGGTCTTCGTTCGATTCCTCAGTTAAATAGGGGTGGGTGGACGAAAAAAAAAATTTTTTTTTTTCAATTTTTAGTCTCACAAACGCTTCAATGAAACGTTTCTGAGACGTTTCAGGAAACGTTTCAAATAAGGTTTCCGCTGAAACATTGGAACCTTTGGAAACGTTCCTGAGACGTCTCTGTACGTCATGTGTTTCCCGGGAAGATGCAGTTATTCAAGAAAAAAGCAGCAGAGACTATGTGAGATTTTTCCATCACCTCTGTCCTTTTGCCCATTTATTTAACAAGTGCTTGGCCCTGGTTGTTTTTGAAGCTTGCCTAGTTGTTTTGGATTTCACAATATCCCTAACAAGCACTTATTCGCGTGAAGTTCGTAATTCTGCAAGATGCCGGAATATCGCCGCCTAGGAAAAGCAGCCGTTTTATCTGGATGAAGTTACAGGGTTATTTTTAATGAAATGATGGTCTAAAGGCATCCTTTCTGCGATGGGGCCTTGAAGTGAATTTTTTTTTGATTAAGATGGTTCTGTGACGGCAACTCCATTTCTCATTTTTTTTCTAAACATGATTTTTTTCGCGATAAATTTCGGGTCCAATCATTTCTTAAAAAAAAAAAATAATAATAAAACTGACGATGAGTACTAGGTACCGGTAGCAATTTTTTTCCTCGACATGTAATTACTTTTTATTTTTTTATAGATATATATATTTTTACTTTTTATTTTTTTATAGATATTCATAAGATTACTATAATAAAATTCGTTTCCCTTATTTTTCAAACTAACCTCCCATGATTTTCCGATACGAATAACAATATCAACAAGTATATTATACAGTTCGTCGAGTGCGGGTCGGTAGCTTAATGGTAGAGCACCCGTCCGGCAAACGGTAGATGTGGGTTCGATTCCCATTCGGCTCAAGTACCCGACGAAATTTTTTCTCTCAATGTTGTTTGTTTGTCCATAAAAGTTAAGGACTTTAGAGATTTCGGCTTTTATAATATTATAAAAGGCGATAGTTTTCCTCTTAAAAGTATATTATACACAATTCAAAAAAACTTTTTCACTATGCCCGTCCGAATACGACTCATGAATCGTGATATGCACTCGTCTTCAGTTAGAGAACTTTGATTCAAGATTACGACAACCTGTCCGCCATCTTCGCTCTATGTAATGCTGTTGTTAACTTGAGAGAGATAACAAGCGAACAGGCCGTCCCATCAATTGCTGTTAGGGATCCCTAACAGCAATCGTTTCCTTTGACAGAAATCGGCCAATAGAAACTCAGCGTTTATTTATCTAACGATTTTTAAAATTTTGAATAACCAAAATAATTTTCTGGATTTTGAATTGTTCTTAGGGTATAATTACGATTTTAAAAATAACGAGTTCCTTTCAGGGTGACAGGCGATAAAAATTTTGATAACTAAGATGCTATTTTTATCACTTCGATGGCGTAATGATGATCACCGAATAAATTCAAGATGGCTGCTTACAGGAAAGATGCAATTCAACATATTAATAACTGAAACATCGAATTCTGTTTTAGAAATATGAATAAATTCTTCGATGAAGAACCTTCAAAGATCTTTGACGTTTTCAGGGTATCATTATTCAAGTTTATATGATACGGATTGAAGTAAAAGATACTTTTACTTCATCATACATGTACGTGGGAATTTACAAAAACCTTTAAAGTTGGAACTCAAAAAACAATACAATAAATATTTTTAACCTGATAAAATTACTTCTTTTATAAATATGGTCTCAAAAGTATGCGGCACACCACAATCTATCATTTGTTGCTCTAGCTGATTAATTAGAAAGTGTGGCGTCACATCATTGGCTGTCGAAAGGCGTCCGGCATCACACGACCGTGGGATTTTGTTCATTTTCATCGTTTTTTTCGATTGATTTTTATTATTTCATATAGAACTTAAAAACGATATGCCGCATCGCATGTTTATCAATCACTTTCATCCAAATTTTTCCGATTCACCCTTCGAACTCTCCACCATCCCACTCATACAGTAACCCTCATAACATTATGAGAGTTCAGTCACTTATCTACTGCCATGACTCAAATTCCGCTTCTACTTAACTTATGAGTCGATGATCGCTTAAATCTCACTGATGCGTACTTTTAATTTGGCATAATCTTAGGACCCGAATCAGCTGTTTTTGAGGCGAAATTGTACAAAACCTACTTATGTTTCGATTTATTATTAATTATCTTTATGTCTGATAGCGATGCAGAATTCAAAGGAGCAAACATGAAACCGGATAACGCTTTTCCATCAGAATTGCGGTTTTGTGGATTTTAAATTACGCAAGAGAAAAATCTGCGTTTTTTTCTTGAAAAAACCGTTCAAACATTTTTTTCTAATAAATGTAAGGATGGAAAATAAAATAAAATAAAAGAATAAATTAAAAGTCATTTTTCATTTCTGTATTTTGGAAAATATGAAAACTACATCACTTTCACAATCCAAAAATGTCTGAGGTCAACACTTTTCCCAATTTTTTTCAGAATTTTCGTTATAAATTTAAAATTTGTACTAAGAGGAAAAAAAAGAATAATATTTCAAATTATTTATTTCTAATCAAAGTCCTGAAATATTTCTTTCTTAATTTTGAACCTCAATCATTTTCTTGGTTGCGATTTTTCCTAGAATTCAAAAGCAGGAAATTATCTAGAAAAGGATCCATTCTAACTTTCCTTTCCTACCTTCGACTTTCTAATAAAAAAAATTGACAATAACCGTAGATAAAAAAAAAGCACTTATAATGTTTTTTCGGTTTTCACTTTATTTTTAAATAGAGTACGTTCAAATTCCGAAATGCCCCGACAAATTTCCATTAATTCAACCAAAAAAGGGGTATTAATTTTCTTATTACTCTTGATCCTTTCAGAAATTCTGAACGTACTCTATATTAAACAATTAGAGGCATTAATCTAATTTTTTTTTCTCGAAACGCGTATTCTATTTATTATTACGTTTAACGTTTATCTGAAATTATTAATGAGAAAAATCGTAGAAATTATTTTTTCAAAAACTAATTTAATGCATTTTTTTCTCAACTGCACTACGATTTTTCAATATTTTCAAATAACGCTTATATAATTTATAATTTCCATTCATTTATTAAAAAAAAAAAAATCTTACAACTTTTTTTTCTTATGATTTACCAGAGAAAAACGACAAATAGCAGTAGACAAATTTTTTTTTCCTTAAAAAGATTGTACATTGCCTTCGTTTTCTCCTTTTTATTTTCTTCTTAAAACAGGTTTTGGAAGCATTTTAAAAAATTTTTTGGTGCTTAACAAAAAAAAATAACTTTTGGTTTTCTTTCATCGTCCGTTAATTAAAAAATAAATTATCGTAGGGTCTCTTTTTTTCTAAAAAAAAAAAAAAAAAGTTAAAAAGTAGGAAAAAAACTAATAAAATTAAAAAAAAAAGGGACCAGCCTCGTTCATTTAAATAATTTATTAAATAAAAAAAAAACGAAACTGGGCCACGATATATATAAATTTGTTTTACAATTTAACGAGCTCCGGTTTACATTATGTACACAAAAACTTGGATTTTATCCACTAATTTAAAAAAGTCTAGAGTCTAGAATTTTTATTAAAAAAAAAAAGAATCTTTGATAATTTTCACAAATGACAAGTGAGAAAATATACAAAAACACAGAATTACATAATTTACAATATATTACTTTCTTTTTTTTTTAAATCATCGTTTTTTTTAATAAAAAAATTGTTTCACAATGATTTTTTTTTCTGAAGGGAATAAAAACCCCAGTTTGTCTTTAAAATTAAAAACGTTAAAAAGTAGTTTTAAAAAAAAAAATTACGATGGACTTTCTTTAAAAATAAAATCTGTTAAATTCGAAAACAGATACGATAAAAAAGCCACTTATTAATTTTTTTAACGTTCGCTTTTATCGAACATAATTTAATCAACAATTAATTTTTTTCACGTTGTACAATATTAATTTCCATACGTGAATTTAAAAAAAAAAATTTATGCTTCTCTCATGTTTTTACGCCACAAGAATTTTAAAATGGCAGTGTTTTCTCAGTCTTTAAAGTGTTTTAATGAACTTTTTTTTCACAAAAAGAAAAAAAAAAAAAATTATTTTGACTACTATGTTTGTTTGGGAAAAACGAAACAAAAAAGCTCGATTTTTTTTCTTGTAAAAATCGGAAATCAAAAAATTATTGCACAAATATTTTACATCGAAAAAAGAAAACATAAAAATTTCCCAAACATTGCTAATCGTTTTTTTTTTTTTTATTCTCTTCATCGTTTGAAAACATTGATTGAAAAAATCGATCCCTAAATTAATTTTCAAGATACAACGGAAAGTACGAAGGCACCGAACCCGGGAATTACCTGACCGTGGATTTTAGTAAAATCCACAAAAGTAGGCATCGGGTATGGAAAAAGGTATAAATTAAATGGAAATTAAAATTAGGCCTATCTTCTTAGAATACGGGCGATTATATCTTTTTCCACACCCCCTGTGGAAAAAGGTATAATTATTATAAAATTAAAATCCAATTATACCTTTTTCCACAGGGGGTGTGGAAAAAGGTATAATTAAATTTTTTTTAAATTTAAATTAAAATTAGGTTAAAAATGTGGAAAAAGCTATAAAAGGCAACAACCTGTAAAATTTCTTGTTTTTTATTTAAAAAATGAGAGGTTTATCAGACTATTTTTGTCATTTCAACAGCAGACTATTTTATATTTTACAGCAGACTATTTTTTTTTTTGTCATTTCAAAGATCAATTTAAAAAAGTCGAATAAAATTGGCCACCATGGCTCGACACTCGATACAAGTGAAATATTTTAGATTGGTTGTGTGAATGTCGTCGTAGATGATATAATAGACTGGTGTGTTTATCGCAGTGTCCATGCATTCTACGCAAGCAATCGTATGGCCACAAGGGACGGCGGATCTTGTCGCCTTGTTGGTGAGGCAGTAGCGACAGTGTTGGTTTTCCAGGGTTGCCAGATGTACCACCATGTACCACTATTGAACAAAAGGGTTCTATGTTTAGCTTATGGAGTACCACTATTGAATACGTGATAAAAAAATTTTGCTTAATGTTGAGCTTATGGGCGTACCACTATCTAAAATTGAGATGTACCACTCTTGTAATTTTAGACCTGGCAACCCTGTCGTCCTCCCCAGAAGCGGCAGTGAAAGGTTTTCGGGTTGTTGGACACTGCGATAAACACACCAGTGTATTATACTATCTACGACGACATTCACACAACCGATCTAAAACCTTTCACTTGTATCGAGTGTCGAGCCATGGTGGCCAATTTTATTCGACTTTTTTAAATTGATCTTTGAAATGACAAAAATAGTCTGCTGTAAAATATAAAATAGTCTGCTGTTGAAATGACAAAAATAGTCTGATAAACCTCTCATTTTTTAAATAAAAAACAAGAAATTTTACAGGTTGTTGCCTTTTATAGCTTTTTCCACATTTTTAACCTAATTTTAATTTAAATTTAAAAAAAATTTAATTATACCTTTTTCCACACCCCCTGTGGAAAAAGGTATAATTGGATTTTAATTTTATAATAATATACCTTTTTCCACACCCCCTGTGGAAAAAGGTATAATTGGATTTTAATTTTATAATAATTATACCTTTTTCCACAGGGGGTGTGGAAAAAGATATAATCGCCCGTATTCTAAGAAGATAGGCCTAATTTTAATTTCCATTTAATTTATACCTTTTTCCATACCGATGCCTACTTTTGTGGATTTTACTAAAATCCACGGTCAGGTAATTCCCTAGTCTCGAAGGCACGGATCAATAATTTTTTTAATGGAGCTTAAAAATCGGACAGGAAACTTGGTAACTTCGGAATCCTATTTTTTTTTTAGGGATCGATCAAAATTATAATCAACTAGATTAATTTTTTAAAAAAAATGGATACATCGATCTCGATTCGTGTATATAAAAGAAAAATTGTCGACAGTGATAAAAGAGGTAAAATAATTACAAGAAAATGATTACTCGGGATCGAATAAATCCAAAAAAATAATCATAAAAAAAAATCTTAAATTAAATTAAAAATAATCAAACTTTTTCTTTGTTGCCTAAAACGGCAGATGTAAAAAAAAAAAATAAACGTCTTTTTTCTCGTTTTGTATAAATGAAAAAAAAAAATCGAAAAATGGGATTAGAAAAATAGCAAATTAAAATAAATTGATTCCAAATTTTCGACTTTTACAATTTTTTTTTTTTTTTTCATTTTCAATCTTACTTTCTAACGATTTGACAACTTGCAGGTGATACTATTGTTTTGTTCATTGACTAATGATGACCAACATCATGATATTTGATTTGAGATCGGTGACTGCTAGAAAAAAAAAAGAAATTTAAATTAAAATAAAATATTTTAGGTAATTAAAAACAAACCAAAAAAAAAAATAACATGCATTAAAAAAACAGACAGTCGGACAAGAATGAAGTTTAATAAACTACATATTAGGAGAAAATTTGTCAGTACTAACTACTCACAAGATAAATATATATTCGCTTTTCGAAAACCAGGCAATATAATATTTCGTTTATACCTACGTAATTTTTTTAAATTTCCGTTTCCTGTCCGAGTGGCTAATTTTTCTTAACGGCGAATTCCGTTTTTTAAATATGTACATTTATTTATATTTTATTTCGTTTTGTTTTTTTAATAGATGGGTTGTTGTCAACTTACAACTGGATGCAGTTGAAAATTGTCGAATACTTGGCAAAGATCATGTAATTTGTATTCTTCTAACGTCACGAAACCTTCCAGCCCAGGCGCTTGCTTCCTTGCGCAGTCCATGCAGTGGACCACGTGCCTCTTTTCTTGCTCGCGGATAAATAAAATGTTGAAAACTTCCACCTATAAAAAAAAAAAACAGAAAATTAAATAATTAGCATTTAAGCGATTGCTTTTAAATTCTGTAAATTTTTCAATTTAAGGTCTGACAATTCGAATTTTGAATTCAAAAGTTTGTGTCGAATTTTTTTTTTTTTTTTTTTTTTTTAGTAATTTATTTTTTAAAAATAATGTTTACCTCGCATTGTCCGCAATAGTGAGACGCTTCATTTTTCCCCCTTCCGTGAAATCTAACCTCTATCCCTTTGCTTTTAACCATTTCTAATATAATAACACAGTGTTTTAAAGTTCGCAAGAGGCAATTCCTGAAAAAAAAAAAATATATTTAAAAAAATTTATTTTAAAAAACATTGAATTTACTAAAAATTATAAACTCACTTTATTAAGCGAAACAATTTAGGATCAGAAACTTTAATATTTCTAGCTAGGTTCCAAGACAAATGAACCATGGGTACGATGCTCTTAAAGCTTTGAAGTTTATTCCATTCGTATCGTTCGATCGCAAGTTGGTACTGCCTGGCTGTCAAAGGACCGACGTTCCAAGCGATGTTATTACACCAACCGACGGCCTGGACCCAATGAACACAGCCTGGAGAACAGAAATAAATTGAGAATTAATTACGTGAAGTCGATCACGTTGAAATACATGAAAATATTGATTGATTTTAAATCAATTTAAATCCGCAAAAGTTGAATTAATAAAATCTCGACATAATTCGTATAAGGCAGTCGTTCATATATTACTCAAGGCCAAAACGGGGGGAAGGTCGAAGGGTAAAAAAGAACGTAATTTTCAACAGCGTTACTGAAATTGGTGCTACTAAAGTGGGAGAGGGAGTCAAAAATTGGTGAAAAATTGGATTATGTAATATATGGACGATCCCTCACTTATATAAATAAAATAATTACAATCAATAAAAAGAAAAGGGGACTGAAGTCAATAAATTATTGATACTGATGCCAGGGGTCCGAAACTTGAAAATTTTGGCCGATGCCGATCCTAGCATCGGCTTCGGAATCGGACCCCTGATTTTAAAAATCGTCTAGAATGGCTCTATGATTTTTTTCTTTTTTCACATAAAATCTGACTCCGACCCGATATGGTCAGCATCGGCATCGGGTGTCGGTGCGGTGCCGGAATCGGAATCGGAATCAGAATCGGTAGTTAAATAAATAATATGGGATCTGCAGCGGCATCGAGCCGAGATTTCAGCCGGTCGCCGCCGGCACAGGTATCGACACCGGCATCAGATTCAGATTCGGACCCCTGCTCATTGCAATTATCAATAAAATAATCCTCACCCAAAAAATTCCAAAATGATTTGAAAGTTAAAAAAATGAGACGAATAAATAAAATTTGGGACGTTTCCAAAAAAATTAAGAAAATTTTGAAACGAACTGAAATCGATCACAAAATAAAGGAAATAAAAAATCGGAAAAAAAGAACCGAAAAATGTCATGAATTGGAATCAATCAAATCTTGAAATCAAGATAATGAAAATGAAGAAATAAAATCAATAAAAGTGAAAAACGAAACAATCAATAAAACGGAAAAGGAATAAAATTAATAAAAAAAAAAAAAAAAAAAAAAAAAAAAAAAAAGGATTCTAAATTTGTGACACTGTAACATGTCCATAACCCCGTTATTGAACCTAAGGTTTAACAGGGAATGGCGCTGGCAAGTGATTTTCTCACACTTTAAGCAATTTAAAAATTTTTTCACACCACCACCAGCGACCATTGCCTCTCACGGGAGATCCTCGTGAGAGGGGACCTACAATTTTACGTGGGTTGCAAAACCACGTGGGGTACCCTGGTTTCACATGAACTCATGACAAGTATCAGATGTGAATGCCTGGTATGAAAATCCTTTGGCTCGACGGCGGAGTCACCGCGTGCAAGTCGAGATTCTTACCGATGGACTACCGGTAGCCTGAAAAAATGAATTAAAATCAAAATTTTAAAACGAATACTGGATAGCAATTTAACAAAAACCGATTTCGAAATGAACATTAAAATCCATAAAATTTTGAAACCAACAGAAGCCGTAAATAGTTTTAAAGGAACCGAAATAAACCAAATGAACCATACGTTGAGACGAATTATAGATAATCAACTTCAGAGATCAGACAAAACTTTCAGATAAATGCAAATAAATCACGGCGAGTTTTGGGGTCAACAAAAATCTTCAATTCGCTTTCTTCAGTTCCTTTTCAGCACTTTAATCAACCAATTTCTTTGAAAAAAAGAATCCGCCAGTGGGAAAATTCGGGACTTCAACCTTGGATACAATTAAAGGCTTTCTTCACCTCTTTCGAGTTTAATCCAGGATTTTGGGATCTAATAAAAATCCTGCAAATGCAAAATAGTAAAAATTCGTTAGATAACGATAAAATTCTGACTCTTAATTTTTATATTAATAACAGAATTTATCAGATTAATTTTAAAGAAAAAAAAAAAAAACCAACTAACCCGCATTGACCCAAACCAAATCACCGGGTCGCTGATGAAATCTATAAACTGGTATATTCTCCGCGTACAAATCCTCCAAACTCGGCCACCAACTCCCGTGCAGGTAACTCAAATTATTCTTCTGACAGAGAGCTTGTATCCCTCCCCAATAAGAATCCGGTACGGCAAACCATTCGCAGTCTCCTGGTCCGATGTTGATGTTGATCGAACAGAAATTGTTGTTTTCCTGATGACCAGGCGTCCTCGAACCGGGTACCTACTCGACACAAAAAAATATGTTAGAAAAAAAATCGAAAAAAATTCCAAATTTTAATGTCGAAAAAATAAGCAAACCAAAATCAAATGTTTAGCTTATGAAAACAAACATCGAAAGGAGTTTTGTTTTACTTTTTCCGACATTAAAATTTGTTCAGTAAAAAAATCGACATTTACAAAAAAAAAAAAAAAAAAAAAAAAAAAAAAAAAATTACAAGACTTCAAAACCACAAAACCAAATACTCAAAAAGAAGACGAATCTTATTTTCCACACCATACCTTCATATACAATTGTACGGTATTCATTCCGAGGATAACGTGCCCCACGTGTGATAACATATTACTCGCCGATACAACACGTGCAAAGGCAGGGAGTTTCGTTAATTCCTGTAGCTGCGGCCTCCATTTTCGCTCATCTGACAGGTCGACGTTTGTTCCGAACCTAAATATCCCAGATTAAATTCACATTATTTTCTTGATCGTAAATAATTTTTAGAAAAAAAAAAAAATTATATATTTTTAAAAATTTTAAGAGGCGGTATTTTTCAAATGGAAAATCATTCTTATTCACAAACGATACGAATTTTTTTAAATAATAAAAATAACCTTTTGACGACTCAGCTTCTAAATATAAATAAAAGGATCAGTCCCATTCATACATCAAAAAATTAAGAGGGAGTTTCTGTAGCCAAAACCCCGAGGAACAAAACTTCAAAAATTAATTTTCGGACTGTTGTCCCTCTTCGGGTTTTGAACTCCGTGATCCTCAAATGCTTTTTTTTAAAAAATTTATTTTAATCTTCATTTAAACGGTTTTTTAAAGCATTTTAATTTTTCAAACGATAAATAACTGCTCAAATCGTCGAAGTTTTTCAAGATTTTGAAACGTTTTCATTAAATCCCTTCACAATTATTATTAAAAAATTGATCAAGTATTATTTTCAAGACCCCAAAAATTTAAGAAACAAGATTAAAATCAATTTTTAAAAAAACAAACATTTTAAAAACACGGTAATGCAAAGCCTTGAGGGGCAAAACCTCCAGCGAGGTACAGCCCCCAAAGGTTTTGTGTGGGGTCTAATGTTTAAATACCGCCTCCGCCGAATTTAATTTAAAAAAATTTAAATTTTAAATGAAAAAGTGACTGATCTACGATGGGTTTACCTCAGCATTTTCCTTTCTCCTATCCCTCTAACTGATCCGCATAAGGCTCCGGCTTTCTTTCTTCTCATGTTATTGCTAGATGAATCTTTGGAATCTGAATCAGACAAGTTTGAGATGTGGTTGGTGCCTCTCTCTTGTTCCTCCTAAAAAAGCAGAAAATAAAGAGACCGTTTTAATTGTTAATACAGCAGATGTGTAAAGTCGCAGGAAGTTACAAAAGTAACTATTAGTTACTAACTAAATTAAGTAAATTTTTGGAAAATCAAAATTAGGAAATAAAATTTTTAGGAAAACTGGATTAAGAATTAATTTTTTTAGGAAAAATGGATTAGGAATTTATTTTTTTAGGAAAAATGGATTAGGAATTTCGGAAAAATGGATTAGGAATTATTTTGTTAGGAAAAATGGATTAGGAACTTATTATTTTTTTTTTATTTTTTAAGGATAATGGATCAGGAATTTATTTTTTTAGGAAAAACGGATCAAGAATTTATTTTTTAAGCAAAAATGGATTAGGAATTTATTTTTTTTAGGAAATATGGATCAGGAATTTATTTCTTAAGCAAAAATGGATTAAGAATTTATTTTATTAGGAAAAATGAATGAGGAATTAATTTTTTATTTTTTTGGAAAAATGGATCAGGAATTTATTATTTATTTATTTATTATTTATTTATTTATTTATTTTTTTTTTTTTGGAAAAATGGATCAGGAATTTATTTATTAAGCAAAAATGAATTAGGAATTTATTTTATTAGGAAAAATGAATGAGGAATTAATTTTTTATTTTTTTGGAAAAATGGATCAGGAATTTATTTATTTATTTATTTATTTATTTATTTATTTATTTATTTTTTTTTTTTTTTTGGAAAAATGGATCAGGATTTATTTTTTAAGCAAAAATGATTAGGAATTTTTTTTTAGGAAAAATAGATTAGAAATTTATTAGGTAACGTCTCCATTAGTGAATTAATTACATGATGTAATTAATTACAGAATGCAATTAAATGGTTTACAAAGGTGTTAATTTTTTTTTTTCAAATTTTTGGAGCTCGATATCATTTTTGTAATGTAGATCTAACCAGCAAGATAAAAAACAACGATTTAGTACCTTCGAAAATCATTTAATTAGATCCTGTAATTAATTACACCATGCAATTAATTCACCAATGGAGATACACCTATTTTCTTTTAAGGATATATGGATCAAAAATTTATTTCTTCAAAAAAATGGATTAGGAATTTATTTTTTAGGAAAAATGGATCAGGAATTAATTTTTTTAGGAAAAATCGAACAGGAATTTATTTTATTAGGAAAAATGAATGAGGAATTTATTTTTTAAGCAAAAATGGATTAGGAATTTATTTTTTTTTTTTTTTTTATATTTTTTTTTAGGAAATATGGATCAGGAATTTATTTCTTAAGCAAAAATGGATTAAGAATTTATTTTATTAGGAAAAATGAATGAGGAATTTATTTTTTATTTTTTTGGAAAAATGGATCAGGAATTTATTTATTTATTTATTTATTTATTTATTTATTTATTTTTTTTTTTTTTTTTGGAAAAATGGATCAGGAATTTATTTTTTAAGCAAAAATGAATTAGGAATTTTTTTTTAGGAAAAATAGATTAGAAATTTATTAGGTAACGTCTATATTAGTGAATTAATTACATGATGTAATTAATTACAGAATGCAATTAAATGGTTTACAAAGGTGTTAATTTTTTTTTTTTCAAATCTTTGGAGCTCGATATCATTTTTGTAATGTAGATCTAACCAGCAAGATAAAAAACAACGATTTAGTACCTTCGAAAATCATTTAATTAGATCCTGTAATTAATTACACCATGCAATTAATTCACCAATGGAGATACACCTATTTTCTTTTAAGGATATATGGATCAAAAATTTATTTCTTCAAAAAAATGGATTAGGAATTTATTTTTTTAGGAAAAATGGATCAGGAATTTAATTTTTTAGGAAAAATCGAACAGGAATTTATTTTATTAGGAAAAATAGATGAGGAATTTATTTTTTAAGCAAAAATGGATTAGGAATTTATTTATTTTTTTTTTTTATATTTTTTTTTTAGGAAAAATGGATCAGGAATTTATTTTTTAGGAAAAATGGATTAGGAAAAATAGTAGGGAGTCACTTAAGTAATCAAGTTTAATTTATTCATTTTAAACTCACCTTTAAACTTTCCTGAAAGCTAGAAGCTTGGTACTGTGCATATTTAGCAATAGTGGTATGAGATCGATGAGATATGCAAGCCCAAGTCCTCCGGCCCTGAGGATCCGTGTTCTCGTCTGAAGTCTGTTGCATTTGGGTTCGAACCTCGATCGTATGCTCGGGATTGGCTTCGACGAGGGTTTTCGTAGAAAAGAGACCCAAATCTAATTTCAAAGCTGCGGCCATCCCCCTTATAACGGCAATCGGATGCTTCAGGCAAAATTCTTGCAATTGAGGGCTGAAGGCTTCCTTTTTGTTTTCCAGGTACACGGAAGGTGTCGGAGGAAGCAACTGCTCCTTTGTTAACTTCTGAGGTGGCGGATCTGGGGGAGCAGGAGGCGGCGACTTGTCGCTTAACACGGAACACGATCCCGATAATTTTGTACTTAAACCTTTGCGGAAAAGATTTCTGCAAAAAAAAAGAAGGGAAATTCGGTTGAGAAATTAAATTAAGTGAATCCAAAAATGAATAAAATGACTATGGAGGACCGCAAAACGTTTTTGCTAGGGCGCTAGGGCGATAAACATCATTAACGATAACCAATTAAAATCTTTCAAATCAATAAAAAGAAAATTGCTAGTTCTGATTGGTCACCATTAAAGAAAACGTTTCGTCGTGAAATCCTTCATGAAGTCTCTGCGCCGGAAGTCAACTGACGTATATCCATCAGAAATAACAATGGAGATAAGACTTTTTAAACTCTTTCTAAAAATCATGTGACCGAGAGTACATGCGAACATGAGCGGGTAAACATGGCGGTCACATGATCTTTAAAAAAATCAAAAAAATTTATCTCCTATCATATTTGAGACCTCCGGAGGACGGAATTAATTTAATCAAGTGAGTAAGCGATGAATGGTAGTAATTTTTGATTAAAATTAGCCATTCAGTGAGTGATTGGTGTTGTGGCTTGTGCAGTGAATGAAGTGCATGTGAGTGATCAAGTGAAATAGTTTTATTAACTGGGTTAATTAAGTAATGAGCAATGAATGAATGAGTGAACGAATGATGGTGCATAAAACCTCCGTTTGGGTTACAGGAGGGTATGACTGCAGCTTTGAAATTAGATTTAAAAATTAGCTGAACGATTTACTAAGTACTATGGGGGCGTCCGTAAACCACGTTAGCATTATTTTGGCCATTTTTGACCCCCCCCCCCAAATTACGTTAGGTTTTGGTTATCCTACCCTTCATTTTTTTTTTTTTTTTTAATTAATATTAAATATTTAAAAAATCTGAAATTCTTTGAAAAGGGTATTTTTTTTTTTTTAAACATAAGAGCAAATGCGCGGGTAAAATTGAAATAGTTTTTTCTTATTTTTCTTTTTTTTTTAAAGTGAGTTAGGTTGCAAAATTTAAAAATTTAAATTATTTTTATTTTTATCACGTTTATTTACATGAGACAAATGCTAACGTTAGATATGTAAAACCTTTCTCCCCCTACCCCAAACATGCTAACGTGGTTTATAAACGACCCCTAAGAATGTGAAAGCAAGTAGTGACTAATAGAGTTACTACTGAAGTGAGTTAGTGATTATTTCCGTATCTGAGAAAAGAAATCGAACTTGTGTTTGAAAGCCTTTTTGAAGCCGTTCGAAGCCGGCATTACGAGACGTTCAAATATTACGAAATTATCATAATTTACATGTATTTTTTTTAAAAACACCCTTTTCCCTTTGCCCAAACCACCCTCGGAAATGATGACATCGTCTGCAAGCCAACCTCCCCCCCCCCCCCCCCATTTTTCACAAATTAAAAAATTCTAATAAAGAAAATTCCATTTCTTTTTTTAATTGAAAAGTTTACTTTTCCGAATTTTCCTCATTTTATGCAGGGCCAATTCGGCCAAGCATTTCGCCAATTTTGCAGTTAAACTGAATATTAAATTTCTTAAGTTAAACGCAGGAAACAATTCTTTGCTCTACCTTCCCCAACAAGTTTTCACTGAAATTGTGCCTTTGATTTTACCTAGTGTAAATCATGACATCAATGTTCCATTAAATCTCCCTCCGTCTCTCAATCAAACCATAGACCCCCTTCCCGCCTCCCCCAAAATGATGATGCAACAATGAAATTTCCCCTAAACTGTACGTCCCGCATATCTGCGCAGTCCATTAAACAAATTTTTGCAAAGTTTTTATGAGCGCCCAAAGTCCATAATAAATGTCCTGTAAGAAAACGGCTTTCATGATATGATTACAATGCTCAGAACCGTCTTCTTACAAAAAAAATATTCACAGACTGATCGAATTGATTTCTGAGATGCAGAATGAATGAAATAACTAAATGAAGTGATAGATTAAGTGACAGTGAAATGAGTAAGTTAATTTGTGAAATAATGAGTGTTTTAAAGACTACAATTACTTACTTGCTAATCTCCATAATCTGCCTCGCAGGCATGTCAATCGATAATTCCGGTTCTTTATCACCAAAATTTTCATACTCAAAATCTTCATCTTTCAATTTTTCCAAGAATTCTTCTTTCACCTCGGGATTATCCAAAATCTCCGTTTTAATTTCAACAACGGGGGGTGAAAATTTCCTTTCCGCCGGGGTGCTCGGCTTCGCGTTATTTTCCTGTTTAATTAAAGTCCCGTTATCCATGAGATTTGACGGGGAGAAAGGGCCGGAGCTTAAAACCCCGGACGCGGGATTGGTGGTGGCTCCCGTGATTTCCTCTTTAATGTCCAAATCGCTCGTTTCGCTTCCGAAATGTTTCAACAAATCTTCGGCCAAACTCGTGGCGATGTCCTTTTGACTTAACAGAGCGGTAAGCTCTTGATCGCTCACCGTCAGATCCGTGTTCTGGAAATCGAAATTGTTCGTTTGCGAGTTATTTGTACCACCGGGGGATTGGTATGATTGGTTAAATTGACCGTTCGGAAAATTCGAGTTTCTGTTCGGGAAACTTTGTTCCGTCGCTGCCGATTTGTACGGCATTCCGGCGGATTGTTGAGTCGTTGGGATGGCAGCTGTATTGTTGAACGGTTCGGAGAAGTTCGTCTGAGGTGCGACGGTCCCCTGAAAAACGCAAAAAGAAAATAAATAAATAAATAAATAAATAAAAAAAGTCCGATTCGCATTGTGATGAAGTGAAACTTCATGGATAATATTAGTGGAAAAAAATTTTATTTTCTTTGATCAAAATTATCTTCTAAGATTTGAAGCAAACGAAAAGGAGAAAATTTAAAAGCAAATTTAAAAGTAAATTTCGGAAGTACGCGCACCTGGACGGGAAAGTAGCGGCGACGTTAGCCGCGAGGCGGCTATTTTAAAAAATTTTTTTAAACAAATGAGCTAAAAATTATCTGCGTAACAAATAAATTTTAAAAAATTTTAACCTTTTAAAAATTTTCTTCTTCTAAACATTTTTCAGCTTCTTGTTTAAAAATTTTTTTTAGCCTCGTAAAGCGTAACTCGTAACGCGGCCATACAATGTTTAAAAATTATCTGTGTAACGAATAAATTAAAAAAAATTTAAACCTTTAAAAAATTTTTAAAGGCTAAAGGCAAATTAATTTTGTTTAAAGAATTTAAAAAAATAAATTTTAAAAGATTTAAGCCTTTAAAAAAATTTTTAAAGCCTAAAGGCAAATTATTTTAAATAATTATGTAAAAATGAAACAGGCTCTACGTCGGTAAAGCCTAAAGAACTTGAAGTGAAACTTCTTATGGCGTTGCGATTTACTATTTTTTTCAACCAATTTTACCTTAAAATAATGAGTTTCATTTTTTTCATTGTTTTTTGCTTACTTAAATTTTAATAAAAAACACACCAGATTTAAAATTGCCCAAAATAGCCCAATCGCCTATTTTCAAATTTTTTTTAAAAAATCACCCTTTTTCAACCATTTTCAAAATTCGCTTTTGAAAATAACCCTTTTTTCAACCATTTAATTTTCAACACAAAACCAACATTAGTCTTAAAAACCGCGGTTGGCTGTGTGACCACACGGCCGGAAAGTGTGGTGCCTAGGCAGGATACACTCTAGTAGAGTGTGTGGTGCCTAGGCAGGATACACTCTAGAGTGTGTGGTGCGTAGGCAGGAAACACTCTAGAGTGTGTGGTGCCTAGGCAGGATACACTCTAGAGTGTGTGGTGCCTAGGCAGGAAACACTCTAGAGTGTGTGACGCCTAGGCAGGAAACACTCTAGAGTGTGTGGTGCCTAGGCAGGATACACTCTAGAGTGTGTGACGCCTAGGCAGGAAACACTCTAGAGTGTGTGGTGCCTAGGCAGGATACACTCTAGAGTGTGTGGTGCCTAGGCAGGAAACACCCTCGAGTGTGTGGTGCCTAGGCAGGATACACTCTATACACTCTAGAGTGTGTGGTGCCTAGGCAGGAAAAACTCTAGAGTGTGTGACGCCTAGGCAGGATACACTCTAGTAGAGTGTGTGGTGCCTAGGCAGGAGACACTAGTAGAGTGTGTGGTGCCTAGGCAGGAGACACTCTAGTGAGTGTGTGGTGCCTAGGCAGGATACACTCTAGTAGAGTGGTGGTGCCTAGGCAGGACACACTCTAGAGTGTGTGGTGCCTAGGCAGGAAACACTCTAGAGTGTGTTGTGCCTAGGCAGGATACACTCTAGTAGAGTGTGTGGTGCCTAAACAGGACACACTTTAGTAGAGTTTGTGGTGCCTAGGCAGGACACACTCTAGAGTGTGCGGTGCCTAGGCACGATACACTCTACTAGAGTGTGCGGTGCATAGGCAGGAAAAACCCTAGAGTGTGCGGTGCCTAGGCAGGATACACTCTACTAGAGTGTGTGGTGCCTAGGCAGGAAAAACCTAGAGTGTGCGGTGCCTAGCAGGATACACTCTAGAGTGTGCGGTGCCTAGGCAGGAATCACTCTAGAGTGTGTGGTGCCTAGGCAGGAATCACTCTAGAGTGTGTGGTGCCTAGGCTGGATACACTCTAGTAGAGTGTGTGGTGCCTAAGCTGGATACACTCTAGAGTGTGCGGTGCCAAGGCAGGATACACTCTACTAGTGTGTGGTGCCTAGGCAGGATACACTCTACTAGAGTGTGTGGTGCCTAGGCAGGATTCACTCTAATAGAGTGTGTGGTGCCTAGGCAGGAAACACTGTAGAGTGTGTGGTGCCTAGGCTAGATACACTCTAGTAGAGTGTGTGGTGCCTAGGCAGGAAACACTCTAGTAGAGTGTGTGGTGCCTATGCAGGATACACTCAAGTAGAGTGTGTGGTGCCTAGGCAGGAAACACTCTACTAGAGTGTGTGGTGCCTAGGCAGGAAACACTCTAGAGTGTGTGGTGCCTAGGCAGGATACACTCTAGTAGAGTGTGTGGTGCCTAGGCAGGATACACTCTAGTAGACTGTGTGGTGCCTAGGCAGGAAACACTCTACTAGAGTGTGTGGTGCCTAGGCAGGAAACACTCTAGAGTATGTGGTGCCTAGGCAGGATACACTCGAGAGTGTGCGGTGCCTAGGCAGGATACACTCTAGTAGAGTGTGTGGTGTCTAGCCAGGATACACTCTAGTAGAGTGTGTTGTGCTTAGACAGGATACACTCTAGTAGAGTGTGTGGTGCCTAGGCAGGAAACACTCTACAGTGTGTGGTGCCTAGGCTGGATACACTCTAGTAGAGTGTGCGGTGCCTAGGCAGGATACACTCTAGTAGAGTGTGTGGTGTCTAGCCAGGATACACTCTAGTAGAGTGTGTTGTGCTTAGGCAGGATACACTCTAGTAGAGTGTGTGGTGCCTAGGCTAGATACACTCTACTAGAGTGTGTGGTGCCTAGGCAGGATACACTCTAATAGAGTGTGTGGTGCCAAGGCAGGAAACACTCTAGAGTGTGTGGTGCTTAGGCTGGATACACTCTAGTAGAGTGTGTGGTGCCTAGGCAGGAAACACTCTACTAGAGTGTGTGGTGGCTAGGCAGGAAACACTCTAGAGTGTGTGGTGCCTAGGCAGGATACACTCTAGAGTGTGTGGTGCCTAGGCAGGAAACACTCTACTAGAGTGTGTGGTGCCTAGGCAGGAAACACTCTAGAGTGTGTGGTGCCTAGGCAGGATACACTCTAGAGTGTGCGGTGCCTAGGCAGGAATCACTCTAGAGTGTGTGGTGCCTAGGCTGGATACACTCTAGTAGAGTGTGTGGTGCCTAGGCTGGATACACTCTAGAGTGTGCGGTGCCTAGGCAGGATACACTCTACTAGAGTGTGTGGTGCCTAGGCAGGATACACTCTACTAGAGTGTGTGGTGCCTAGGCAGGATTCACTCTAATAGAGTGTGTGGTGCCTAGGCAGGATACACTCTAGTAGAGTGTGTGGTGCCTAGGCAGGAAACACTCTAGTAGAGTGTGTGGTGCCTATGCAGGATACACTCTAGTAGAGTGTGTGGTGCCTAGGCAGGAAACACTCTACTAGAGTGTGTGGTGCCTAGGCAGGAAACACTCTAGAGTGTGTGGTGCCTAGGCAGGATACACTCTAGAGTGTGCGGTGCCTAGGCAGGATACACTCTAGTAGAGTGTGTGGTGTCTAGCCAGGATACACTCTAGTAGAGTGTGTTGTGCTTAGGCAGGATACACTCTAGTAGAGTGTGTGGTGCCTAGGCAGGAAACACTCTAGTAGAGTGTGTGGTGTCTAGGCAGGATACACTCTAGTGGAGTGTGTTGTGCCTAGGCAGGATACACTCTAGAGTGTGAGGTGCCTAGGCAGGATACACTCTAGTAGAGTGTGTGGTGCCTAGGCAGGAAACACTCTAGTAGAGTGTGTGGTGCCTATGCCGGATACACTCTAGTAGAGTGTGTGGTGCCTATGCCGGATACACTCTAGTAGAGTGTGTGGTGCCTAGGCAGGAAACACTCTACTAGAGTGTGTGGTGGCTAGGCAGGAAACACTCTAGAGTGTGTGGTGCCTAGGCAGGATACACTCTAGAGTGTGTGGTGCCTAGGCAGGAAACACTCTACTAGAGTGTGTGGTGCCTAGGCAGGAAACACTCTAGAGTGTGTGGTGCCTAGGCAGGATACACTCTAGAGTGTGCGGTGCCTAGGCAGGAATCACTCTAGAGTGTGTGGTGCCTAGGCTGGATACACTCTAGTAGAGTGTGTGGTGCCTAGGCTGGATACACTCTAGTAGAGTGTGTGGTGCCTAGGCTGGATACACTCTAGAGTGTGCGGTGCCTAGGCAGGATACACTCTACTAGAGTGTGTGGTGCCTAGGCAGGATACACTCTACTAGAGTGTGTGGTGCCTAGGCAGGATTCACTCTAATAGAGTGTGTGGTGCCTAGGCAGGATACACTCTAGTAGAGTGTGTGGTGCCTAGGCAGGAAACACTCTAGTAGAGTGTGTGGTGCCTATGCAGGATACACTCTAGTAGAGTGTGTGGTGCCTAGGCAGGAAACACTCTACTAGAGTGTGTGGTGCCTAGGCAGGAAACACTCTAGAGTGTGTGGTGCCTAGGCAGGATACACTCTAGAGTGTGCGGTGCCTAGGCAGGATACACTCTAGTAGAGTGTGTGGTGTCTAGCCAGGATACACTCTAGTAGAGTGTGTTGTGCTTAGGCAGGATACACTCTAGTAGAGTGTGTGGTGCCTAGGCTAGATACACTCTACTAGAGTGTGTGGTGCCTAGGCAGGATACACTCTAGTAGAGTGTGTGGTGCCAAGGCAGGAACACTCTAGAGTGTGTGGTGCCTAGGCAGGACACTCTAGTAGAGTGTGTGGTGCCTAGGCAGGATACACTCTAGTAGAGTGTGTGGTGCCTAGGCAGGAAACACTCTAGTAGAGTGTGTGGTGTCTAGGCAGGATACACTCTAGTGGAGTGTGTTGTGCCTAGGCAGGATACACTCTAGAGTTTGTGGTGCCTAGGCAGGATACACTCTAGTAGAGTGTGTGGTGTCTAGGCAGGATACACTCTAGAGTGTGCGGGGCCTAGGCAGGATACACTCTAGTAGAGTGTGTGTGGTGCCTAGGCAGGTATCACTCTAGAGTGTGTGGTGCCTAGGCAGGATACACTCTAGAGTGTGTGGTGCCTAGGCAGGATACACTCTAGAGTGTGTGGTGCCTAGGCAGGATACACTCTAGAGTGTGTGGTGCCTAGGCAGGATACACTCTAGAGTGTGTGGTGCCTATGCCGGATACACTCTAGTAGAGTGTGCGGTGCCTAGGCAGGAATCACTCTAGAGTGTGTGGTGCCTAGGTGGATACACTCTAGTAGAGTGTGTGGTGCCTAGGCTGGATACACTCTAGAGTGTGCGGTGCTAGGCAGGATACACTCTACTAGAGTGTGTGGTGCCTAGGCAGGATAACTCTACTAGAGTGTGTGTGCTTAGGCAGGATACACTCTAGTAGAGTGTGTGGTGCCTAGGCTAGATACACTCTACTAGAGTGTGTGGTGTCTAGTCAGGATACACTCTAGTAGAGTGTGTGTGCTTAGGCAGGATACACTCTAGTAGAGTGTGTGTGCCTAGGCTAGATACACTCTACTAGAGTGTGTGTGCCTAGGCAGGAAACACTCTACAGTGTGTGGTGCCTAGGTGGATACACTTAGTAGAGTGTGCGGTGCCTAGGCAGGATACACTCTAGTAGAGTGTGTGGTGTCTAGCCAGGATACACTCTAGTAGAGTGTGTTGTGCTTAGGCAGGATACACTCTAGTAGAGTGTGTGGTGCCTAGGCTAGATACACTCTACTAGAGTGTGTGGTGCCTAGGCAGGATACACTCTAATAGAGTGTGTGGTGCCAAGGCAGGAAACACTCTAGAGTGTGTGGTGCTTAGGCTGGATACACTCTAGTCGAGTGTGTGGTGCCTAGGCAGGATACACTCTAGTAGAGTGTGTGGTGCCTAGGCAGGAAACACTCTAGTAGAGTGTGTGGTGTCTAGGCAGGATACACTCTAGTGGAGTGTGTTGTGCCTAGGCAGGATACACTCTAGAGTGTGAGGTGCCTAGGCAGGATACACTCTAGAGTGTGAGGTGCCTAGGCAGGATACACTCTAGTAGAGTGTGTGGTGCCTAGGCAGGAAACACTCTAGTAGAGTGTGTGGTGCCTATGCCGGATACACTCTAGTAGAGTGTGTGGTGCCTATGCCGGATACACTCTAGTAGAGTGTGGTGCCTAGGCAGGAAACACTCTACTAGAGTGTGTGGTGGCTAGGCAGGAAACACTCTAGAGTGTGTGGTGCCTAGGCAGGATACACTCTAGAGTGTGTGGTGCCTAGGCAGGAAACACTCTACTAGAGTGTGTGTGCCTAGGCAGGAAACACTCTAGAGTGTGTGGTGCCTAGGCAGGATACACTCTAGAGTGTGCGGTGCCTAGGCAGGAATCACTCTAGAGTGTGTGGTGCCTAGGCTGGATACACTCTAGTAGAGTGTGTGGTGCCTAGGCTGGATACACTCTAGTAGAGTGTGTGGTGCCTAGGCTGATACACTCTAGAGTGTGCGGTGCCTAGGCAGGATACACTCTACTAGAGTGTGTGGTGCCTAGGCAGGATACACTCTACTAGAGTGTGTGGTGCCTAGGCAGGATTCACTCTAATAGAGTGTGTGGTGCCTAGGCAGGATACACTCTAGTAGAGTGTGTGGTGCCTAGGCAGGAAACACTCTAGTAGAGTGTGTGGTGCCTATGCAGGATACACTCTAGTAGAGTGTGTGGTGCCTAGGCAGGAAACACTCTACTAGAGTGTGTGGTGCCTAGGCAGGAAACACTCTAGAGTGTGTGGTGCCTAGGCAGGATACACTCTAGAGTGTGCGGTGCCTAGGCAGGATACACTCTAGTAGAGTGTGTGGTGTCTAGCCAGGATACACTCTAGTAGAGTGTGTTGTGCTTAGGCAGGATACACTCTAGTAGAGTGTGTGGTGCCTAGGCTAGATACACTCTACTAGAGTGTGTGGTGCCTAGGCAGGATACACTCTAGTAGAGTGTGTGGTGCCAAGGCAGAAACACTCTAGAGTGTGTGGTGCTTAGGCTGGATACACTCTAGTAGAGTGTGTGGTGCCTAGGCAGGATACACTCTAGTAGAGTGTGTGGTGCCTAGGCAGGAAACACTCTAGTAGAGTGTGTGGTGTCTAGGCAGGATACACTCTAGTGGAGTGTGTTGTGCCTAGGCAGGATACACTCTAGAGTTTGTGGTGCCTAGGCAGGATACACTCTAGTAGAGTGTGTGGTGTCTAGGCAGGATACACTCTAGAGTGTGCGGGGCCTAGGCAGGATACACTCTAGTGGAGTGTGTGGTGCCTAGGCAGGTATCACTCTAGAGTGTGTGGTGCCTAGGCAGGATACACTCTAGAGTGTGTGGGCCTAGGCAGGATACACTCTAGAGTGTGTGGTGCCTAGGCAGGATACACTCTAGAGTGTGTGGTGCCTATGCCGGATACACTCTAGTAGAGTGTGCGGTGCCTAGGCAGGAATCACTCTAGAGTGTGTGGTGCCTAGGCTGGATACACTCTAGTAGAGTGTGTGGTGCCTAGGCTGGATACACTCTAGAGTGTGCGGTGCCTAGGCAGGATACACTCTACTAGAGTGTGTGGTGCCTAGGCAGGATACACTCTACTAGAGTGTGTTGTGCTTAGGCAGGATACACTCTAGTAGAGTGTGTGGTGCCTAGGCTAGATACACTCTACTAGAGTGTGTGGTGTCTAGTCAGGATACACTCTAGTAGAGTGTGCGGTGCCTAGGCAGGATACACTCTAGTAGAGTGTGTGTGTCTAGCCAGGATACACTCTAGTAGAGTGTGTTGTGCTTAGGCAGGATACACTCTAGTAGTGTGTGGTGCCTAGGCTAGATACACTCTACTAGTGTGTGTGGTGCCTAGGCAGGATACACTCTAATAGAGTGTGTGGTGCCAAGGCAGGAAACACTCTAGAGTGTGTGGTGCTTAGGCTGGATACACTCTAGTAGAGTGTGTGGTGCCTAGGCAAGATACACTCTAGTAGAGTGTGTGGTGCCTAGGCAGAAACACTTAGTAGAGTGTGTGGTGTCTAGGCAGGATACACTCTAGTGGAGTGTGTTGTGCCTAGGCAGGATACACTCTAGAGTGTGAGGTGCCTAGGCAGGATACACTCTAGTAGAGTGTGTGGTGCCTAGGCAGGAAACACTCTAGTAGAGTGTGTGGTGCCTATGCCGGATACACTCTAGTAGAGTGTGTGGTGCCTAGGCAGGAAACACTCTACTAGTGTGTGTGGTGCCTAGGCAGGAACACTCTAGAGTGTGTGGTGCCTAGGCAGGATACACTCTAGTAGAGGTGTGGTGCCTAGGCAGAAACACTCTACTAGAGTGTGTGGTGCCTAGGCAGGAAACACTCTACTAGAGTGTGTGGTGCCTAGGCAGGAAACACTCTAGAGTGTGAGGTGCCTAGGCAGGATACACTCTAGAGTGTGCGGTGCCTAGGCAGGAATCACTCTAGAGTGTGTGGTGCCTAGGCAGGAATCACTCTAGAGTGTGTGGTGCCTAGGCTGGATACACTCTAGTAGAGTGTGTGGTGCCTAGGCTGGATACACTCTAGTAGAGTGTGTGGTGCCTAGGCTGGATACACTCTAGAGTGTGCGGTGCCTAGGCAGGATACACTCTACTAGAGTGTGTGGTGCCTAGGCAGGATACACTCTACTAGAGTGTGTGGTGCCTAGGCAGGATTCACTCTAATAGAGTGTGTGGTGCCTAGGCAGGATACACTTAGTAGAGTGTGTGGTGCCTAGGCAGGAAACACTCTAGTAGAGTGTGTGGTGCCTATGCAGGATACACTCTAGTAGAGTGTGTGGTGCTAGGCAGGAAACACTCTACTAGAGTGTGTGGTGCCTAGGCAGGAAACACTCTAGAGTGTGTGGTGCTAGGCAGGATACACTCTAGAGTGTGTGTGTGCCTAGGCAGGATACACTCTAGTAGAGTGTGTGGTGTCTAGCCAGGATACACTCTAGTAGAGTGTGTGGTGCCTAGCAGGATACACTCTAGTAGAGTGTGTGGTGCCTAGGCTAGATACACTCTACTAGAGTGTGTGGTGCTAGGCAGGATACACTCTAGTAGAGTGTTGGTGCCAAGGCAGGAAACACTCTAGAGTGTGTGGTGCTTAGGCTGGATACACTCTAGTAGAGTGTGTGGTGCCTAGGCAGGATACACTCTAGTAGAGTGTGTGGTGCCTAGGCAGATACACTCTAGTGGAGTGTGTTGTGCCTAGGCAGGATACACTCTAGAGTGTGTGGTGCCTAGGCAGGATACACTCTAGTAGAGTGTGTGGTGTCTAGGCAGGATACACTCTAGAGTGTGCGGGGCCTAGGCAGGATACACTCTAGTGGAGTGTGTGGTGCCTAGGCAGGTATCACTCTAGAGTGTGTGGTGCCTAGGCAGGATACACTCTAGTAGACTGTGTGGTGCCTAGGCAGGAAACACTCTACTAGTGTGTGTGGTGCCTAGGCAGGAAACACTCTAGAGTGTGTGGTGCCTAGGCAGGATACACTCTAGAGTGTGCGGTGCCTAGGCAGGAATCACTCTCGAGTGTGTGGTGCCTAGGCAGGATACACTCTAGAGTGTGCGGTGCCTAGGCAGGAATCACTCTAGAGTGTGTGGTGCCTAGGCTGGATACACTCTAGTAGAGTGTGTGGTGCCTAGGCTGGATACACTCTAGAGTGTGCGGTGCCTAGGCAGGATACACTCTACTAGAGTGTGTGGTGCCTAGGCAGGATACACTCTACTAGAGTGTGTTGTGCTTAGGCAGGATACACTCTAGTAGAGTGTGTGGTGCCTAGGCTAGATACACTCTACTAGAGTGTGTGGTGTCTAGTCAGGATACACTCTAGTAGAGTGTGTGGTGCCTAGGCAGGATACACTCTACTAGAGTGTGTGGTGCCTAGGCAGGAAACACTCTAGAGTGTGTGGTGCCTAGGCAGGATACACTCTAGTAGAGTGTGTTGTGCTTAGGCAGGATACACTCTAGTAGAGTGTGTGGTGCCTAGGCTAGATACACTCTACTAGAGTGTGTGGTGCCTAGGCAGGATACACTCTAGTAGAGTGTGTGGTGCCAAGGCAGGAAACACTCTAGAGTGTGTGGTGCTTAGGCTGGATACACTCTAGTAGAGTGTGTGGTGCCTAGGCAGGATACACTCTAGTAGAGTGTGTGGTGCCTAGGCAGGAAACACTCTAGTAGAGTGTGTGGTGTCTAGGCAGGATACACTCTAGTGGAGTGTGTTGTGCCTAGGCAGGATACACTCTAGAGTGTGTGGTGCCTAGGCAGGATACACTCTAGTAGAGTGTGTGGTGTCTAGGCAGGATACACTCTAGAGTGTGCGGGGCCTAGGCAGGATACACTCTAGTGGAGTGTGTGGTGCCTAGGCAGGATACACTCTAGTAGAGTTCGTGGTGCCTAGGCAGGACACACTTTAGAAGAGTGTGTGGTGCCTAGACAGGAAACACTCTAGAGTGTGTGGTGCCTAGTGTAGTAGAGTGTGTGGTGCCTGGTGGTGTGTTTTTGTCCTAACGGTGAAATTTTCGACCGAAATTTGTTTTTCGAAGATTTTCACCCTCCATGACAAATAAATTTTAAAAAATGTAAACCTTTTAAACAAATTATTATCAAATAAAATTTTTAAAAAATTTTTAGCAGTCTTTCAAACATTTTTAGCTCCTTTGTTAAAAACATTTGTTAACCTCGTAATGCGTAACTCGTAACGCGGCCAAACAAAGTTTTAAAATTATCTGCGTAACAAATGATTTTTAAAAAACAATAGCCTTTAAAAATTTTTTAGCCTTATAAAATTATTTAAATTTTAAAAAATAATTTAAGCCGCGTTACGAGTGACGCGTTACGCGGCCGAACGATGTTTAAAAATTATCTGCGTAATAAATTTTAAAAAATTTTAAACTTTAAAAATTTTTTATCCGCGTAACGCTTACTCGTCCCCCCCCCCTCCGCGATAAGATGTCTCACTTCAAAAAAAAAATCTTTTCTTTTTATCAAAAATTTTACCGACTACTTACCGTTTGGGTAGGAAGCCCAAAATTTTTAACCACATTTCCAGGGAAATTTCCACCGAACTGAGATCGATTTTGATTTTGATTCTGATTAGGGGGAACTTGACCCGGTGGAGTATTTCCCGCAGTCCTTTGAGGGGGCTGCGGCGTTTGAGGTGACGCCTGCTGCTGCTGTTGTTGTTGTTGCTGCTGCTGTTGTTGAGCTCTTAACTGTTGTTGATGCTGTTGCATCATTCTGTAATTGTGTTGCAACTGCTGCAGCATGTTTTGCTGTTGCATCGGGAGATTCCCTACGTTCTGCTGGAGATACTCCATAGTCTCTATTTGTTGGGGCGTCAAATAGAATGCAGGTCTCACAGCAGGAGAAACAGCCGGGACTGGTTCAGTCTTAAATCGTTTATTGTTTCCCCCCGGTCCGCCTTGGTAAGGCGGCGGCGGGGTCTGTTGACTCGCATAATTATTTTGCTGCCCCGACTGAGGGTACACCTTATGGTAGGGCTGCGGTGGCTGAGGTTGCTGCTGCCTCGAAGACATTTCCGCAGATATCGGGAGGTTCCATGCTTCCTCGATCACGGGCAATTGCCTCTTGCTCGTTACGCTAGGCATCGGTGAATTTTGCAAATGATTCTGAAGAAACTTAATCCTCTGAGCTAAATTATGATTCATTGGGGGCCCCTGACAATTCGCGGCAGTTCCGCGGGGGGATATCGACAACGGAGAGTTCGTTATCGAGTTATTGTTATTGTTATTGTTTTTCGCGTCCGAGTTAGCGGACCCTCGTGTTGCGTTCACGTAGCACGCGTATGCGTCTCTCGGTTGACTGCAACTTTCGTATAAAATACCTAAATTCGTCCAAGCGGCCGTGTGAGATTTATCCAACTGTACAGCACATATGTATGCTTGCAAAGCATCCATAGGCTGATTTTGCTGCTGGTATAAGACCCTGAAACGAAGAAAAAATTGATTAAGCTTCAAGGTAAATCTTACAGTACAGAAATTTTGCTTAAAAATTATTACTCCAGGTTCTACTTTTGTTTACTTCTTCTCAGATCCGAGGAAAAGGTAGTTGACGATTCGGATTCGGTTTGAGATATACCGGGAAAAACATTTTTCTTCCTGTTTCGGGGTTATGGTTCCGGATAAAATTCGGTTCATGCTTAGCTAAAAATTGGCGGAAAATTGGGTTTTTGGTTTCGGTTAGAATAAGTTTTTAAATTTTTTTTTTCGGTTTAATTGCTCATGAAAATTTCCTTACCCTATTGAACACCATGTGTCCGCGTTTCCTTCAGTCTTCTCAACCGAATTCCTATAGGCGACAAAAGCGTCGTGAACTTTCCCTATACTAGCGTAGCACCGACCTAAGAGATACAAACTTTGCCCGCTTTTCGGATCAGCTTCGATCGATTTTTTCAAACAATCGATGGCTTGATTTTCACGATAAACTTTCTCGCCCAGAGATTCTACGCAATGCCACATCCATCCTAAAAAAAACAATAAAAAATCATTAACTAACTTCCTCGTATAAAAACATAAATTTTTTTTCGAAACGACCGGAAATAGGGTCGATAAGATTCGAAAATCATTTACCTACATTTTTTTTTTTGTTTAAAAAAAAAATGATGATGATGAAGGGAAGTTAGGACAAAGTTGGCAAACGTATAAAAGCAATTTAGCCACGTGTTTAGATTTTTTTGGCTTATGATCGCGTTGGTACATATAAAATAAAATAAAATAAAATAAAAATATGGTTCATTCTTTATGTCACGCACTCGACGACTTTTTTTTTTTTTTTTCGTTACTGGAGGCTGGGGCAAATTTGGCCGGCGGAAAACATTTTTCTCTGGGCCGATATTGCAGAGCTTAAAAGACGACTAGTTATCATCATTCTGTCAATCGATCATTAAAAAGTTTAAATTAAATAGATTACTACATTTATTTTCCTATTTTTAATCAAAATATTTTTTTTAAAAAATGAATCAATTGTTTACACAAAAATATTCTGTCAGAAGCCTTGCATGTCTTTCGTTTTCACTTCAAATCAACAATTCCAAAAGAGGAAAAAAAAAAAAATTAATGAAACTGCTAAATGCAACTAGCGCTCCTAGCGGAATATTTTCGCACAGAAAATCCTTTCGTCAGCCTTCCGCCATTTTGGATTTTGATTCTATGGAATTAAAAGCTTCGAATTAATTACTCCTGTATAGGATGCCATGCCAGTTTCCCCCTAAATACGTTAGTAGCTGAATTACACATTTTCTTTAAGGGGGGGGGGGGGGATATCATCTTTTTGTTACTTTTTTATCCTAAATTTTTGAATTTTTAAGAATTTTTTCTTTTCTTCCTTTATAAGACCATAAAACAACATACGGTATATAAAAGAGAAGTAAACCAGTTATGTCCAATTTTTTGACCGCCTTCTAAATGATTTTTTTTTATCATTTAGGTTCCCATCAAAATTTTTTTTCGCACCAAGTTTTTTTTCCGATCCACCGCCTTCTAAACGGATCCCCCCCATCAAAAAAACGATTTTAGAAATCACGCCTTCTAAATGATTTTATGTTATCATTTGGGCCCCCCGTCAAAAATTTTTATTAACGTTGCGGAATTTTTCGATCCACTGCCTTCTAAATGGACCCCCTTCCCCATCAAAAAAACGATTTTTGAAATCAACGCCTTCTAAATATTTTTTTGATCCACCGCCTTCTAAATGATTTTTTGTTGTCATTTGGGCTCCCCATCAATAATTTTCATTAACGTGGCGGAATTTTTTTTCGATCCACCGTCTTCTAAATGGACCCCCCATTTTTATTGAACCAGTTATGTCCGACTATCCGACAGCCTTCTAAATTCTTATTATTTTTTTTTAATCATTTACCTAGGCCCCCGCAAAAATTTTTATTATGTAATTTTTTTATAACGCACAGTGGGCCAGAAAAAATTACTTTTGGCCAAAATTTAGGCGCAAAGAGGCGCAAAATTTGTAAGCGGTTTCTTGATTTGGGACCTCTAGGCTTCATAATGAGACCATAGACATGAAAGAGACTTTTGGATAAACCGACTAAAAACTTAGTTGAAAAATAATTTTTATAAAATTTTTTGCTTAATTAACTTTAAAAACGAATTACCGCCAGAAAAAAATTATTGGAGGGGAAATACTTTACACTCCATGATCGCTGACTGTCAATAAATCATATTCGATTACTTCTGTTTTCTTTAAACATGCCTACAGTGTAAACAATATTATATGTCATTATTAACAAAAAGTGGGTTAAAAATAATGCAAAAAAGCAAAAAAATTTTCTTAATGACTTTTTCGTTCATATAAGAAACAGAAACAACCAGAAAATTGTGTTTTCCGATCAGTTATGTTAAGTTGAGGAAAATTTTCAATTGGGTTTTGGCCAAAAATAAATTTTTCTGGACCACTGTGTAACGTGGCGGAATTTTTCGATCCACCGCCTTCTAAACGGATCCCCCCCATCAAAAAAACGATTTTATAACTTAGATTGTAACGAGCAGCAAGGGGCCGCGAAGCGGCTTGTGGTTTTATAAAGGAAGAAAAGAAAAAAAAGTTCTTAAATTTTCAAAAATTTAGGATAAAAAAGTAACAAAAAGATCACATGTCCCCAACCCCTTAAAAAAATCGTGGCCCCACTATGTATTGAGAACAAAAATGGCATTGTTCTGTGATCCTTTACATTCAGTGCATTTATAAGGATTCTCCTTTGCTGGTCAAATAAATAAAATTTCAATCGCTTCTTTAAAGAGAGAAAAAGTCGAACCGGTTATCGGCTGACGGACGCAGCTTAATGGTAGAGCACTCGCAGCGATAGTGAGAGATCGGGTGTTCGATTCCCCGTTCGATAGTCTTTGGCTAAATGAAATTTTTATTCTCTCTTGTTTTATCGTCCTTATAAAGGAAAAAAAGAAAAAATTCTTAAATTTTCAAAAATTTAGGATAAAAAAAGTGAATCACAGCTCTCTGGCAACAAGAGTTCAAATCAAAGTCCAAATCAGCCCCGTTCCACGGTACAGAAGAATTATATTTCCAGCCGTTACGTCTTCTTAATCAAACTCTTTTTTATTATTGTCTTTTATTAATAATAATATCACCGATCGTGACTTACCTAACTGTCGGCATATATCTGCTTTCAAATGGTTCGGCAGTTCTTTTTCTTTCAGCAGATTCTCATAGCTGTCCTTGGCAGTTTTATATTTTCCCTGAACTTCGTATAAATGAGCGATGTGGAATTTGACTAAAAACAGAAAAAAAAAAGAGACTTAAGTTAATTAAACGTTACCTAAAAACAACTAAATTAGGAGAGGTCAAGAACACAAAAAAATTATGTCGTGCACAAAAAGGAAAAGGAAAAAAAAAAGAAGAAGCAGATTGTTTTCCGTGATGTTAGCAAATTTAAAATAATTTCCTATTTCTTTAAAGAAAAAAAAAAGTACCGTAGATTGGGGTGAAGTTGAAAGATTTTGGAGTTTACTTGCTCATAAAATCTTTATTAATAATTATTTTTTCTTCAAATTTTTTTAAAATTTGGGTCTCCACTAGAAGTTTTAATCCCGAGAATTTCAATTTTTTTTGACTTTTTCGAAAGCTCGAAAAAAATTAAAAACCCCTTCTTTTCAACTTCACCCCACGGTGGGGTGAAGTTGAAAGCTGTTTTATTTTTTCCATTTGGGCCCTTCGAAACGCCCAATTTTACTTAAAATTGTATTCCAAACAATTATAATGACGGATAGTATATATTTCATGTGCAATTAATCCTTGTTGGTCCTCGAAAGCCAAACAATGTTAGCTTTCAACTTCACCCCATGTTTGAAGTCAAACTGTACAGGAATTAATGCTAATTTCCTCTAAACCTTTGAAAAGAAGGAAAGAATCGGAATTTTCGGATTGTTTATTTGCTCTCTTGCCTTAATTTTCAAAACAGCACCCAGGAAATGTTTTCCAGAAGCAAAATTTGGCAAAAGCTTTAAGTCTGCGACCTTTCAACTTCACCCCATGCCTCTCTTAAAATCAAAATTTTTCAAAAAAGCTGTGATTATCAAAGCCTGAAAGCAAATATACTGATTTTTTGTAACGAAATAAAAGATAAGAATATTCCACGTCGAATAAAAGGGCTTTAAAATTTCTGAAGAAATTAAAAAGCACTAGCAGAAGTAAAAGTTTCGAAACTACCAAAAAGTTGCCATTTTTGTCATCCGCACAAAAGTTAAACAAGAATAGATGCTAAAATAGATATGAATTCGCAGCTTTCATATTTATACTACATAAGTATCCAGTAAACAATATCTACTTGATGAAACAAAAAATTTTTATTTTTAGTGCCAAAAATAAACCTTAAGTTGTTTTCGGAATTTCCTTTCAACTTCACCCCACCTTTCAACTTCACCCCAATCTACGGTAGTCAATTATATCAGTTTTGCTTTGAAGAACAAGAAAAAAAAAATCCACGAACCATTTATTTGAATTTTAAATTATAAAAGTTATGCTGTTTTTTTTTTCGTTATAATAAATACAGATTTTCACATCGATTTTTAATGACGGGCTTATTAAAATTTTTTTGACTATTCGTTTCATGGGAAAAAGAAAAATATGTGAATTGATATAAACTAATCGGAAAAAAAAAAAAAAAAAAAAAAAAAAAAAAAAAAGGATTTAATTAGTTGAAATATTTTCTCTCCTGATTTATTACTTTCTGCTTCTTCAAATATTTTGGTCATACCCGCGATTATAGGAAGTATCGTCGATAAAATATATATATTTAAACCGCCAGGCCGGTAGTTTTTCTAAAAAACTTTAGCGAAAAAAGCTGCTTTTCCACCTATATTGTTACCAGGGCTGTGTAGCAGCAAATATTGCCCGTTCCGATTCCTATGTTTAGCTTATGAAAAATTCGTTTCGCATCGGTTTAGTGCACTTAACATATAATAGGCGCAACAAAAATAGTTAGCAGCCTGATTGTTACACGGCCAATTTAGTTGTATAACGCCATTTTTTTTTTTTTTTCCCGAGAGAGGACGTTCAGGTATTAAGTTAAAGTTATAGTCGAAGGTTTAGTAAAAGAAAATATAATCAACTCTGTAACTATAAAATATTGCAAAAATAACATTTTTTTTTTTTTTAATTTAAAAAAAAAAAAAAAAACTTTAAAAAAAAATATGATTAGATTTTTGGTTTTGTCGGAGAAGAATAAAAAAAAGGATCCTTTTTTTTTTTCTTCTGCTTTCATTCTAGAACCCGTCGAGCATTGGCTCGCCACAAAGTCATCATTCATTTTTTTCAGGTACAGGAAAATTTTCTTTCCTGACCCCGTATATCTTTGAATTTTGTCTACTATAAAATGATCCGTATACCGATACAGATACGGACCTGCATCTGAATCTGCATCTACATCTGCATATGAATCTGAATCTGAATTTGTATTAGTATCTGTACTGTATCAGTACTTGCAAGTGTATCTATAACTGAATCTGATTCTGAATCTGCACCTGCATTATCTGCATTTGCATCATCTGCATTTGCATCATCTGCATTTGCATCGTCTGCATATGCATCAGCATCAACATCTTAATCTAGATTGGTATCTGTAACGTATCGGTGCTTGCACGTGAATCTATAACTGAATCTGAATTTGAATCTGAATCCGCATCTGCATTTGCATCTGCATCATCTGCATTTGCATCTGCATCAGCATCTACATCTGAATCTGTCTTGGTACCTGTATCGTATCAGTGCCTGCACCTGAATCTGTAACTGAATCTGATCTGCATTTGCATTTGCATTTGCATCTGCATCTGCATCTGAATCTGTAATGGTATCTGTGCCATATCAGTACTTGCACCTGAATTTTTAACTAAATCTGAATTTGAATCGGCATCTGCATCATCTGCATGTGTATCTGCATGTGCATCTGCATCATCGGCATCTACATCTGCATCTGCATCTGCATCTGCATCTACATGTACATTTGAATCAGTCTGTATCTGTATCGTATCAGTGTTTGCACCTGAATCTGTAACTGAATCTGATCTCAATTTGCATTTACATCTGCATCTGTATCAACATCCACACATCCTATTTGTCAACCTGCATCTAGACGTTCTTTTTCCCGGGAAAATTTTGAATTGATTCGAGATATCCTATGAAAAGGGATAGCGGGAAAAATAACATCTTAGAAAATAAATTCCTGGAATGCAGATTCCCGTCCCCCTTCAATTTCAAGAATTTGGGTGAAATGCAATGAAATTCCAAGGAAATCCCGAGAATTTTCCGACAAATTTAAAACTTCTCATATCGCTAAGATAAGAACCGAAAAGGTTGGGATTGTAGAAAAGCAAAATAAAAGAAAAAAAAAATGAAAAACACGACTTAAAAGAGCAGAGAGGAAAAAACCAGGAAGAGGAACAGTAAAAAAATCTCTCCGACAATTTCTCCGTCCCCATTTCTTACTGCTCCATTCCTTCGTTTTCCCACCGCTCTATTTTCACTTCTCCAGCTCTTTGGTGGTAAAAAGCGCCCCTGCGGCTTGTAATTTCCAACGTCAATTAATCAAAACCCTAATTAAAAACAATTCAACAACGAAATTTAGATAACGACAATGTTAACATGAAAATTAATAAAAAGGAAGAGCCTATTAAAAATTATCACCTTCTAACCTTAAAAAAAAAAATTATAACGAAATAAAACAAAATAAAAAAAAAACTGATTAAAATGTAATCAGATAAAAAGCGGGGTAATTAAAATAATTTTTTTTTTTCAAAATTGGTTCATAAAACATTTTTTTAATCGGCCTTTTAACGAAACGATTATTTATCGATTTAACTTCCAATAAATCAATAACGATTAATCGACCGCATCGGAATCAAATCCCCCCCTCGGGTAAGAAGAGGATCAGCTTTAAAATTCGATTTAAAAATCCACTTACTTTCAACTTTGGAAAACGAACTCGGACTGGAATCGATTAAACTGAGCTGCAAATGTTTCAACGAGCTTTCCCAATCATTTTGGACTTTGAACATAAGACCCAAACGCAAATGGACTTCATTGCTGCGGGAGAATCCAGGTTCCACATATAAAACTTGTTGAAACGACTTTATAGCCCTGAAACAAAAAAGAAAAACGGGAAAAAATTAACAGGGTTTAAACCAAATTTTAAAATAAATAAAAATTGAGAAAAAAGAAAAAACGAACTCCGATTGAACGGAAATCGTAAATATTCAGTGGCGATTCAGGAATTCATTTTTTTGTTTAAAAAAAAATTGGAACAGCAATGCAAATCGATGGAAGTGGTTTTCTTTCTTGTCCAGGTGAGCCACCCGAGAAAAAAAAAAAAAAAAAAAAAATTCACCTGTCACGCCAGGTGAACTCACAATACAGACGCACTTCCTACCATTTAATAACCGTTTACAAGAGACAAAAGCAAAAGTTCCTCATTCCTCACCTGTCCCATTATAAAAAAAAGTATATATCAAAAACAAACGCCCGACAAGATTCTTTCTCATCAACTAGATCAACATACCATTTTGTAATTAATTTCATATATATTTATGACAAATTATCATATAAAAAGAAAAAAAAACCGCCACTGAATCAAGAATCTACGTGTGACGTCAGAGATTATTAAACTCGTTCGTGAAGCAAACTGATTTTTAAATCACCAAACATTACGCGTTTTGTTGTCCTAGGTCAAGACCCCCTTCTCAGCTTGTTTCATTCTTTATTAAGCACTATGAATAATATCGTATATCATAAAATGTGTATCGCGTAAGATAAAAAAAAAAAAAAAAAAACACTGTCACTTTTAATGCAAAAAAATTTCTCATTTCATCTGTGATGGAAGAAAGTCAAGGTTGTTCCATTGTGTTTTCGTACTATAATGCAAAAAAAAAATTTTGCAATGATTAAAAAAATGGTTCATTCGATTTATGAATGAATTACTGCAATCGATGACGTTATGGTGATCTTTAGTTTTGACGCCGAACGATGTAAAATTATTGAATCGAGTCTGCATGTCAGAGCACGTCGGAGTTCTTACAGTTCGATGTGCATGCATGCAACTGAAGGCACGAGTGGATGAAGGAAGTCGTTGGACGTCTCAAAAAAAAGTTTGGACACGCTTTCGACGCCATTTTGGTTCCGACAGTAAAACAAAAACAAAACAAATCATTATAATAGGGATTTATACATCAGATGAGAAGAAGACCAATAGTTCTGATTATTGAGATAAAAATTAAAAAAAAAAATCATGAAAATAAGGAGGAGAGAAATAACTAAAATTTAAGGGGAACCGTTTATGATTTTCATTTGTTTACTATTATGTTCAGTTGGAACCTGAACGATCTCCTTCATCCACTCATGTCTTTAACATAGAGCAAGGAAGAATAAAGATGTAATTCCCGCGTTTAAAATTAGTCATTTTCCTGGAAGTTAGTTATGTGATCCGACCACAAAGAAACGCTAAGACGCAAAAAAAAAAAAAAAAAAAAAAAAAAAATAGCAGATTACCAGAGTTTTGAACCCGGTCCCTCGTGCACGCGAGACGTGGCTTCTACTGCCTGCGCTATTAGACTGAGATTTTTGGACGAGCATTTTAAGGGCTCTTAGTTTCCACCGTTTTTTAGTTCTGTAATCCGATTTGGAATAAATATACGCTTAAAAATACTAGTTTAGCCTTTGACACGGGAATATTTCCGTCAGGCCGAAACTCAGGGCTATAGAGATAGGAAATATACCGCATATTTATTTTTATGTATACTTTTAAGTATATATATATACCAATTTGGTATATTTTCGTTTTTTAATCTTTCTCCGAATTTATTTAATAATTTTGGAGTTTGAAGTTATTTTGCGTACTTTTTTGTTTACCATATCGGAAATAGTAAAAATATTCAGTGCAGAAATAAAAAGTTTAATCAAATACAAAATTATTTAAATTAATTAAGAATTAAAAAACAAAAATGACATGTTCTATGTGTATATACCGTTTACTTTCAAAAATGCGTTGGACTTCTCTAATCGGGGCCATCACAGCGGAGCGCAAGTCTACACTTGCACGAAACGTAACCTCCACAACTTTCCAGTTAAACACTTATGGGAAATGCATAGAAAGTTCTGGAGGTTCGACTGCATATAGTTCTAAGAGGCATACAGATATTTAGACGTGGCAAAATAGATAGTTGTACAAGATAATTTGGAACGGGGCAGACTCAGTCAGCCATTTTGTGGATGTTAATTTTGAAGTCTGCAATTGTACGCTCGTTCCGTTTCAATTTCGTCAAGTCGTTTCATGTTTCGAAAACGCGATTATATACAGCAGCTGTTGTTAAATTTCGCCCACGAGGATCTCAAATGGCATAAATAATGATTTGCAAACAGGAAAATTCGTCTAATTAGTCATGTTTGGTGACATCATAATTGCATTATCTTTTTACGAAATTCTTAGAAATCTGATAGCGGTAAGAAGTCCCTCATTTTTTTTTTTTCAAATGATCAAAGACGTCCTATTTACGCAAATTTTTTTCTTAATAATTTCAGCGGTTTTGCGGGAAAATTTTTGAAGATTGTGAATTTCCAGATAACTTTTTCCTTTAATAATGGGATTTTGTTGCTTTAGCGAATTCTTACACCTAACTTATTTAAACGATTACCGAAACACAAGCCCATTATGGTATTTTTACACCGGTAAAAAAAAAATGAGCTTTTTGCCACCGATTTAGCCTTTTCGGGTCATTTTCAATCAGTTGCTAAAGAAGCAGTTTTAAAGCAGTTTTAGTATTGAATTACATACACGCTTAAGATTTATTTTCGTTCATGACCTTCAAAAATGATAAAAAGATAGGATTAATATCAAAATATGATAAAATTGATTACTGGTAATTAATTTAAAAGCTTTTTTTCTTGACAAAAAAACGAGAATGTAATGTATGAAGTTTTAACTCACATTTTTCGCGAAGCGACCCACAGCGGCTCGGACCAGGACTCGGGAAATTTAAACTCGGCGGGATCCCATGTTCCCGGGATTTTTTGGGTGTTCTCGGAAAGTTCTCGGAAATGGTTCAATTTATTCAGTTTTATTTTTCAACGTTACAAACTTTCATATTTTTAGGGCTTTGTTTTAAAGAGTAAGCTTCAATGAAGAAGCTTATCAAGGTATTAGGTGCCTGCGGAACTACTTTGACTTATCGCTGCATTTTCAGTACCGTAAACTGGGGTGAGATTGACCGCCGGGGCGAGATTGACTGGCCTAAAAAATATTAGTAACCACGGTTAAATTATGTTTTCTTTAAATAAAATTACTAGAGGACTTCCCTTTCTTTCCCCTCTAACAATCAGATTTTAAAAAATTCAGTCAGAACTACCTTTTTTTAGGCCGGTCAATCTCGCCCCGGCGGTCAATCTCACCCCAGTTTACGGTACGAGTTTCCACTTGTTCCAGCCAATCGAACTTTAAAAAAATTTAATTTCGCCCACGAGGATCTCAAATGGCATAAGGCAAGTTGCTAGAGATGGGAAAATATACAGTATATTTGTGATAAATATACTTATAGATATATATACGTAAATGTACAGTGCATACATACTACTTCGGTATATTTTGAAATTTCAAATCTATTTTATTAGGCAACCAAATTCGCCAAAATCAGCCGAAAATGTCTTTTTTTTTTGTTATTTATAGTAATTATAATCATTGATTTATAAGTTAAAATTCTCAAAAGTGCAATATAGTTTATAAAAATTTGAAAACATAAAAGTGCAAAAATTTTTATGAATTTTGGATTCCCTACCACTTTTCCTAAAAAATAAATAAATTCTTAATCCATTTTTTTAAAAAGTTTTGGTTCCTGAAATTGTTTTCCTAACTATTTTCTATCCCTTATTTTCAATTTTCTTAAAATTTTTTGATTCCTAAAATAAAATTTCCTAAAATCCCTTTAGGGATTAAAAAAATTAGGAAAAATGTTTATTTTAGAAATCAAAAAATTTTTGAAAAATTGAAATTTAGGAAAAAAATAATTAGGAAAAAAATTTTAGGAGCCAAATTTTTTAGGAAAAACGGATTAGGAAAAATGGTCGGGAACGGAATTTTTATTGAAATTAACAAAGCAAAATAAATATACAAACGACTTTTTAAGTCGTATATATATACCATGGCCATCTCTGAAAAAAGTCACAACTTGTTCCAAGAGCAAGTTACAACTCGTTCCAAGCATACTGAATTTCGGGTACCTGGGTTTGGGGGTCGCTGATTTCTATTCTGAAGTCATGTTTCAGAAATTCAATATGGCGGATCCAATATGGCGGACATATTTTTACCAAATCGAGTTATTTCGACCAAAGTTTGTTTATTGGGGTTATCGGGCTCGCTGATTTTCCTGTTATCTAAAAAAAAAAAAAAAAAAAAAAAAAAATAAAAATAAAAATTCAAATGTTCACTTATCACAAGAGCCACTATTTTCGCAGAAATTTAAATAAGAAAGAATAATGATTAAGTAAATCCCCGATTATAGTTAACCTTATCTTCAAATTCAAAAGCTTTTTTTTAATCAGTTAAGTGTTTTTCTCGGTTTCGGCATGTTCGCGCTTGTATTCTTCCTACTCTGCCTAATCGCAGGCACTTCCACATCATCCAAAACCGACTTGGGTCCCCCGCTTCTCCTGACGCCCTACATTCAATCCGGAAAAATCGAAGAAGCTCGGAAACTATCACTCGTTACGGACTTAAATCCGAACATAACCAGTTACACCGGTTTTTTCACCGTGGACGAAGAGTGCAATTCGAATTTGTTTTTCTGGTTCTTCCCGTCTCAAAACGATTTCGCCAAAGACCCGGTAACGTTGTGGCTGAACGGAGGCCCCGGGACTTCTTCGTTATACGGTTTGTTCACCGAAAACGGACCTTACGACCTAACGTTAGACGGGGAATTAAAACTTCGGGAATATTCTTGGAACCGAGAAAGTTCCGTCATTTACATAGACAATCCCGTGGGAACCGGATACAGTTTCGCTAACGGATACGAATGCTATTCCAGAAACGAAACTCACATAGCCAACAATTTGGTGAATGCGCTGGAGCAATTCTTCGAGCTTTTTCCGGAACTGAAAAACCTTCCGTTTTTTTTAACAGGGGAATCCTACGCCGGAAAATACGTCCCTGCGACCGCTTACGCCATTTTGCAACGTCATCAAAACGGAACCGGAAACATTCACAACCTCCAAGGGATAGCCATAGGGAACGGATTGATCGATCCCGTCAATTCCGCTAATTTTTCCAAATATTATTACGAATTAGGTCTCATCGACGGGGAAACCAAATCGGAAATGGAAGGAATCGAAAGGGAAATACAAGACGCGGTCCGAAGGGAAAATTACACGGAAGCGGCTATATTATTCAGCGGATTGCTTTACGAGCATTTTCAAAAAAAATCGGGATATTCCAATCTGCTGAATTTTTTATATCCGAAACCGGTGAGAAGGGCGGATTACGGGGGGTTCGTGGATTCGTTGGAAACACGGAAGGCCATTCACGTCGGGGACGCAATTTGGAAGGATAACGTTACGGATATGAGTTTGCTTTTGGCGGATGATTTAATGAAATCGGCGGTGCCTTATTTGTCGGAAGTCCTCAACTGGTGCAGATGCCTTTTGTATTACGGACAACTGGATATGGAAGTTCCGTATAGCAGCAGTGTCAATTTCATTGAGGTAAAATCTTTGTAAAGGAAAAAAATTAATTAAAAAGTGGTTAAAATATATTTCGAATTATGCAAAATGCAGATTTTTTCAAATTAGGAATTTTAATATGGCGCTTTAAAGGATTTAAGGAGCTTAGCAGGGAAATTAAAAAATATAATCATGGAATGGCGTAAATATTAAAACGAAATAAGGTCTCAATCAGGGGTCCAAAGTGATTCCCTACTTTTTTCCCTTATCCATTTTTCCTAAAAAAAAAAAAAAAAAAAAAAATTCCTAATCCCCTTTTCCTTAAAAGATAAATTCCTGATTCATTTTTCTGAAAAAAAAAAAAAAATAAATAAATAAATTCCTGATCCATTTTTCCCAAAAAAATAAATTACTGATCCGTTTTTCCTAAAAAAAAAAAAAGTTAATTCCTAATCCATTTTTCCTAAAAGAAAATAAATTCCTAATTCACTTTTCCTAAAAAAAAGTAAATTCCTAATCCATTTCACCTAAAAAAAAAAGTAAATTCCCAATCTATTTTTCCTAAAAAAATAAATAAATTCCTGATCCATTTTTCCTAAAAAAAATAAATTCCTAATCCATTTTTTCTAAAAATTTTGGTTCCTAAAATTGTTTTCTTAACTAAAGATTTTTGGAAAAAAATTTTTATCCCATTTTTCACAAAATCCATTTTTCCAAAAATTTTTAGGAAAAATGGATTAGGAATTTAATTTTTTTTTTTAGGAACAACGGATTAGGAAAAATGGTCGGGAACGGTCCAAAGCCGGCAAAAGTTTACATTCCGGCCAAAAAAACGATTAACTTTGCCTAATCAGAGTATTTTCCGCTTTTCTAATGATTACAATTTCAAATTTTCAGCAAATGGAATGGGCCGGACGTTACGAATACCAAAATGCTTCGAGATATATTTGGGAAGTGGACGGTGATCTGGCAGGATATTCGAAATCAGTGACAGGAGTTGCCAATTTCACGGAGCTATTAGTCCGAAATGCGGGGCACATGGTACCAAGTGACCAACCCAAATGGGGCTACGCTCTTTACAGTCAATTCATAAAAAACGAACCGTTCAACGACGATTCGAAATTTAAAAAATTACAAGACTAAAACTTAAATTAAAAAAAAAAAAAAAAAAAAATTAAATTTTCATATTTTTGTTAATCAGAGGTCGACTTGGCATGGCTGGTCTCGTAACGTGTGGCGAACAACGAAGTTAAGCTTCTGAGTTCGCGGCGCAAAATACGGATTGGTGTGACCATCGAAGCCTCGCTCTATCTAGCGGAGCAAGTTGGAACTTACTAGTTTATTAGCATGGCAGGCGCTGGGTAAATTTCGGTGCTAATATAACAGTAGTTCCACATAAGCTAGACATGACGTGCTTACTCAAGCGAAATTTTAACAAGTGACATGAAATTGAAAGTTAACTATGTGATATAAATGTAATAAATGTTAATTGTGCCGAGTGCAGTTGGTCGGATGACCCTTCTATAAGGTTAGCACCAAAAATAGAAGTAAATGTTATTTATTTTGTT
>CM075207.1:23086648-23214180 GCA_037577465.1 Liposcelis bostrychophila
ATGCCATTTCCCCTTTTCAACCTCTTCAAATGAAAGTTGTTCACTGTCCGATCGACACAAGTTTGAATTTTACTCAAGCCACAAAATTAATCAGGGAATTAAAACCTGGGACTCTTGTGATACCAGAAAGCTACACGAGAGGGCCTCAAGTCTCAAATTCGAATCAAAGGTGCGATTTAGTGATCGACATACCGGAAAGGCCGACGTTAACGATGAAAAGGGGAGAAGTATTAAAATTGCCGATCAAAAGGAAAAAGGTAAAAGCCGAATTGTCTTCGGATTTGGCTTTGGAATTGGTGCCTTGTGAAACAAGACCAGGGGTCTCGTTGACTTCCGTTACCGGAAAACTTTTGTTAAACGATAATAAATATAAGATAGAACCCTTGGAGAACGGGGATAAGAAAAACGGGGAGAGTTCGAGTAAAAAAAGGGCTTTACCGGAGGATATTCATTTAAAGAGGAAACCTACTTACGAATGGGGTTGGTTGGATATCGAGCAATTCGTTCAGAAATTGTCGCAAGAAGGAATAACGGACGCTAAAGTTGAACCTGGTAATACAGGATACATCATCCATTTGGTGAGTTGTGAATTTTTTTAAAAAAAAATTCCTATAATTATTCTGATCATTGTCCTATTTTTTTTTTCAGCAAGAATCAGATACTCTTATAACAGTTGAAGATAGCTCAACACACATTATTTGCGAAGGAGATAGACAGCTACGTTTAAAGTTAAGAGACACTTTATTACAATGCTTAAATAAATTTTGAAAATAAATTAATTAATTTTGTAAAATTTCATTTTGTTTGGCCATTCATTCATCTACAAATCTGAAAATTCTTAAAATATGGGAATGTTTTTTGATAATTTATGAAATATTCTCCTGGACTTTAATTAAGTAACATTACGAAATTGGAGATAAAGTTTAACTTTCTCTTTTTTAATTTTCAAAAAAAAATTTGCCTCGAAATACCCAAAATGAACAGAAAACAGGACAGAATTAGTTGTCGCAATGACCTTCAGCTTCATTTTGACTGAAGGTGGTTGTAACAGTCTTTATTTTACATGGTACATTCAGCCAGCATAGCCTATTATACAAATTTTTTAAAAAATTATTAACTTATTTACTTACCCATTCCGTTAACTGTAGAAACACGCCCATTCTCTGTCCTATCAGGATGTTTTTTAGAAGGACGTTGGAATATCCAAAAACTTTCAGACGATACGTTTTTTAATCACACACTCGATTCACTTTTACTTTCGATTTTTTTTTCATAAAAAAAATTGCGATCACCCACAAAAATAATGTAAACAAAACATACCGAAGGGCGCCAGAAACTAAATCCGGCAAACTAATGGCGAGGAATGTCTAAATGTCTTTCATTTATAATTATATTTTATGGCTTCAGTTTTTTCGCTTTGAGTACAGGAACAGCGTTTGAGGTAATCCATAAATTTAAAAAAGAAAAAAAAAAAAAAAAAAACCATAAAATAACGTTAAATAGTAAAGTGTACCGTAATAGAAAAGCGTCACGTCGGTACTTGCATCCAGCATCCCTGTAATTGGATTGGTTTTTGAAAACCAGAGTAGCCAACTTTATGCGTCAATTTTTCGTGTCAGCAGACTAAACACCAGTTTTTTTTTTTAAAAATCGAAACTTCTGATATTTTTATTCTGTCTTGTTGCAATTCAATTTTTATGATTAGAAACGGGAAGTAATTAATCTCAAAGGTATAAAAATATATTTAGCTAGCTTTCGTCTTACAAAGTTCGTCATTATCGGCTATTTTCATTGACCCATTTCCCTAAAGCGTTCGTATTTTTCCGTCATTTGGTTTCTATCAAAACAACTCTGGGACTTGGATCCTTGTTGACATGAGTGACCCATAATTAATAGTTCAGTCGTAAGCAAAATACAAAGTCCAGTTTATGTATTAACGACATACTTCTATTATTTTATTTAATCGTATTTTAAAGTGTAAATCAAGACTGTTTAAAATGTATCGTTTGGTGAGGAATTTGGCGAATCCCGCAAGGGCGAAACAAGGTGTAAATATTGCCAGGTAAGATTCATTACGGTAATGATTTGTTTTGATATTTAGGAAATGTGTTTACTTTTAGTACTTTGATCCGGATATTTATTATTTATGTCAATTCAATAATTTAAATTTTTTTTTCCAGGCACTTTGCTGCCGCTGCTGAGTCTAAACCAAAAGAGTCAGCTTCCACGAAGGAAACTGAATCATTTGTTATGAACATTTTTAAAGGGGCTGTTCAAGCTAGTCAAGTATTCCCATATCCTGACCCATTAACTGATGAACAACGAGACACAGTGACAATGTTAATAGATCCATTTGAGAAATTTTTTCAGGTATGAAGTTAATTAAAAAAATTAATAATGATAAGATAATGTTATTGTCATCTGATTTTAGGAAGTAAATAACGCAGATAAGAATGATAAAGATGAGCAGATAGAAAAACCAACATTGGATGGTTTATGGGATATGGGGGCTTTTTCAATTCAAGTTCCGCAGGAGTATGGCGGTTTAGGTTTAAATAACACTCAGTATACTAGAATGGTTGAAATTGTTGGCAAAAATGATCTCGGGATTGGAATCACATTAGGTGCTCATCAATCAATAGGTTTTAAGGGTATTTTATTGTTTGGCACTCCAGAACAAAAAGCAAAATATTTACCTCGAGTTTCGACTGGTAGGGAGTTTGCTGCTTTTTGCTTAACAGAACCTTCTTCTGGAAGTGATGCAGGATCAATAAGGTTAGTTGAAAAAAGATATTTGTAAAAAATAATGTATAAATTAAATTTTTACAAATTTATAGGAGTAGAGCAGTGCCTTCACCAGATGGTAAACACTGGATACTTAATGGCTCAAAGATATGGATTTCGAATGGAGGATTAGCGGAAATCATGACAGTATTTGCACAGACACCTGTAAAGGATCCTAAAACAGGAGAAGAAAGAGACAAAGTTACTGCTTTTATTGTGGAAAGAGGATTTGGAGGTAAAAGAAAATTTTGAAACGTATAATAATTATTGATTGATTGCAAATATTAAACATTTTGTCTTTATCAGGGGTAACGTCCGGTCCCCCGGAAAAGAAAATGGGAATAAAAGCTTCCAACACCGCCGAAGTTTACTACGACAACGTCAAAATCCCGAACGAAAACGTGTTAGGAGGGGTCGGAAACGGTTTCAAAGTCGCCATGAACATTTTGAATAATGGGAGATTCGGAATGGCCGCAGCCTTATCCGGTACGATGAAAACGTCTACCGCAAAGGCCGTCGAATTCGCTACCCAAAGGACTCAATTCGGACGTAAAATCGATTCCTTTGGATCGATCCAAGAAAAAATTGCGAGAATGGCAATGCTACAATATGTCACAGAAAGTTTAGCTTACATGATCAGCGGTAATATGGACAAAGGAAGCACAGACTATCATCTGGAAGCTGCCATTTCCAAAGTTTTCGCTTCGGAAGCCGCTTGGACTGTCACTGACGAAGCGATTCAAGTACTGGGTGGGATGGGCTTCATGAGGTCGTCGGGTCTGGAAAGGATCCTTCGGGATTTGAGGATTTTTAGAATTTTCGAAGGCACGAATGATATTTTAAGGCTGTTTGTGGCTTTGACCGGAATTCAGCACGCCGGGATGCAGTTGAAAGAATTGCAAAAAGCTTTTAAAAATCCCGCAGCGAATTTAGGTTTGATTTTCAAGGAAGCGCAAAAAAGGGCGATTAGGACCGTCGGATTGGGGGCGGCTCCAGCTATGGATCATTTAGTTCATAGTAATTTGGTGCATGAAAGCAATTTGTGTGCAAAGGTAAATTTTTACTAAAGTTTATAAAAAAGTTAGGACGTCATTGACTTCGCCAAGATTAATGCCAAAAAAAATGCCAAAAAATGTATTCCGCTAATCACCAAATTTTTTTTTTTTTTAATTTCAGAGCATTGCAGTTTTTGGCCAAACTGTTGAAAATATGTTGATTAAATATGGAAAAGGAATTATTGATGAACAATTTCTTTTAAATCGTCTTGCCCAAGCGGCGATGGACACATACACTATGTCTGTAGTTTTATCAAGATGCACATCATCCCTAAATAGAAAATTACCAAGCGCTCCGTACGAAGAGAAAATTACGAAAGTTTGGTGTCACGAGGTAAGTTTTGCTTCTTCAGTATTGCAAATAAACTGAGAAATGTCCTAGGCTAATGCATTGAACTTGTCATTTAACTGAATTTTTTTTTTTTTTTTTTTACAGGCGTCGGAAAGAGTTTTCTTCAATTTGAAGCAGATCGACAGTCCTGTATACCTTAAATCATTTAATCATCTTTCTGAAATTTCAAAAGCCGTTTGTGAAAATGGAGGAATAGTACAAAATAATCCATTAAATCTATAACAGATTTACGATTTTTTTTTTAAATCTTAAAAAGAAATATTCGTTGCGAAGAGGACTGCGTTCAAAAAAAATACTAGACGGCTTCTTTTACTGTTCTCTCCCTTCAAAGCCACTTAAAATATGAAACATGACATATTACGACCAAGAAAAAAAAATGTATAAAATAATTGTTAATTTTTAATACGTATGTAAAAAGTAAAAAAAGGAGTAATATATATACATATTTTTTTTGATTTATTTCATAATTTTGAATTTTTAGACTTTGACAATGTTTCATCTTGTTTTCACATGTATTTTGCCTAACCCCTGTCGAAGAGTAAAATTTTCAACTAATTTTATTTATCCGACAATTGACGGTTGTTGAATTTTTGTACATTCAATGGAAAAATTTCTAGGGTTGAAAGATGTCCTCATGCACTGCTGTAAAATTCTTGAAAATTAATCTTGTGAGAAAAACTTTTAAACTTTGAACAAAACTCCTGCTAGAAGCGCCATTTTTTAAAAAAAAATCGTGACTTCAGAATATTGTCGTGGCAGACGAGGCAGATTTTGTTTTTGTTTTGAATTCGCAACTTAAATGAACTATAGATGGCAGCACCACTTGGAGTTTCTTATGGACTTTTAACATGGAAATATTTTTTGTCGCGCATTAAAGAAATTTTATCGAAAATAAAATCTTTAAGCAGCCCTGAACCACCTCTAATAATTGGTTTTGCATGCGGTGATGGCTGAAAAAAGTTTAAAGCAGTTAAAAATACACTGGCTCTTTTGGGAAAAAAGTTTAAAACTCCAATGTAGTGTATCACTAGAGGTCGCGTCAGTCTATTAAGTTGCGAATTTGAATTTACCACGCGAATGCGATTGAGACAAGTGTATGAGTATTTTTTTAAATTAGTTTTTTTTTTCGCACTAATATGGGTCGGAAAAGAAGGCACGGGTTTCCTCAGAAACCAATGAAATACAATGCGAAACCAGTAGCGGTTTTTTCCGCCAATTCAAATAACACAGTTATTGTAAATATGCCATACGACAAAGCCGCTGTTGATATATTTCGAAAAATCCCCGGTAGAATTTATGGTAAGTCCATGGTTCATGACATTTAAACTTTAATTGGAAACAAAGGAATAAAAAAGATTAAAAACTGTCTGTTTTATTCGTTTAAAATGAATGAATTTTCCATTGGGTTACTTGCAGATTATCGACTGAAAATATGGTCGTTTCCACTATCATTTTATGATACTTTAGTTCAACTTTTGGAGCCAATAGTGACTGTGATTGGATTATCTACAGAAGTTTTAAAAGCTCTCAAAAGCACTTCTTCTAGTTTGTTGTCACCTGAGGTTGATAATATGAGCCAAAAAATTTGTAATCAGGTAAAGCAAAAAGACAATGATATGCTCTCATTTCAAGACTTAAATGGTCATGGAGATCATGCTGCATCGAATTTTTATTCAAAGGATGACTCGGATGATGAGGCTTTAGCCAACCTTAATTTTGATGATGTCACAGATAATATGGCTTTAACAAATTTTTATACTGATGAATCCCTAGATAATTTGAACTTAAAAAATTTTCATTTCGATGATGATACAGATAAGGCATTAGCCATCTTTCAAATGCAAAGTTTAGAATTGGAGCATCAACTAGAAAAAAAGAAGAGGAAAACATTCTAATAATTCGACTAATTGTTTGATATCAGAATGAAACACTTGATTTTTTTTATGTTTAAAACTATTTATTCTTGTTGTTAAATTGTTAATTGTTTTTTTAAGACAGTCTAAAAAAAAAAAAAAAAAAAACAATATTATTTACAGGATGCATAGCTTTAATTTTTGATAGAAAAATTATTTTTTGTTTGCAGAGTAGTTTTTGTTCATGTTTATTTTATTGTTTTATTTATTTCACAAAAAATAGTGCCTGTTACTATTTTTGTGAAAAAAATTGAACAGGTTTTGTTAAAAATAGTTTATTGTCTTTCTTAAATATTATAAATTCTTAATAGAAAGTCCAAAAAACAAAAATTCTAGACAATATGTAATGATTCGCTTTAATTTTTCATAAAAGACTACTTTTTTTTTAAATGGAAATATATCATTTATTTTTTGTTGCATATCGAGGATTGTATCTTCCAAAAAAAAAAAAACCATTAATTCCCATTAGCGATTACTGAAAATATGCATGACTGAAGAGGAACTTTGAATTTGTGAATGTAATTAAAACAAAGAATTTAAAGCTGGGCTTCTGTCGCTTTTTATAAGTCAGATTTTGTTTCAATATAAATATAGTTTATTTGACATTGCGGTCGGAAACACAGGTATGATAGGAACAACTTTTACAAAGAGGTTAAGATGATTGTATTAGTAGTTCCTACAATCCCTTGTTAGAGGGAGGGAATGTCGGTGGTCACCCATCCACTAACTGGCCGTGCTCAATGCTGCTTAACTTCATTGATCACTCTGCCGCTAGATGGAACGAGTCACCACTCCGACCCCTAAAACCAAATTTTAATAGACGATTTCGGCAAGGCAATTTTCGCACCACAGGATTCTGGGACTAAAAAGGACAAACAAGCAGACGACTCCTCTGTGTGATTCGTAAGTTACGATAGGCGGTACAGTGATCTCAACTGTTTTAAGGCATTTAATTTTGAAAATTCTTATAATTGATGCCAGCTATTTCTATAAAATTAATTCCGAAGTCAAACCTACAAAATTTTTTCCTCGAACTTAGTAAAATGAATTTTTAACTTCCATGTCTATACTTAGCTTATGAGAAGCATTATTAGAATGTACCCGGTTAGACGACACGATTTGCAATGCATTATGGGATGAAACGTTACTGCGAAATCGTCTATTCCGAATATTGTACCGTAGTAAGATTTATCCTAGTGATATCACTCGAGGGTTTGGCGAAGTAGCGGATTTTTCACTTAAAAAATTATAATCCGACTTAACAGCTAAAAGTCCGAAATTATAAGAGTTTCATAGGCAGAACCGTTAGCTTAAGTGGAAAGAGCTTTCGGGACATGCCGAAAGGACCGGGGGTTCGACTCCTCCTATAAAGTGCTTTAATTAACAATTTTTAAAAAAAAAAACCGAACATTGTAGCTTATATAATCACTAAATCAATAAACAAATGAAGAAAAAAATTTTCTTAGGAATTCCAGGATGCGCAACATATGAGATCCAACATAAGTGTCCTCCAAAAAGAAAAAGAAAACAGTCTTAAATATTCAAATAGTAATTTATTTCCTTAATTTACAATCAAAGGGTGCTTTTTTTATGTATCGGTGGTTAATTTTTTTTTTTTTAAAGCTAACCCCCAAAAAATTTAAATACAGTCAAAGAGTAACAAAACAACACGTAACAATTCCCGTACTTATTTTTTTTTATTTCTTCAATTACAAAAAATTTCTTATTTACTAATCGTTAAAATTAATGCTGCTTACAGTCATGTGAAACGATCAAAACAAATTTTTACTGTTTAAAAAATCATCAAATGCAATTATTTACGTGAAAAAAAAAAAAATTAACTTAAGCTTAAATAATAGGATATACGTAGTACTTATAAATCTTAATTAAATTAAGTTTTTTTTCTTTATACTGAGAAAATAAAATTATAAAAAGTACTTTAAACAAACAGTCTGAGCACCTTAAAAAATATCTATGACATCATTAACTGCGTTTACAACGAACATAATACAAAAAAGAGAGAAATGTACTGCCGTTCAGAACGTTCGAAAAAAATTGATCAATTGACTTAAAATCAATTCATAAAGTTACGATTTTTTTTGAACCGTTTATTTTTTACACTTAAAACGAGGTAGAATTATTTAAAAAAATTTTTTTTTTTTTTAGAAATCAAAGTATCGCGGCCATTTTTTTAAAAAATGTTTATTCAGATTCCTCTGACGTTGAGCTGGATTTCGTAGATTTTCCTGAATCGGAATCATCCGAATCCGATTCTGAGGAGGTCTCTTTTTTTTCATCTTCATCGGATTCCTAAAAAAAATTAACAAAAAAAAAAAAAAAAAAAAAAAAAAAAATTAGAAACAAAAAGCGAAGAAATTTTTTTTAGAAAAGAAAAAAAATACCTCATTTGAATCGGATAAAGTCCCGTTAACTTTGCCCATTTGCTCATGAGCTTCTTCCATTTGCTTAGCCTTATGTTTTAACAGTGAAAATTCTTTTAACTCCTCGGGAGATAAAGACTGAAAAGATTGATTTACAAGAAATTATTTACTGTTTTAATTCGGCTGATTAATTAAATCAATAAAGTGATTAATAAATCAATCAATAAATCAGTTGATTACATAATTCGATTCACAATAAGGATTAATTAATAAATCATCTGACAAAAATTAATTAACCCAAGGATTCTAGATTAATTAAATTAATTATTTTCCCTCTTGTCAATTAATAATTGATAACATTAAAGAATTATTGACCCAAAATCGTGTTGATCTATTTCTAAACTATGGCGATGCAAGAAAGATCGATTTTTCACAGATTAATTGATTGACTTTTAATGACTGATCAATTAATTGTCATTCTGAGCTTTCGATTAGTGCTTTTTCAGACTATATTATTGATGATCTAATAATAAAATGATTGATGATTTAATTAATATTTTCGACCAGATTTAGTCAGATCAATCAATTTCAATTTAATTAAATGTCATTTGATCAATCCGATCAGATTTAATCGTTATGAATGATTAATTGAGTCTAGAAATCGATTTATCTATTAATTGATAATATTAATCGACGAATTGATTAGCTGATCATCGATCAATTAATCACTTATATCAATTAACTGATAATTTGTTGGCGGAAGAATCAATTTATTGATGATACATTGGTGGATCAATCAATCAATCAATCAATTAATTAATTAATCGATTGATTGATTTATTGATTTCAATTATTAATTATAAATTATAGTGATGGTCAATTAATCGATGGGTCAAAAACACTGGCCTATTATTGATAATGCATTATCAGTCGATCGATTAATGACCTGTCATCGATCAATTGATCATCAACTGATTTCTGATCGATTTATGTGACTCAATCGATTTATCGATTGATTTAACGAATATTTAATAACCAATTAGATACCTTAAGAAAAACTTCGTAATCTTTAATATATTTTTTCTTCAGAACCGCTAGTTTTCTCCTGTAAGTCTCTTTCTTGGCATCTGGAAGGATTTCCCAGTACTGAGGGGCTTCTTTAAGTCTAGTTTCCTCGGTTGTCCCTAGAGGTTTCTCTGCTAGGAATGATTTAAGAAATAAATCGAACACTTTCCTGAAAACAGAAAAAAAAAAAAATTAATATAAAACTTTAAAAATTCTGGTTGAATCCCTCGATTGATCGATTAATCATCGATTAAATGGATCAGTAAATTAATCAACATTCATCTAACAAATCAAACAATTATCAATTAAATGTTCGGGTAATTGCTTAATCATCATAAATTAAAATTTCTGTACTAATTAATCCACCGACTAATCGATTAACGCTGCTATCAATTACTGATCAAATCGATGACGCCGACCTCCTTTTCATTTTTCTAATTGACTCGATCACATTTTTATTCGCCGATCCTGGATCAATTAATTGACGATCGATTTAGGATTGGTTCATTAAGGATCAATCCAGGATTAACTGACAACTGACCCATGATTGATTTATTAATAATCGATCGATCCTAGATCGATGTATTGAGAATTAATCCTGGATCGATTTATTAAGAATTAATCCTGGATCGATTTATAGACGATTAATCCTATATCGATTTCATGAGGATTAATCCTGGATCGACTTATTGAGGATTAATCCTGGATCGATTTATTGTTGAGCAATCCAGGCTTATTTAATAATAAATTTCTGTTTTTGAATAAATTAATCGTAATCTGACTGACTGATCAATCGATAAACTAATTAGTACGTAAAATTTAAAAAATTTTATACTAACACTGGTGGAGGTTCCGGTTCCCCTTTATAAAGACACAAACCGGCAGGAGATTTACTATTAAGAATAGGTGATATAACACTAGAGTTAACAGCTTTAGTTCTTCTTTTAACCGGCTTATCCTCAACCACTTTCGCTGCAGCTGCGGCAGCCGCAGCACCTTTCCGTTTCGGTAGGTGATGTTGCAGTTCTTCCTCCCTTTCCTCCGGCGATAAACCTTCTAAATACGACGCAAACTCTAATTTATAATTATCCTGCATCTAAATTAAAAATTATTAAAAAAAAAAAAAAAAAAATTAGATTAATTTCTCAAAATTTAAAAAATTTTAAAAACATATCCTTTTTAAATTTACCTGTCGCACGTTTTCTTCGAATTTTTGCTTTTGAAGATCCGAAATTCCCTTCCATTTCCTCGAGATCTCCGCCATTCTTTCCTTTGGGGGCAATTTTTTAACAGACGGATCGCTTTGTAACATGAGCCTCGAGTACAAACTGTAGGCTGAATTTGGGGGTTTAACCGGTTTCCCGGACAGTCTTTCTTTTATAGTTTTCTCTTCTTTATTTAATATGGATTTTTGAGGTTTTCCAGAGCCTGGAGGGACGTAATCTGGATGCTCCAACATGTAAACTTTGAGTTCGTCCTGATACCTCCTCGAATCTTCCAAAGCCCAATTGATGAAAACTAATTTTTTCTTTTCGCTCAAATTTCTCCATTTTTCTTTGGCCGCTTCTTCGATCGCTTTTTTGTCCAAGGATTCGGCATTGCCTTCGTACTGCTTAAGTTGCTCTTGAAAAAAGAGCTGAAAAGATGAATGTAATAAAAATTTAGTCACATAAAGGTGAAAAATTCTTAAAGGTCAAAAGTTCAATTAAAAAAAAAAAATTAGATTAATTTCTCAAAATTCAAAAAATTTTAAAAACATATCCTTTTTAAATTTACCTGTCGCACGTTTTCTTCGAATTTTTGCTTTTGAAGATCCGAAATTCCCTTCCATTTCCTCGAGATCTCCGCCATCCTTTCCTTGGGGGCAATTTTTTAACAGACGGATCGCTTTGTAACATGAGCCTCGAGTACAAACTGTAGGCTGAATTTGGGGGTTTAACCGGTTTCCCGGACAGTCTTTCTTTTATAGTTTTCTCTTCTTTATTTAATATGGATTTTTGAGGTTTTCCAGAGCCTGGAGGGACGTAATCTGGATGCTCTAACATGTAAACTTTGAGCTCGTCCTGATACCTCCTCGAATCTTCCAAAGCCCAATTGATGAAAACTAATTTTTTCTTTTCGCTCAAATTTCTCCATTTTTCTTTGGCCGCTTCTTCAATCGCTTTTTTGTCCAAGGATTCGGCATTGCCTTCGTACTGCTTAAGTTGCTCTTGAAAAAAGAGCTGAAAAGATGAATGTAATAAAAATTTAGTCACATAAAGGTGAAAAATTCTTAAAGGTCAAAAGTTCAATTAAAAAAAAAAAATTATTATTTACTTTGAAAGGGGGACTCGGCTTCCTCGGTCCCTTGGTCGCAATTTCTTTTGCACTACTTCTGCTCTGAGGTGTGGGGACCATATCCGGATGATCCTTATAAAACCCTGATAATTTTTCCTCGTAGTTTGCTCTCTCCTTCGTGGCCATTTCGTTATATCGGTCCCTTTCCTTCATACTCAAGCCCTTGTACATTTCCGAAATGATTTTCGAAACTTGCGTCATTTCCAACCCGGGGTTTTCCTTCGCTACCTTATCTTTGTGCTCAAGGTAATATATCATGTAAGTCGATAACGGCCTCGTTGGCATGTCTGGATGGCGATTCTAAAACAAAAAAAAAAAAAAAAAAAAAAAAAATTAAGAATCATAATAAATTTAAAATTGCAAATTTTCTTTATTTTTTAAATTACCTTTTTAGACCCTCTGTAAAAATTAGTCCAAGGTTTCGTCACCCAATCTTTAGCATCAACCAACATTTCTCCTAGTAATCGAAATCTCCGAATTCGCTTTGATATTCGATTCCAAACGTCGTGGCAGTCTGCCGCTGTATAGTCTCCAAATGCAATTGCATTCCAGTCTAATTTTGCGGCTCTTGAATCAAATTTCTGATTGTCTTTCGGAGGGACCTGAGCTTCCATCCTTCGAATCAATTCGTAATAATCAGCCTCTGGCCAGTCAGGAACATCTGAAAATTTAACCAAAGATTTTCTCCAATAAATTTCAACACAAAAATAACAAACAAAAAAAAAAAAAAAAAAAAAAAAAAAAAATTATTATTAAGGGGATACAAATTAATAGAGCATTTTTTTTCCTGCTCGTTTCTATTTCAAAACTCTTACCATCATTGGTAGAAGCAATATTATCAATCACATCATCGTCCAATTCCTCCTTAATATCTATTATATCGTCAAAAACTTCATGTTTAATTTCTGGTTTTGCCTGAGTAGCTTTTTTCGCTTTTTTATTCAGCTGCATCCTCATAAGTTTCTTTTGCTTCTTCCTTCTTTTTTTATCTTCCTCTTCTGTATCAGAATGATAACTGTCAGAACTAGATGATTTCGGTGGAGGATGATAACTTTTAATGGGGGATAAATTAGTCACAGAATTTTTTACGATTCCTTTTGTGGGCTTAACTTTTTGATTTTTGGGTTGAGGTGTAGAAGGACGACTGCTGTCTGATGATTCAGAATCTGAATCTGTATCAGTTTCTGTCACTACTTTTTTGTCATTTTTATTTTCACTTTCTGAGTCAGAACTTGAACTTGATTCTGAACAGGAATTACTGTTAAAATTTTTTTTATAATTATCATTTGATTTGGTCACATCACTTTTGACAACAGCATTGTTTGATTTTTTGAATTTGTCCTGTTTTTCATTTTTTTGCTTTTTCAGATTATTTGTGTCCTCGCTGTTGCTTAATTCAGCTTCAGTGGATTTTTCATCTTTCTTTCTTTTCCCCATGTTTAGAATCTGAAAGGAAAAAAAAAAAGAAGATAAGCTGACATATGAGCTTAAACCTAAAACCACAAATGTTTTCTTTTTTTTTTTCAAGAATTTCAAGGACTTTGTGAACAATAGAATATTATGCCATTAATCATCAAGTTCATTTGATTTACATAATCTAAAAGAGAACTTTAGGAAATGAAAAGTTGCGAACCATAATCAATAAAAACTTATTACTTCAAGAAGGAAAGATAAGACCGACAGTAGGTCGTAAGGAGAAACGGCTGGAACCCAAGCGATCGGCCGGGGGGAGGAGAGAAGTATCGCCCGCACCCATCTCCGTTGGGACGGAATAATCATGGCGGATGTGAACAAGCCACCGCCCGAGCAAACGCAAGTCATCGACCGCACTTATACAAAACACGTACATATTTTCAATATTCATTTTAAAGATTATGTAACCCTATTCTTAGACTCTACCCCAACTTAAAATCATCCGTAATTAATAATATTACCTTTAGATCCAATTAAAATCAAATGCCGATGGTATAATATAAGATAAACTCGATTTTAGTTTGCCGCGTTTACCGTAAACCAAGGATCGGATTTAAACGCTTCTACTGTATGGTCTTTATCGCCTATTTACGAACGTTCGCCATTTTGATTAAAAAAATTCAAAATTTCAGTCGTTTATCAAATATTAACGGTTTATTTACTCATTAAGTCGTATTGCCGGATTGCTCCGATCGTAATAACGAAATAACAACAATTCAAATGTCACTGATGAAAGTATTAAATTAACAAATGTCAATAATTAAAAAAAAGAAAACAAGAGCTTGTTTGTATCCACGCTAGTTCGGAACTCGAACACTGCGCAAGCGTCGAATTTTGCAGAATTTCGATTGGTTAATCTTCCCAGATTCATTAAAATGACTAAAGATGGAGCTGATCGCTTTTTAAAACCGCCAAACGGTTTTTGGTTTTCAGATAAAATGTCACAAAAACCTCGATTAATATTTAAAATGAAAATTTGACAAAATGATTCTTCTTAAAGCAAAAATATTATTGGACGCATCAAAGGAAGCAGAAGGATAACCAGGATATGATATGGTGATTTTTATTTTCTTTCGAAGTCTTTATGTCAGCACAAAATATTATCATTGATAAAAATGATGTGGTGATATGCATATCATAAAAGGGTAATCTATCAGTGAATAAGAATGTCTTACAGATCAGTGAAAATAAAAATGATTTTTTATCTTCTCAATGTTTTTAAAAAACCGAAAAAAAATGACAACATATTACTTTTCAGAGTGAGATGATTATAATATTTTTTCTTCATTTTTTTGCCATAGTGGATGGTGCAATATTATTCCATATCATCTGGCTCCAGCAATTTCTTTTTATTTCCATTTCTACAATTTTTTCCATTAACCATTCCCAATCGAAAAAACTCGTGGATAAAACTGGTGGAATAAAAGTGGATTTAAGACCTTTTCCACCAATTTTCCATTTTGCGATTAATTAAAAATGGCAATGGTGAAAATTAAATGAGTACATTCGCAACTGGAACAGAAACAGCTTATGAAGTAAAAGAAAACCAATAACGGATTGGTTAAACAAACTTTACAAAATGGAGTAATTTCAAAAGATATACAGTATATTAATTTAAATTTACAATTAATAGTTACAATCACAGGAGATATCAGTACATATTAATATTTTTTTTCTTTGATAATTCGAAAAAACTGTCCCGAAACCAGCTTACAAAATATTTAATTTTTTTACACTGATTAAAAACATACAGAAAAAACTTTACAATAATTTTTTTTCGAACAAAATACATATTACAACAATGCTTCGTAAATCGATATCATAATTTGTAATAAGAAGTCATGATTGTTTAACATATTATTAGATTTTTTATTTATTAATTTTTTAATCAGTTTGCTCCCCTGCCCTCATGTGATTGTATTATCCTGCAAAAACTGATTTTCATTGCAGAGAATTTTAAATACTAATCTTTGGGATAAATAAAAAGAGAAATTTTAAAGAAATTAAATACATAAGACTCGACACGAAGACGAACAAGACTACGATTTTTGGCTGATTTACAAAATAATAAAAAAATATATAAAATAAGATGGAATGACAAATTGTGCAAAACGATTTACTTGTGCAATGGGAAAGCAAATAAAATGATTTACAAGCAATATATATTACTTTTCATTTTTTAATAGTTCGAATTGGCAGTTTATTTACAAATCATTTCAAATATATAATATTCACAGAGAGGAAAAAAAAGAAAAGTTATAAGAAAATAAAATATTAAGGCAGAAAAAATTTTAAATAAAAAAGTACTATTACTTCTTAAATATCAATATATGTTTTAAAAAAAATGTTTTTTTCCTTAAAAATACTCACAACAAATTGAAAAACAATACATTTCATATATAATGTTTATGCTTAATAATATTAAATGACTGACTAATAAAATACGAGAAACTTTCCTTTCAAAAACAAATTACGTAATTCTTACAGGTGAAGAAAAAAAAATGATCCTTTTTTTTTGAATTAGTTCTGAGCAACAATGACCTAGTTAGATACAACTTTCATAACGATAAAATTAAAAATTTGAACATTGTCAAAGTATTTTAATTTGTACGGGGGAAACAACAAGAACTATTTTCGTTCAATTAAAAACACAGAGAAAAAAAAAAAAGAATAATTTTTACACAAAAACTTACTGATACTTCCAATTGTTTTAATAAACAAGATTTGAGATCTTGTTGGTTAAAGACATTATCCGTTTATCTATCTAAAAAAGAAAGGAATTCCAATAAATAAAACTGAGATTCGCTTCCTGAAAAGAGAAAAAAACTTTTCATGAATGGCTGCTTACTTTTTTTTTGATTTAAGTTAAGTGAAATCAACATTTGGCAATTTATTTCCATTAGAAGCTATGACGATGCAATAATGCTGCATTAATTGAAGGAGGATTTCTTGTTCATCAAGCAGCTCTAACTGCTCAATCCTATGCCTGTCATGAAGCGGAAGAGCTTGGTAAACATTCACCATGTCGTAACTTTTAACACTGTTCCAATCGTTGGATAGAAACCTAGAAAAAGGTTTGAAATGTTAAATTAACATTCTACAAATAATCTCCCCAAAAGCAAAGGGGTTGTTTTCAGCTTGAATAAATGTGTCTGTTTCTTTTAAAAAATCTAACCTTTTTTCTTGACTCTGTAATGACTGACAGGCAGCTGCTCCTGCTAAAGGACATCCTCTTGCCCTTAAATTCTTAAGCATGACTTCTCCAAATCTATCCCCAATATTAACCTTTGGAAAATATAAGGATAAAGAAAACAAAATAATTACTTATTATAATTTTTTTTTCAAATACAGTAATTTTACCTGTTCATAGTTAACAAAAACTGCATTTGAAAATTTCTCAGAAAGAAATTTTAATAAATTATCCCCAGACTGAAGTTCCATATAAACAAGAACACATTCAGCTAATATAAAAGTAGGTACATCAAGCCTAATATCTGAATCTTTTAATTTGGCTTCAAAGTCTTTTATGTTTCTCAAATCAACTCCTATTATGTGGAATCCACTTGCATGTAAGTCTGTAGCACTAAGTCGTATTTCTCCATCTAAAAGTATGAGGTAATTAATTGAACTATGAACCAGGGATTATTTTTAAACTTAAAAACTCACCCTCAGCATGAATTTTTTCTAACAGCTGCTTGCTTCTTTTTATGAGGTAACATTTTCTTGCTGTGACAGTAGGAAAATCAGCTTCTATATAATTAGTGATAGCATGACCAGAATCCCTCAGCCTCCAATATAATGTATCAAAACCAGCTCCTAAATTTAATATCTGGCATTCCTTACCAGCCGCCTTAAATAAATTTCAAAGATTAATTCATCATCAAGGAACAAAAGAACTAGATTATCAAGACTTAAAAATTTCCTTAAACAAATAGATTTTTAAAAACAAGGGGAAAAAAAATTTAATCATGTAAATGTAGCAAAAAAAAAAAGTTACAAGAGCGGAAATTACCAAGGAAACTCTATTAGTAAATCCAGACATTCATTTTACCTGTAAAAATTTCTCCAGCAAATACCAAACTCCCATAGTTCGAGCATAGTACCCACGATTGATTTCGGGTGCTTTTCTCTCGGTTGCTTTGATAAACAATTGAATATATGGATCTTGCCAATAACCTAACTGAACGGCACATCGTTTACATTCGCTGGCGTCGTCATTCGTTGCCTGAACAGCCTCATCGCAAACGGTCTCCATAGTAATTCGATAAATTAATTAAACTTTAAAGAAAATATTTTTATTTCAAAAGCTTAAAAACATTTTGACGGCCATTTGTCTTTTCTTCCATTGAAAGTGGATTTTTTCACAAAGGAAAAACTTTGTGATCGGAACAGGTGGCGCTACCTTTGGTTGAATTTCGACTGCCGGAGTCATTTGTAACCATTGATCAATGTTTGTAACGGTTTCTTCGATTTTTAAAATGTAAGTATGCCTAATCCTTTTAACCCTTTGAAGCACGGTGGTATACAAGACATACCAGGCCATTATTATTTTTTTTTTAAGACATTAAATGAAGTATTTTTGTGATTCATTGGTTCTGAAACGTTCTTTATATTCCATATTGAGAACGAAAGAACATTTCACTCTCTTAAGAGAGTGAAATGTTCTTTCTGTCTTTGACCAGGAGCCGTAGCTTAAAAGGTTAGAGCTTCCGTCCGGCAAACGGAGAGATCGGGCGGCTACACTGGCTCAGACTGGGAATTTTTTTCTTTCTTATATTTGAAAAATAATTTTCAAAGTTCCAACTTTGTTTCAATATTATAATAAAAATAATTTATTTCCTTACTTGGACTTAAAACAAGGGGTCGGAGTGGTGACTCGTTTCATCTAACGGCATCGTGATCAATGAAGTTAAGCAGCATTGAGAACGGCCAGTTACTGGATGGGTGACCACCGACACTCCCTCCCTCTAGCAGGGATTATAGGAATTACTAATACAGTCATCTTAATCTCACTGTAAAAAGCAGTTCCTATCAAAAAATTGTGTACCTGACCGAAACGTCAATTAAACTATGGAAGAAATGACCGGAAAGTCAATTAAACTATGAAAGAATAAAGGACCGAAAAAAAAAAAAAAAAAAAAAAAAAACATGAAGTTTGATAAGCTGGGTGTCTTCTCCTGCCAGTAATCTATCCAATAGGATATTCAACTGAAAGCTGTCAGTGATTTCTTCTTCGTCTTCTGTTCCTTTATGCCAAACTAAAACATATTTTTCCCCTACGAGGGAGCTCCAAATTCTACAGACATTTTTATTTAACAAAGTCCATAAGCTTGTGTCGTGTTTGTAAGCGTGAGTAATGTTTCTTCCGTCAAATGGGCTCGTCAAGACGAACGATATTTCCAATAAGCACAACCCTGAGAAACCAAGGGTTTAGGAGATATTCAGCGTTAAAAGTATCAAAACGTTTTTTAAAGAAAAAAAATTTTGTGACGTCATCACTTTTTTTACTTCGTCATAGAGAAACGCGGATAGGCTCATTCCATTTGGCTCGTCAAGACGAATAATTTTTCCAAGGGGCACGACCCCGAGAAACCAACGGTTTAGGATATATTCAGGTTTAATTGTTAATACTTTATAATCCTCTCGTTACCGATTTGAAGCTTAAAGTAGTAGTTTCAATTGTTAAATGAAGGAAAATAATCCAAAAATTGGAAGGAAAATAGAAAATTAAAATTATTTAATCCAAAAATTGGTAGTTCCGTCGCATAGGTTTCATTCAAACCAACCGCGCTTCCGCCATCTTGCACGGCCATGTTCACCTACAGATCAAGGCGTCCTGGTTATTATTTTCAACTGAAATGATATGTAAGTTAATTTAATATGTTATATACACATTTAAGACATCGATTTCAAAATTGATATGGTATTTGCAGCCATTTGTATTAGATTATTAATATTCACACACAAAATCTCTATACATATATATATAACCGCGTGTATATGCTGGATAACTTTATATTCATAAAGACTATGAGTTTGAATTTCCATGTTCAATGAGTTGTTCTTCTATTCTTTAATGATGTTATTGCTTTTATATTCTGGCGAATTTATTGTAAAAATATCTGGCTGCAATTACGAAATCATTTTCAAGTCAATATCCATTTAAAAGTAATATGTTGTAGACATATGCATCATTCATTGTAATAAAATGATGCCTGTAAGCAGCCTGAGAGGCTATTCATCTACAGTTGCCTTTTTAACTGATTAAAAATATTTTTATGGAGTTTCAAACTTTGTGACATTGTTTGACGCTTGATTATTATTTTGATTAGTCAAAATTGTGTTACGATTTTTTATGTGATGTTGAAAATGAGAAACCAGGGAGAAGGATATAGGCTGAACAAGCTTCTCATTAAGATTAACATCCCTTTCTTAATTTCTTTTCGCTTCATTTTAATAACCAAAAAGTTAGTAGAATGACAATAGTAGAAATAAATAAATAAAGGAGTAATTTCTTAGAAATTAATGTGTGGTTTCATAGGAAAAAATATTGCTCATATTTATATAAGTATCTGAAGACAGAGTACACCAAAACGGCTTAGCCCAATGAAAGTAGGTGTTAAGCCCTCTGCATATTTTTTGTGGGACCAAATGATCTTTTTCTTCCAGGTTATGATTTCATTTCAGAGCCAGCTTAAAAGAAGTCCTGGCTAGGATTGTCAGCCAGAGGGGAAAAAAAAACCATTCCTAGGGAGTTTGTGAAAATATTTCCTTTGGGTATGAATGTAGTACTTTCCCCAGAATAAAAATTTATTTATTTGTCTGAAATCTTTTTCTAAACAGGCACTTTTATTTTGTTTTTCTATAAAAATTTGTGCAGATTTAGAAAGCGCAGATAGACAGATTAGTCCGCTTGCAATATTTTTTACTATGAAACCATCGGTTTCAAAAAAATTACTTCTTTATTTTAAATTTATAAAAAAAGTAAAAAAATGAATGAATAAAACGTATTTTATTCACTTAATAAAATACGGTGTTTAAAACAGTGTTTTAAAACGTTAGTGTTTTAAAACGGTGTTTTTTATTCAAATGTTTTAAAACGTTTTAAAACACCGTGTTTTAAACCAATTTGTTTTAAAACAATCATCCCTGGTTTAAGTAGATAATATTGCTTCCAAGTTTAAAATTTTTATTTCGTTATTGGACATGCTTAAATCCGTGCTCCAGAGGTCAACGGATGTATTTCCATCATAATTGTAAACATTGTAGGAAATTGCATTGATCGTTTTAAAATATCATGCTACTACATGTTTGGGCTAGTTAACTTATTTTTAGTTACTATAAAAAAAATGTTTAAAAAATAAATTAGTTAAAAATTAATTAATATATTTATTATAAAACAGTAATTTTTAGTACGTTCAAGAGGAAGTATACGCTCATTTAAGTAATAAAAAAAAAGTTTCAACTGCAACTTCCTAAAAATAATTAAGCACTGCCTTTTAAAATGCTTAATTATAGCCTGTAGTTGTATGTTTAACATAATTTAAAATGCCTTATTCAAATGATTTTTTTTAAATGCAAATATGAATCTGTTTATTTTAAATTAAAGTTACATTTACTTAGATTTTTAAAGTGATGATGTTCGTTTTAACAAAAATAATGAAGTGTTATCAGAAAGTCTTTTTTCACTTTTATAAAAATTTGTATTGTTCATTGTGTTTTTTTAAAATTTGTCCAATGTAAATCAATTTTGATTGCCTACATCTCATTTTTGTTAAATAAAAATTAATCATGGCAGAGCGCAAGATAACACCATGCTAGGAATCGAAATATAGGAAAAAAGTGCAGAAAGTCCATGGAACTTTCCAGCTTTTAAAAGCTAAGTATCTCAGTAAGGGTTGCTTTTTCGAGGCCGCGTTCATTGAGAAACTTGCCTCTCTTGGAGAGACGAATCGAATCAGCCTATCCGCATTCTCTAGGATTTAAACTGCACAATAAATTTTCTTTTCTTTCAATAGTTCGATGCAAATTTTTTTTTTCTTTTTTAAAATGTAAAATAAAAAGCAAATACGTCAGTTTGTTTTTCCTAAGCAAAACAAAGGTTATTTATATTTAAAGGCAAAACCAAGATCATTAAATTAGTTCATTCTCTAACTTCAACAGTTATTTAATCGTTCATTTACATCTGTACGTCAGTGCAAAAGAAAGCCTAGTTCATCTGCGAGTTGAAACTGCACTCTGATGGTTAACTTATAAAGCTCCATCGCCATCTTGGAAACGGACTTGACTTTCTTTTGCACTGACAAACAGAAATAAATTTCGAAGTCGTGGAATAAAATTATTTCCGCTTAATAAATTTTGTAAGATATTCTAAAGCAATTTGGAATATTACAGTAATAATCAATTAAAAATTTAAATAGTATGGAATTTTGTAAATTTTTTAGAAATTTTTACAAAATGATCTAAATATATGATTTTGAGGTCGTAGATCACGAATTTCACAATCCCGAATTTTTCAGATTAACTCCTGAGAAGTCTGCCGTTTTTATCCCGTTCGAAATTGATTTTTTTGACCAAAATTTGATTTAATCCCTAATTTCAAGCTCTAAAAACTTCTTTCTTTTACTGCTGTTGTTCATTCTTATGCTTGAGACCCGCAGAACAGAAATTTTAAAAATTTATCTTATCTAGCAATAATTAATATTTAAAAAATTGTAAATCTAATATAAAAGCGTGTATTTTACAAAAACTGAAAAATGATTCGGGCCGCCACGAGTTGTAAAAATAATTTTTCTTATTTCTTTGCTGAAAGAAGCAAAAAATACAAAAAAAACTGAAACTATTATTTGCTTTGTAAATATAAAAATAAATGACATTTTTTCGTCTAAATAATGACGCTTTTTTTATCACTTAATTGAAAAATAAAACACATAAAGTGTAATTATTCATCACTTCATCATATTTTTTTTATCGTCCGCGATTAATCATTATCTGCCATGAAAATAAAATGCGATTTCTTTAAAATAACTGTTTTTGTTAAATCGAATATCTCTATAAAAAACAAAAGTTACAATAATTATTTGGAAAAAGCTGATCAACGTTCGTTCGCAATTATTTAGGAATGTGGTCACTGTAAAAAAGTCTAAATTTTTTCTTGCATCACTAATTAATTTGCAGCCAAAACTTAATTTGATCACATGGTACCGCATATTTTTTTCATGTTAGATACATTTTTTTAGGTGATCAAATGGACAAAGAAACTGACAAATTGAAGAACATTTTTTTCTTTCAATTGAAAAAACGTTTTAAGAACCTGTTAATTTATGATCAATCAGAAGGGGTCGGAGTGGTGACCAATCCAGAATAGCGGCATTCGTAATCAATGAAGTTAAGCAGCATTGATGGCGGTCAGCTTCTGGATGGGTGACCGCCGAAGCTCCTTCCCTCTGGCGGGGATTGCAGGAACTACAAATTCAATCATCTTAACTTCATTGAAAGAGTAGATTCTGTAAAGCCAGTTTAGTTTAGAAATAGAATATATAGACCTGCGAAAGCAGTAATAGAACACAAAAAAAAAAAAAAAAAAAAAAATCAGAGATAAGACTTGTCTTTTTATTCAGTCTTTGTTACTTTTGACTCTGGAGAGTCTTTGGTGATACTTTCAGATTCATTGATGGAATCAAATAAAAGGGATATAATGTAATCTAGAACGTCGCCGATTCCTTCAAAATCCTTCGAATGCAAATTGCATTTAGCAATAAACACCTTCACAATCGGATTTTTTACGCAGCCCGATCACTGCAAGAAGTACCACTCTTCGCCATCCGACAGGATTCCATACAGCGGTGTTTTCATCTGATCAGTTTTTCTTCTCTTTGACCTTACCTATAAAAAGAGTTAGATAAAAGTACTGTGATAAAAAAAAGAATTATAGAAACATACTTCACATGCTGTATGGAGCTGCACTATATTTTGCCCTAAGCCTTTTTCCAAATCTCCCTTTTTAACTTCATGAACGACAATAACGGATTTGTCTAAGGAGATGGTGTAGTCGATGGGTCCGTATCCCCGGGACCCGTTGAGCCTCTGCTCCGCGTGCAGCTGTAACCGTTTGGATTTGCTTTTTTGGTTCACATGCGATACAGCAGTAGTTAAGAAAGGAGATATGTACTCCCTTGTTGTGGCTCCATTTATATTGACATCTACAAAAGTCTCTTTTTTTCTTGTTATCTCCTCCATAAAACACTCAAAGGCTTTTTCTGAAACAGCTTTGTTTGAATCACATTCTCTAAAATACTAACATTTTATCACTCCACATCAAATAAAAATGAATAAGTACTTTAACCTATCTTTACTTTATTTACCTATCTGAAAACTCTCCAATTCGTTTATGCTCCCATTTGAAGTATTTCTCTCAATGCTTCTTCGGTTTCCCATTTACAGTAGCTTTGCTTTCCTACAAAACAAGAAATAGTTCAAACTTTGTTTCAATATTATAATAAAAATAATTTATTTCCTTACTTGGACTTAAAACATGAAGTTTGATAAGCTGGGTGTCTTCTCCTGCCAGTAATCTATCCAATACGATATTCAACTGAAAGCTGTCAGTGATTTCTTCTTCGTCTTCTGTTCCTTTTTGCCAAACTAAAACATATTTTTCCCCTACGAGGGAGCTCCAAATTCTACAGACATTTTTATTTAACAAAGTCCATAAGCTTGTGTCGTGTTTGTAAGCGTGAGTAATGTTTCTTCCGTCATGATTAACTCTTATTCGGACTATAAACAAAAAGCTACTGTCAAAACTAAGAACATAATATAAATTCGAAATACTCACTTTTTTTTTTTGGATTTCCTATATCCCACAACTAACGGATACTCGTATGATGTTTCAATATCATTTAATTTCATACCACGAGAAAGACGACTATCTCTTTGGAAAAAAAAAAAGATCTCCTTCTCTAATTGTGTAACTTTCCTCTGTTTCATTCACAAATTTGCAGATGTCACTAGTGCCCTCTAGTTAAGTTCTCATTTTTTTGGAACTAAAAGAGCGAGAGTGCAACTATGACACAAGTGATGTTTATGGAATAGGGTATTAAGTACATGTGTTTTATACTTCCATATTGCTATATCAATTTTTAAAATTCAGATTGAAAATCGAGCATATTCGAAATAATGCGCTATAGTATTATAAGTATATAGTATAATGTGAGTATATAAATGTCTACAGACTTTTTTTTTTCTTTTGTTTAAATGAAAAGAATCATGAGTCAATTCGATAATGGCCGGCACGTACCTAATTAAAATTGATTTTTAATTTAAAATAATTTTTCACCGTTTTTATTGACTTAGGACTCAAGATAAAAGTGTTTCAAAATTACTCGTACCCCATCTTGAATTTCGTCTTTAAGGAAATTTTCACCTTTTTTTATTTTTAATTTCAGTTTTTAATTGCTAAAGGAGTATAAGTATTACCTTTGAATATTTAAATATAAATATTCAAAGGTTTAATTCAAACCAACCGCGCTTCCGCCATCTTGCACGGCCATGTTCACACAGATCCTATTCCTACTTGGCGTCCTGGTTATTTTTTTCAACTGAAATGATTTGTAAGTTAATTTAATATGTTATATACTCATTTACGACATCGAATTCAAAATTGATGTGATATTTGCAGCCAGTTCTATTAGATGATTAATATTCCACACACAAATCTCTATATATCTAACCGCTGGATAACTTTATATTCATAAAGACTATGAGTTTGAATTTCCATGTTCAATGAGCTGTTTTTCTATTCTCTAATGATGTCATTGCTTTTATATTCTGTCGAATCTATTATAAAAAATCTGGCTGCAATTATGAAATCATTTTGAAGTCAATATCCATTTAAAAGTAATATGTTGTAGACATGCATCATTCATTGTAATAAAACGATGCCTGTAAGCAGCCTGAGAGGCTATTCATCTACAGTTGCCTTTTTAACTGATTAAAAACATTTTTATAGAGTTTCAAACTTTGTGACATTGTTTGACGCTTGATTATTATTTTGATTACTCAAAATTGTGTGTTACGATTTTTTATGTGATGTTGAAAATGAGAAACCAGGGAGAAGGATATAGGTTGAACAAGCTTCTCATTAAAGATTAACATCCCTTTCTTCAATTCTTTTTGCTTCATTTTAATAACCAAAAAGCTAGTAGAATGACAATAGTAGAGATAAATAAATAAAGGAGTAATTTCTTAGAAACCGATGTGTGGTTTCATAGTAAAAAATATTGCTCATATTTATATACACGCTGGAACAATTTTTATGGCGTGATTTTATTAAGGTAAACATAGGAAACACCGCCATAAAAATTGTTCCGCCGTGTATAAGTATCTGAAGATCGACTGAGTACACCAAAACGGCTTAGCCCAATGAAAGTAGGTGTTAAGCCCTCTGCATATTTTTTGTGGGACCAAATGATCTTTTCCTTCCAGGTTATAATATGTCATTTCAGAGCCAGCTTAAAAGAAGTCCTGGCTAGGATTGTCAGCCAGAGGGGAAAAAAAACCATTCCTAGGGAGTTTGTGAAAATATTTCCTTTGGTTATGAATGTAGTACTTTCCCCAGAATAGGAATTTATTTATTTGTCTGAAATCTCTTTCTAAACAGGCGCTTTTTTTTTCTATAAAAATTGCAGATTTAGAAAGCACAGATAAGACAGATTAGTCCGCTTCCAATATTTTTTACTATGAAACCATCGGTTTCAAAAAAATTACTTCTTTATTTTAAATTTATAAAAAAAAAAAATAAAAAAATGAATGAAAGTACGTTAAAAAATACTCCGGAACATAAGGTAAACATAACAAATGAAAAATGGAAGAGCAAACATATAAAACTTGAAAGGATGTTTTCCGTGTTCTCAGGGTCATATATTTTAAAATTTACGGTTCCCTTCACTTGGCGCTAACACCATATGCAATTTTTTCCCTTTTTTTCATTTAAAAAAGTGATACTTCATTTTAACATTTCAGACTCCTAAATAGAATCTTTTTAAATAAAATATAAAATATAAAAATGAATCTGGCAACATCGCCAGTTCTTATCATGAAATCAAATCGCAAAATATTTTATCGTATAGACGGTTTTGGATCAGACTTACTTGCGCATGCGCGATGTAACTGAGATATTTTAATGAGACAAAATGGACGCCTAGAAAATTTGATAGGGCGCAAGCTATACATGAAGAGTCAGCAAATTGAGTTTTAAACTAGTCGAAAAATCTCGAAATTTAGCAGCGTGGGTTAATATACCAAGCCAATCGTTTAATTTAAATCTTAAAGTGTCGATTACCTTACAGGGAAAAAGTAGTTTTAACGTTAATCTTTAAGGTAAACTTAAATTTCATTTTTATTTAAGCTAGGTTTTTCAGTTAAATAGAAAATGTACGGTATAGTCTGCTCAGGATTGTGATTTTTAGTAGAATGTCCTTCATTGAAGCAAATTTCGTGTTGTTTAGATGAGCACATTTTACCTTTTCTCATTATTCGCTTGCAGAAAATTAGTTTTTTCTTTTTTTAACAGGAATGTTTCTTATTTTATTTTATGTATTTATTTGGAAATATCTCTTGCTTAGACTTTTTTAAGTTCTTTATTGGTAATTTTTTTTTTTTTTTTTTTTTCCAGGGTATAGTCTCAAGAGATGGAACGTTTTGGAACAGCTGTAAGAAGACTCAGATCACAGGGATGATAAAACATGGAAATGTCAACAAAATGGTAAGTCCTTTCGAGTTTATTTTATTGCTGGAGACCTTAAAGAAGGATTGCGACAAACTGATGATGCAGTCCATCTGAAAGAGCATTTCTTTTAGAGTTTTCTTCCCTCCATTATTAAAATTTTAAAATATTTCAACACAACTAGTTTCATGATGAGAAATTAAGTTGGATTTTATCAAAAGAAGTGAAAGAGATCAATTAAAATGACTCGACTAGTCAGGGATTGTGTATTTGGCATTTGTTTTAGTTGTATTGAAAATTAGGAATTGTTTAGCTGGGATCTTATTTGGAAAATGATTCAGTACGACTTGTACTTAATTTAATTTTTTTTCTTACTACGTTTATGTTTGATTTGAGTTAAAATTTGTAACTGGTTGATATTGTGCTGCAGGGACCCCCAAAAATTTTAATTTTATATACTAGTTTTATCTGACTTCTTGTTAGAAAAAATTCACAAAACTAGTGGATGCTTGACGGTTAAAGCTTGATTTAATGTTAACAGTTTGAAATTTGAGTAAAAAGCTCAGAATTTTATTTCACCCCTTTGAGCCAACACTTTTACAATCTTATAATTTTTTTTTTTTTTTTTTTTTTTAATGCAAACAAAAAGAGCGTCATCTATTTTTTGTAATCAATATCATTTAATGAGTTTAAAAATAACTTCTGTTTCCATATTCGGGCTAATTCTTGATTTTAAGCGAAAATAACGAGCGGGAAAAAAGAATTTATGATCGTTTTTTTCTTCCCGTTTTATTAATTTTTTTCGGGGCTTATCAATTGCCCTTTCGTAATGGCATTAGTGTAAAAGCAAGAGTTAAATTTAAGAATTCAACGTTATTTCTTTTCTGCTTCTGTTAATTTTTGATGTTATTGAAAATCGAAAAAAGAAGCTAAAATTAGGATATAAAGGAAAGGGTCTGATTTGGTTTTAAATTTTGAAATTGGAAGGTTCTTATTTAATTTGGGTTATAAAAAGAGAATCTGGCAACATCGGGACTGAAATCTTAAAATTTATTTATTTTTAATCTGTAGTCTATTTTCCAGGAATTCTCATGAAAAATATTTCATATTTGAATGACCTTATGAAAATAAAAAAAGGAAAAAATAAGCCAGAAACAAAATATTAATAAATTGTAAAAAATAGACGCTAAACTTATTTATCGTTAAAAGATTTCACTAGTTAATTAGTTAAACATAACGGGGTAAGGGAATTGAGTTCTCAGTGACGAAGTTAAAATTTTAATTCGGCCATTTTCGGTGCAGCTCGAAAATTTACGAAGGTTTTTTTAAGGCTTGGGCGCGCGTTAGTTGCGTCGGTGAAGTCGTCCGCTAGGTATCACTGCTGCATTGGCTAAGTGACAGTTATTTTTGCATTTCAATAAAGTGAGAATTTTTTTTTTTTAAAACTTTTTTTATTAGTGTTGGTTTTTTTATGGTGATTAATTAAAAATTTGATTGCCGGAATGCTTTTTTCTCTCCCGATTTATATTAAAATCGTGTTTAGTGTTTGCATATTATGTGCATGTCGTGTTTTTGGGGAAAAAACCCGGTAGAAATCGTTTCGATTAGTTCGCCCAAGCGTCCGCTAGGTAGCACTGCTGCATTCGCTGAGTTGTTTTTGCATTTCGTTGAAGTGAGATTTTTTTTTTTTCTATTTATTTATTTGGAAAAGTTTTTTAAGCTTTTTATGTTTTTAAAAAAATTCTTTAAACGTGTGATGTATTAAATGGAGTAAAAATGGATAGTGAGTTTTGGATTACGATAAAAAATAAATATACAGTGAGCGGAAACGACGCTTGGGCTAAGTTTGGTAAGTCTTTTCCATTTTATTTTGTTCGGCGCATATGTTTTGCAACTGCTGTTGAGAGTGAAGCAGGGGTTTTTGGCAGCTAAGTCCTTCATTTTCCCCGATAGAACAAGTGACCCAAGTAACATAAGTAAATATAAAGACGGGGTTTTTTTAAAAATTCCATGTTCCTTGACGTAAAACCAGAAAAAATAGTTTTAAGTAGTTCAGCCGAAAGTCCGGTACGTGGCACTGCTCACTGCTGCATTCGGCGTCGTTTCTGATCCACCGTTACCTCTCCGTTTCTGATCCATCGTTTCCTCGCGCGGGGGGAGGGCTGATATTTTTTTACTTTTTTAAGCTGTTTTAATGCAGTGAGCCAAAGGGGTCTATTTAAGTTATAATTAGTAAGAGATGTAACAACTACAATTTCGACACACCAAACCAGCTACAATTGTATTCTATGCAGTCTCCCATTAACAAAGCTATTACATCTCCTAAAAAAATCATCTTTTTTAAACTCCTAATTCAGCTTGCTTGATTTATGAATTAGTTCGCTTAATTTTAGCTATTTTTTTCTTTTTTTGCAGACTTCAAATTCGGAATGTAACTCTGCACAGCTGCCACTGCTCGTCATTTGGTTTGGTAGTCATTAGGACACTGGAGCATTTCAAACACACCAAGGTCTCGCTAGTTCTATCATGCGGTTAGAGCTGGAAATAAACGTTTGCAGAAAAGATCAACCTTTAAAATTTTCGTCCATCCTCTTTATTTGCCGGCTATGAGGAGGCGGAGAAGCAGTGATCCTTACGGCGACACGGCTACCACTTTAAGGAACGCCATGGGAGAATTAATGCATCACCACCCTGATCTGAAAACCTGCTTTTGTTAGATTCATATGAGAAGACAGCAGATCATACTCATGGAAATCATCGATTCCTCAAGGTTAGCTGTTTATGCAATTTATTTTGCATGTTTTGCATAATAATTTTGCATGGCCAGTACACTCCTAGCAGCTTTTTTATTTTATTTTATTTTTTTTTTTTGGAAAACTTGTGTTCAGTTCTCAACCCAAGTTCTTGGCTACTTTCTAGAAAAGCTTTCCTTTTTTAAACTTTTCCAATTTTTTTTTTTTCACCTAAAAATTAGCCCAAACAATGAAAGTTGACGGAAAGCTCAGTGATGAGGATTGATGTTTTTCATACTTCTAATAAACAATAGGTTTTTATTAGCAAAATCAAAATTTTAGTACTTAGTTTTAGCGAGTCTATAATGGGTTGAATTTATATCAGGAATATTTTTGAAAAAATTTTCTAGTCTTTTGTCTTTAAGGGTTAAGACTTAATTATTTTGAATGTTTTAATTGAACCGATTTAATTTGTGACTTTTTATTTTCAGGACTGTCTGAAGTCTATCATTGGACAAAGAAGCAACGAACATCCAGTTTGTTATGTTATTTGTTTAAGATTTTCAACTAAACATTAGCCATTTGGACAGAGTTATTAGAAGCCTTTGTTGTCTTCCACCTACTAGAGATTTTGTAACAATTATGGTAAGCAGAAAAACTTGTAATTAATCATTTTTAATTTTTTTAAAATGGTAAATTAATTGATATTTCCTGGTTTATTTACTCATGAGAGAATGTGGAATTAAGAAGAGATGGATTTTATTTAATTTTTATTTATTTATTTAATTCACGTCTTGGTTTCGAAAGAAAGCAACACGCGAAGGAAAGACTGTTATAGGTATCGATCAAAAAAATTGGATATTACTTCCTTTATATGTATTAATCGTAAAATTTTTTATTTCTTTTGATAATAATGATTTGATTCTTTAATTAAAAATAAATATGATACCGCTGCGATGACAAATTGGGAAGAATCTTAGCTATGATCATTTATATTTATGATAATTGTTTAAGGAACTTGCAATCGGTTTTGAAAGGATTCTAAATTAGGTCAAGGGGTCAGGAATTAAAACACAATTTTTTTATCTTGCATTCTTTTTTCCATTTTTAAGGTTTCGTCTTTAGATAAGCTAACTATAGGAGCAAATCAATGATGTTTTTCATATGAAACAAAACATTGCTGTCCAAAGAAAAATTATTGTTAAATCTGCATTTGGAAATAATCTAAAAAATATTTTTGTTCATAAGTTAAACATGAAGAATCAAAGAGTGAAAGAGTTGTTAAAAACCTTGCAGAATACCGGTATCTCAAACGAAGGTGATATATTTCGTTTAAAAAAAAAAATTAATAATCAAAACTCTTTCAATATTTTTGTAAATTGAGGTGAATTATTTCAGTTTTGGGTAATTGTTGTGAGAAATCTGATCCTTTTTTAACATGTCCTGTACGATGCAAACCTTTTTATATTTGTCTGAGATCTCTTCCGAAAATCGGTGTCGATTGTAGGAAACTCTGAAGGAGAAAATCACTCCCAATCAATTTTTTAATCTTGTATTTTTACTTTTTGGATTAATTCTTCATTTTATTATTTTCAGGTAATGCTCGTCTTTGAAGATTAGTCCATTGGTGAACCAGATGAAGGTAGCATGAAACTTGATTACGTCTTGGGTTTGAATTTTGATGAATTTTTAGAAGGGCGTTTGCAGACTGAGGTTTTCGAATTGGAGCTTGCCAAGTCTATCCATCATGTTCAAGTGTTGATCTGACAATGGCATTTTCAGTAAGTATTATTCTTTTAATTATTAATTTTTTGCAGTAGGAATGCTTTTACTAACTGCATGGGTTTTTTTTTTTATAATTTCTCCACAGAGTATATATGTTATATATTATATGTTATAATTTCTCCAATTTTACAGAGTTTTCCATTTGGAGAAGCATGAACCTGTAATTTGCCTTTTGAGCTGACTGTTGTCAGTATATAGGAGGTGAATGAGCCAAAGTCGTGCTAAAATAATCAATTTGCTTTGAATCTGATTGAACGCAAATGAAGCAGCAGTTGTCATATTTAATAAGCTGTATCCGTAATTAAGTTAGAAGAAAATGATTGAAGGAAGAACTTTAGGAAAGGGCTGCGAATTCTGAGATTTTGCTTTTGAATGAGTCGGAAGAAGAATTGGTTGAATCTGTTTTTCGGATTTTGGGATCGCCGGAATCTTTCGGTCACGTCATTTCTGCTTCCGGAATCCCTATCGCAACGCAATGAGTTGAAGAGGATTATTTTGCTAACCGGAAGTGGAGTTGGAAGTCAGAAGTCGGACACGGAAACGAATTCGAACAAAATCTTGCTTTTCAGAATCGGAACCATCAGTCGTTCTCCGACATGTAGTCAGGGCTGCGGTGCCGTTTAGATTTTAATCGGAATCAGAATTGAATCGATCAAAAGTTAAGTGGAACTGGAACCGGAACCTTATATTTTTTTCAAGCAGTCGGAATCGGAATCGAAATATGAATCGGAAAATAAAATAATTTTGATTCAAATTGAACTGAAAAGTATTAATAAAAGCTTTTTACGATTTTTACATTTCTAATTTCTATCCGAATCAGAATCGCAATTGGCAGTACTGAAATATTTTATAATTGTAATCAGAATCGGAAACTTAAGTTTTTTTTCTCTAGTCGGAATCGGAATCGGAATCGGAATCGGCACCACTGAAATATTTTCTACTTTTAATTAGAATCGGAAACTTAATTTTTTGTTCGCCAGTCGGAATCCGAATCGGCTCCAAAAATATTGAAGAATTTTGGGAATCGGAATCATAATCGGAACCGCAGCCCTGCATGTAGCATCACTCAAAAAAATGAATACTGGTCGCCAATACAATTTAAACTGGATTTTGCGCCTAGTTGAAAATTGATTAGCAGCCATTACAATTGTATTAGTCTCCAGTCAATTTTGTTTTCGAACTAGTCAAAGCGTCCAGTCAAAAATATATTACCCTACTATTTTTTTGAGTGTACCTAAATATCGATTACTTAAGAAACGCGGATCTAACTGGAATTGTAAATAATCGCTTGAGTTTTACATAATATTGGAACGGGAAACCGAATCAAGTTTGATTTGACGTCGGCATCAGAGTCGAATTTTAAACGATTCAGAATAGCTTCAAAATCGAGTTAAAGGAAATTGGGATTTTCCGTAAAATGAGATTTGGTTTCGCAGCCCTTATCACCGATTTCGGTATTAGAATACTGATATACCTCTTAATAATTTTTTGTTATTCAGAGCCAGGAAGCAGGTTGTAAACATCCCTTCAGTGAGATTGGATTTTTAGCAATACATTGACTTCTCGCTTGAGAGTCTGTTCGGCGGCGGAAGACCTGGACTTGAAAAGAGCAAGAACATGCAGAAGAAGAGTGGAGGCGGCTGCGGAGTTGACGACGAGGAACGAACCTACGATTTTATTGCTTAAAACTATATATTAAAAAAAAAAAAAAAAAAAGTTGAAGAAAGCCTTAAAACTTACAAATCAAAAAGTGAAGTCAACTCTCCATATTCGTCACAAATTTTCCCATAAGATAAGCATTGCGTATTATAATTAAATGTAAGGAGAGTTGACAAGGCATATAATATTTTTTTCAATTATTTCTTTTTTTAATTTCCCATTTTTGGGAATGTTGGTTGGCATTTTAGAAAGCTTTTATGCAGGCATTAGAAATTTGCATGCTTTTTCGAATAAATTTTACTTCTAACAAAAGAAAGTAGTTTTTGAGTAGTTTGAATCCAAATATTCAATTCTTTTTTTTAGTGATACTGTAAAACGGAATAAAATTGAATCAAAGGGGACTAAAAAGAAGGCTTTTATAGAAAGATTTCAATTAAAGTTTGTACTTCTTTTTTTAAGTTTTAAAGATAAATTGGTAATTGTGCATGCCTTTTAACCAGACACTTTCATTCCGTTTTACAAGAACTAAAAAAAAAAAAAAATGGGGAATTCTATTTTAAATTTTCAAAAAAAAAACGAAAATTTAAGAAAGAATTCCAGAAATAGATGTTGTTCTCAGAACTGGAAGCTCAATTGGATTGTAGCATAGTATGTAAAAATTTTAAGTCATTAATTAGAAGGAAATAGCCAAAAAATTTTAATGTTCCATTTCATGTAAAAGCTTCAGCTCAGAAATATTTGGAAAATTGGCTAACATGCAAGGCTAAAATTTATATGATAATTTGACTTGTTAAAAATTAATTTGCACCAGAGTTGCTATTCCAAGTTCAATGAGATCATCATTTTTTTCTTAAAATTAATTTTTTTATTACACCTGCCTCGTTTTATCTGGTTTTAGTGTTCAGTGAAAGTGTGCCAACAGTTTCAACATTTTGAAGAAAATTTCTTAGTGGTGGTGATAATGGTTATGCTGATGCTGCTGATTGTAGTGATTCAAAGGTGCTGAAGCAATAAGAAGACAACGGCAGAGTCGGTGAGTTTGTTCCAATTTATTTATTATCCAATGGATGGAAAATCATGCAGGGTTTTCGGCAGCCATAAGCCCTCCCCTAATAGCAGAAAACCAACGGAAGAATGAGCATATTTACTACTTAAGAGTTTTTAAAATCCCAAGTCGGTTTTGCACTTTTAGTTTTATCTTTTGGAAATTAAATTTTTGTTTTAATAAATATCTGTTAAAGAATGAGCCCCAAGCAAACTTGCTTGCCTTAGCACTTCTGTTCGAAAAATTGTGAAATGAAAAAGAATTAGAAACTGACTTAAAAATTGCACAACGAAAATAATGGAAAAATCTCTCGAATCCAAAAAGATTAAAATTTTTAATTTGAATGTAAGCGGAGGCCATTTTGATATTTTCCCTGTTGAAAATGGTTTATGATTTTTATCTCCTTAAGTTCCCAAATTTTCTTTTAAAATTGTCCCATGAATGCTGCTGAGAAACCCTGCCAACGAGGGACGTCAGAAGCTGGAATTGTAATAAATTTTGAAAAGAAGATGGAAAAAAAATTAGATTGACAGGTTAGTAGTCATAACTGAGATGTATTTTGTTATACTGGATGTTTGATTTCCTCGTTGAATCCTGTCTGAGCTGCGGCATTGGTTTAAGTATGTCGGAATTATGATCAAATCTTTCAAGTGGTATTTGTATCTGGGACAAGAATTGAGATTTTAAGGTTGAGAATGAGGCATTAAGAAAGCGCAGAATATGTAATAGATTTCTTTTAATTTTAATTAATCAGTTCATATGCTAAAGAGTTTATGGCGATTAATTTTTGATTGGAAGTTACATGAATAAAAGTCATTAACTGACTTGAAAATTTGCAATATTTGATCTAAAATTATGAGTTTACAGATAGCCGTAATGTTTACTGGGTTACTGCTGAATGACTTGAGAAGGCCCATCTTAAGGGATACATGAGTTTCGATTTTTTTTTGTTAAGCGTTAAGATACGTTAGCTGAGTTGTCGAATCGATGGTGAATGCTGGACCCCATCAGTGTCTTTTTAAGTTTTTTTTTTTTTTTTTTTTTTTTTTTTTTTTGAATTATTAATTTTAATTTTTTCGGGGTTTTAATTTAATTTTTCGGGTTTTAAAATGAATTTTTCCGGTTTTAAAATTAATTTTTTCGGTTTAAAATTTAATTTTTCGGGTTTTAAAATTAATTTTTTGTGTTTAATTTACAAACAATGTCTTGACATAATTAAGTCTTCAAGGAATTTCGAGGATCAGCAAAGGCGGGATCGATAACAAGGTAAAAAATTTAATGGTAATTATATTTCAAGATTTACGTACAATATTTACGATTAAAGTTTATATACACACTTACATCGAAGTGAAGTCAAGGAATGTGAAGTGAAGTTTTGATATTTACTTTAATCGAAGTGAAGTGAAGGAAAGTGGAGTGATTTTGATATTTACTTTAATCGAAGTGAAGTGAAGGAAAGTGGAGTGATTTTGATATTAACTTAAATCGAAGTGAAGTGAAGGAAAGTGGAGTGATTTTGATATTTACTTTAATCGAAGTGAAGTGAAGGAAAGTGGAGTGATTTTGATATTAACTTAAATCGAAGTGAAGTGAAGGAAAGTGGAGTGATTTTGATATTTACTTTAATCGAAGTGAAGTGACGGAAAGTGGAGTGATTTTGATATTTACTTAAATCGAAGTGAGGTGAAGGAAAGTGGAGTGATTTTGATATTTACTTAAATGGAAGTGAAGTGAAGGAATGTGGAGTGAAATTTTGATATTTACTTTAATCAATGTGAAGTGAAGGAAAGTGGAGTGATTTTGATATTTACTTAAATTGAAGTGAAGTGAAGAAAAGTGGAGTGATTATGATATTCAAACTTACATCGAAATGAAGTGAAGGAATGTGGAGTGAAGTTTTGATATTTACTTAAATCGAAGTGAAGTGAAGGAAAGTAAAGTGATTATGATATTTACTTAAATCGAAGTGAAGTGAAGGAAAGTGGAGTGAAATTTTGATATTTACTTAAATCGAAGTGAAGTGAAGGAAAGTGGAGTGATTTTGATATTTACTTATATCGAAGTGAAGTGAAGAAAAGTGGAGGGATTATGATATTCAAACTTACATCGAAATGAAGTGAAGGAATGTGGAGTGATGTTTTGATATTTACTTTAATCGAAGTGAAGTGAAGGAAAGTGGAGTGATTTTGATATTTACTTAAATCGAAGTGAAGTGAAGGAATGTTAAGTGAAGTTTTGATATTTACTTAAATCGAAGTGAAGTGAAGGAAAGTGGAGTGATTTTGATATTTACTTATATCGAAGTGAAGTGAAGAAAAGTGGAGGGATTATGATATTTACTTATATCGAAGTGAAGTGAAGGAATGTGAAGTGAAGTTAAGATATTTACTTTAATCGAAGTGAAGTGAAGGAAAGTGGAGTGATTTTGATATTTACTTATATCGAAGTGAAGTGAAGGAATGTGAAGTGAAGTTTTGATATTTACTTAAATCGAAGTGAAGTGAAGGAATGTGGAGTGATTTTGATATTTACTTATATCGAAGTGAAGTGAAGAAAAGTGGAGTGATTATGATATTCAAACTTACATCGAAGTGAAATGAAGGAATGTGGAGTGATTTTGATATTTACTTAAATCGAAGTGAAGTGAAGGAAAGTGGAGTGAAATTTTGATATTTACTTAAATCGAAGTGAAGTGAAGTGATGGAAAGTGGAGTGAAATTTTGATATTTACTTAAATCGAATTGAAGTGAAGTGAAGGAAAGTGGAGTGATTTTGATATTTACTTATATCAAAGTGAAGTGAAGAAAAGTGGAGTGATTATGATATTCAAACTTACATCGAAGTGAAATGAAGGAATGTGGAGTGATTTTGATATTTACTTAAATCGAAGTGAAGTGAAGGAAAGTGGAGTGAAATTTTGATATTTACTTAAATCGAAGTGAAGTGAAGTGAAGGAAAGTAAAGTGAAATTTTGATATTTACTTAAATCGAATTGAAGTGAAGTGAAGGAAAGTGGAGTGATTTTGATATTTACTTATATCGAAGTGAAGGGAAGAAAAGTGGAGTGATTATGATATTCAAACTTACATCGAAATGAAGTGAAGTAATGAGGAGTGATGTTTTGATATTTACTTTAATCGAAGTAAAGTGACGGAAAGTGGAGTGATTTTGATATTTTTACTTAAATCGAAGTGAGGTGAAGGAAAGTGGAGTGATTTTGATATTTACTTTAATGGAAGTGAAGTGAAGGAATGTGGAGTGAAATTTTGATATTTACTTTAATCAATGTGAAGTGAAGAAAAGTGGAGTGATTATGATATTCAAACTTACATCGAAATGAAGTGAAGGAATGTGGAGTGAAGTTTTGATATTTACTTAAATCGAAGTGAAGTGAAGGAATGTGGAGTGATTTTGATATTTACTTATATCGAAGTGAAGTGAAGAAAAGGGGAGTGATTTTGATATTTACTTATATCGAAGTGAAGTGAAGGAATGTGAAGTGAAGTTTTGATATTTACTTTTAAGGAAGTGAAGTGAAGGAATGTGGAGTGAAATTTTGATATTTACTTTAATCAATGTGAAGTGAAGGAAAGTGGAGTGATTTTGATATTTACTTAAATTGAAGTGAAGTGAAGAAAAGTGGAGTGATTATGATATTCAAACTTACATCGAAATGAAGTGAAGGAATGTGGAGTGAAGTTTTGATATTTACTTAAATCGAAGTGAAGTGAAGGAAAGTAAAGTGATTATGATATTTACTTAAATTGAAGTGAAGTGAAGGAATGTGGAGTGATTATGATATTCAAACTTACATCGAAGTGAAATGAAGGAATGTGGAGTGATTTTGCTATTTACTTAAATCGAAGTGAAGTGAAGGAAAGTGGAGTGAAATTTTGATATTTACTTAAATCGAAGTGAAGTGAAGTGAAGGAAAGTGGAGTGAAATTTTGATATTTACTTAAATCGAATTGAAGTGAAGTGAAGGAAAGTGGAGTGATTTTGATATTTACTTATATCGAAGTGAAGTGAAGAAAAGTGGAGTGATTATGATATTCAAACTTACATCGAAATGAAGTGAAGTAATGTGGAGTGATGTTTTGATATTTACTTTAATCGAAGTGAAGTGACGGAAAGTGGAGTGATTTTGATATTTACTTAAATCGAACTGAAGTGAAGGAATGTTAAGTGAAGTTTTGATATTTACTTAAATCGAAGTGAAGTGACGGAAAGTGGAGTGATTTTGATATTTTTACTTAAATCGAAGTGAGGTGAAGGAAAGTGGAGTGATTTTGATATTTACTTTAATGGAAGTGAAGTGAAGGAATGTGGAGTGAAATTTTGATATTTACTTTAATCAATGTGAAGTGAAGAAAAGTGGAGTGATTATGATATTCAAACTTACATCGAAATGAAGTGAAGGAATGTGGAGTGAAGTTTTGATATTTACTTAAATCGAAGTGAAGTGAAGGAATGTGGAGTGATTTTGATATTTACTTATATCGAAGTGAAGTGAAGAAAAGTGGAGTGATTTTGATATTTACTTATATCGAAGTGAAGTGAAGGAATGTGAAGTGAAGTTTTGATATTTACTTAAATCGAAGTGAAGTGAAGGAATGTGGAGTGATTTTGATATTTACTTATATCCAGGTGAAGTGAAGAAAAGTGGAGTGATTATGATATTCAAACTTACATCGAAGTGAAATGAAGGAATGTGGAGTGATTTTGATATTTACTTAAATCGAAGTGAAGTGAAGGAAAGTGGAGTGATATTTTGATATTTACTTAAATCGAAGTGAAGTGAAGTGAAGGAAAGTGGAGTGAAATTTTGATATTTACTTAAATCGAATTGAAGTGAAGTGAAGGAAAGTGGAGTGATTTTGATATTTACTTATATCGAAGTGAAGTGAAGAAAAGTGGAGTGATTATGATATTCAAACTTACATCGAAATGAAGTGAAGTAATGTGGAGTGATGTTTTGATATTTACTTTAATCGAAGTGAAGTGACGGAAAGTGGAGTGATTTTGATATTTACTTAAATCGAAGTGAAGTGAAGGAATGTTAAGTGAAGTTTTGATATTTACTTAAATCGAAGTGAAGTGACGGAAAGTGGAGTGATTTTGATATTTTTACTTAAATCGAAGTGAGGTGAAGGAAAGTGGAGTGATTTTGATATTTACTTTAATGGAAGTGAAGTGAAGGAATGTGGAGTGAAATTTTGATATTTACTTTAATCAATGTGAAGTGAAGAAAAGTGGAGTGATTATGATATTCAAACTTACAGTAAAACCTTGCTATAACGCTCCCTCTGTTTAACGTTTTTTTCGAAATAACGCTCATTTTTCTCGGTCCCTTGAAATTCTCCTATGTTTTCAATGTAAAATTTATCGGATATAACGCTCCCTCTATTTAACGCTTTCTTCGTTACGACGCTCGTTTTTTTCGGTCCCTTGAATAAAATATATTCGTTATTACGCTCCTGAGCCGAAGAAAATATTATTTTTGCATATTTTTGCACAAGATGAAACCTGACTTTCATTAAAAATTTATTTCGATGTTTTGTACTGAAGCGATCAACTGCAGTTGGGTATCACGACCGCGCCTGTTTAATGTCGTACTGCATTTTAAATCATTGTTTTACATTTTTGTTTCTAATTTTTTATGTGTTACCTATGCATTATTTATTTTTTCGTTTGTTAATTTGCTAATTCGGGTGTTAAAATATTTGGATTAAGATTTATATTTAATAGCCAGGGGAAAAAGCACCAAACTGTGTTAACCGATTTTTTCAAAAAATATTAAATTTTGATAAATTTTTAATTTGGTGTATTTAATAAATTACAATAATTTGGTTATTTCAAGTTTTTTTTTTTTTTAGCGAGTGGACTTTAGAAAAATATCAGTACCTCGTTTTAACATCCAAAAGCGTTAAATCGAGTTATCGGATTTAGCGTTTTTCGCGTTATAACGCTTTTTTTCTTGGTCCCTTCAACCCGCGTTATAAAGAGGTTTTACTGTACATCGAAATGAAGTGAAGGAATGCGGAGTGAAGTTTTGATATTTACTTAAATCGAAGTGAAGTGAAGGAATGTGGAGTGATTTTGATATTTACTTATATCGAAGTGAAGTGAAGAAAAGTGGAGTGATTTTGATATTTACTTATATCGAAGTGAAGTGAAGGAATGTGAAGTGAAGTTTTGATATTTACTTAAATCGAAGTGAAGTGAAGTGAAGGAAAGTGGAGTGATTTTGATATTTACTTATATCGAAGTGAAGTGAAGAAAAGTGGAGTGATTATGATATTCAAATTTACATCGAAATGAAGTGAAGGAAAGTGGAGTGATTTTGATATTTACTTAAATCGAAGTGAAGTGAAGGAATGTGGAGTGTAGTTGATATTTACTTACATCGAAGTGAAGTGAAGGAAAGTGGAGTGAAGTTAAGTTAAGTTGATATTTACTTAGATCAAAGTGAAGTGAAGGAATGTGAAGTTAACTTGATATTTACTTACGTCGAAGTGAATTGAAGGAAAGTGGAGTGACATCGTGAAGTGAAAAGACGTTCCTCAATATATTACTGAAATTTTTGAAATTAACCTGAAGATCATGGAACCGGGAAGCATCTAAAAAATGTTTCCCTGACGTGCAGGTCTAATGGAATTCATTTTAATTTTTTTGATGAAAACAATGCAAGATCAAGCGTTTAGTGAATCGATTAGGACTGTCATGGAATGGAGTTTACCGTCTTGTTTGAAGCACATTATTACTAGTTCGGATTATTTCGGACCTTCTCTGTTCCTTTTACCACGGATTTAGGCTACCGTTTCTGTTTTCCAAGAATCTTTCCCACTTTTCACTCTTCAAAATAATTATTTGACTGACGTGGTTCTTCAAGCTGTAGTAGTCAAAGAGGTGAGAGAAAAAATTGCTGGTGAAATAATTTAGAATTATAAGAAAGAGATATTTTTAATTTTTTCTTTTTAATTTTTTAGGTTCCTCCTGCTGGAGAAGTTTGGCATCATTACCGAACGTAACCAGCTCTTTTTTGCTTAAATGCCATAATCTAACACAGTTTAAGCGGTTCCATTCATTCGATCACCTTTGCGAAAGTTTTGTCCATTTTCTGTATTTGCCGGCTATGAGGAGGCGGAAAAGCTACAATCTCTGGGCGACACGGCCATTACTTTAGGAAATGCCATGAAGGAATTAATGTATCATCATCCTGACCTGAAAACAGAAGCCATGTTTGTTATAAATGTATGTTAAATTTCTTTTAATGCTGGCTAACATCCATCACTGATTAATGATTTCTTATTAATTCCATTTTTATTTATTTTTTTATTTTTTTTTCCTTTTTTTTCACAGATTAAATGCGTTGACGCCATTTTAAGTGATATTTCGACTGGAGATCATTACATAGAATTAGTAGCCTTCGGGGACTTAAAATATTTTATTAAACTGCTTTCATTGCCGAATTTGTCTGCCACATTATGCAGTTACACCGGCTACTCAGACCGTTGCTAATGTTTGCAAATCAATTCTTGTGAGTAAAAAATTTTAATTGTATATCGTATGAATAGAGCTAACTGGTTGACGCTTCTCTGTTGTTTTTATAAATGTATCCAAAATTTGTAATAAAGTCAATTTTTTTTTTCGATTTCAGTGCCTAGCTCGAGAGCCAATAGTTTTCGAAAGGTATAAAAGAGCTGCAGCAGGTATTAACTTGTTTCGACGCTTTAACTGATCACTCTTCCACGCATATTTCTTCACGAATGGGCAATGGTCCTGGATTTGGGCAACGCTTTATATTCCTACAACGCCACCCCGTTTCTTCATTTGATGGTCGCTACACACGAATTCGTTATAATACTTAATCACGTTTGCAGAACCGGTCAGTCCAAAATAAGAAACACTTGTCTTGAGACATGGGATTCCCCTCTCTGATTAGACGTTTTACGAAAATCATCAAAATTTTACACCTCCTTCGTGTGGGAAAGCACGTTGCTTTTAGCTCTTTGCAGTGATGACGTCATCCCATCCGACTGCGATTTCGGACAACGGGATTTGAATTTTCTTTTACCCCAAAAAGAAAGGCGACATTTCTACAACATCCGAAGCGATGAATACGACGAAGGTCGAATCCCCTTTGTCTCCTGATATCTGCAGTGAGGGGACCTCGTTTTCCACTGCTTCAAAAGCGAGAGGGACTAGAGTCTTACGGAGTCCGGAACAGCTGAAACACTCGAAACTTTTTACTAGGACCAGCTTCGAGATCAGCACCGAGAGCAGTTTTTCGCCAAATTATTTGTAAGAATGTTAGTTAAACTTTGCGTTGGAATGCCGAAACTAAGAGTGACATTCTAAAACGCATTTTCAATGCCCAACAGTAGGAACCACGGATGTGGCGAAAGCGACGTTGGACCTATTAGCCAGGGGATTAAATTGGAATTTAGTGCCTCCTGCCCCGCTCGAAAATTTTAAATTGGCTTATTTGATTTGTTTCGTCGGGTGTTGATCTTCGATGTTGTTCGACGATAAAAAGCAACCGTTTCACATTTTTCTGCATCATTTCGTGGAAAGTGAGACTGAGGATAGGCCGTAGGGTCTGACAATATTTTTTGAGTAAGTATTGGAGGTTTTTTTACTTTTTCAATTTAAAATGTGTTTTGTAATTTTAAATTGTTTCTTCAAAATATTTTTTCGTAGTTCCTTGTATCATGCTTTGGCTGGAAACGGAACAACCGATACCGACAGCGCAGGGGAAAAAGAGCACGTTTGGAGCCTGAATCTTTGTTTGGAGTGATATCGCTTCCTGAGTAGGTGAGTCTGTTTTAGTTTATTTATTTTCTAATGCACAAGAAACTCGTGGGACTTTCATAAAAGCCATAAGTCCTACCTTAATCCCAAAAAGTATAATCGACGCTGAAAAACAACCACAAGATATTACAACTTAAGGCCTTTAACCCTTTCCCGATTTGTGTAACAGCCTCTTGGTATTTCTCGCCAGATAAAGTTCCTTTTCAGCAAAATGTGATGAAAAACATGATTTTAGGGGTAATATGGCCGGCTGATTTCGAATCTGAAGTCAAAATTCTGAAAAAACTGAAGTCCTTTACGGTGAAGCCATTTTACTTTCATTTTTTTTTTTTTTTTTTTTTTTGCGCCATATTGAATTTTTTGAGCGGATTTAAATAATTCTGGCGTCAGAGTTGCAATCAGCGACGTCCAAAACGGGTTGAAAGTCGTTTTTCGATCATTTTATGGAAGGAAACAAATCTTGTGCGAATTTTGCATTGCACGTATGTGTTGCGGGATGCATATACTGAAAATTGGCAAGCGTCTAATTCGGTTTTGACGCACAGTTAGGGTCCCTAATGTGTTGATGGTTAGCCTTAGTGCAAAATCATTACAAAAAAAAATTGGGAAATTTTCTTTGATTTTTCGGAAAAATGTTCCAAAATTCGGCCGTTAAAGGGTTAAATTTTCAAATCGATTTTACGTTTAGTTTTGAATTTGAAAATTAATTGGTTTTATTTGATTTACTTTTTACGATATCTGTAAAAGGCATATTTCACCCTGAAACATGTTGCTCTAAAATGTCACGGTAACATGTTGCTCAACATGTTGCGCAATATTTACAAAGACTGCCACCGGGTTATCATAAAGTTTGTGCCCCAAAATAAGGTTTTTTTTCCGACTTTCACCTATCGATAAGACCTAGTGAGGGTCTAAATCAGGCCAAATATTAGGGTCGAAATGAAAGCAGTTTTTGAGGCGGTGGATAATAATGCTAATTCAGTTTTAATTTTTTTGGCAGAGAATGGACATTATATAAAATAGGATAAAATAGGACATCGTTAACGTCCTCACCTTATGAACGGATGCAGCAAAACGAGTTTAGGCTCCTCTCCCCGCCCCCCCCCCCCCCACCAATCTTCTTTTAATGATGAGCAGTTGCAATCATTAACACGAGTTGAAAGATATCTTAACTTGGACTTTTCTTTCAACTTGATCAGTGTTTTTCCAGCTCCACACCCCCCACCTCAGTATTTTTTTAATTTTTTTTGCTTCACCTCTTGCATGTTCCATTTGACTCTCACTGTGTTTCTTCTTTTAGAAAATAATTATTTTTAAGTTTTTACGATTTTGTACTACCAAGATTCTCATAGGTTAGGTTTTCTCCAGGAAAACCTTTGAGTTTGAACCTTTCATAAATTAGGGAGAAAGCCTGTTAAGGAGTCTCTAGGGAAATTCTTTAGTTAGTAAGCATTTTACTGTTTTTCGCTTCCCCTTGCTACTTTTTTATTTTTTACTTCACGGCTTGCATTCACTCTTAATTTTTTTCTTTGTTTATCTCCATTCCCATGCTATTCCTTTTGATTTTTGACTGAACGAGTTGGAGAACGTTTTTCCTTTGACTTATTTTTCTACTTCATCAATGCCTTTTTTCTCCCCCCCCCCCCCCATTCCACCTCTGCTAGTTCCAGCTCTTCTTCATGGATTTGCTTCGAAAGTCGGTCTATCACATCCGTTCTATTCCCTCGTCAATCAAGCTCTGAAAGGAGATTGCCTCGTTAGAATTTATATCCTAAGTCATCCGACACAGAAGCAGTGAATGAATCTACGGACTCCGATCGTCTGGATAATACATAAGTTAAGTAATAGCCTTTTTAGTTTTTATGGAATTTTTTTAGTTCTTTGTGATGAGGCTACGAACTTTCATTTTTCTTTTTGTTAGGAACGCTTTAATAAGGAAAGGGGGTTTTTCGTTTTGTAATTATTTTTTTGCGAAGGGAACCTGGCCTGGATCGGAGAGAAAGGCCTAAGCAAGGGTGGCGTGCCTAGCGTAGATTGTAAACCCGCATTCGTTTCCGATGTGCCGTTGACCTTTATCTCGTATGTTATAAAGGATCGACGTCTCAGGTGAAACATGGATCGGGGACGAGCCTCGAGAAACCGGGGGGTGGTTTTCACCACAATGCGAGGGTAGTGCCGGACGCCCAAGACCAGAGAGCTCGAGGATCTCGTGACGATCTCCGTTGTAGGAGGGAGCGTAGTAGTTAGAGTAGTTAGATAAGAAGGTATCCACTTATCCAAACATACTCGGGAGCGAATGGGTAGCTTAGGGTTTTTTTAGGTGCATTTGGTCTCTGTCAATGTCATATGGATTACCTTCAATTATGTTACACGGTTAACTAAAGTCGTCCCACAGGCGTAGCTTATGGAACTACCCAAGTCAACCGTCACGTATAATGAAGTCTAATTTTTATGCCTCGGCAGGACATTAGGGCTTTGCAGTTGGTATATAACTGGGTTGAGGCCATCACCGGCCAACTGTTTAAGCTTTTTAATTGCACTTGAAAGCGATTCCGATATGGTTTCAACTGGCTATCAACACCCGACAGTGGTCCAGCAGTGGTCAGAGAAGAATCGAAGGACGCATGCCCTAGGATAGGTGCTACTTTCTGGGGAAGGTTGACATAGGCAGGCGTCAACCTGTAAGAAGACTTTTGTATCGCGAGATGTAGGAATATTTTTTTTTTATTAATGTTATTTATTTATTTTTGAAAAATTGAAAGTTCGTTGGGAAACCCAGTTTTTTTTTTGTAATACAAAATTAGGAAAGTTGTAATAATAGGTTTTTTTTTTTCTTTCTTTTTGTCTGCCGGACGCTCGACACTTTTTGGAAGCCGTTGGATTTGAAAAACAATTCATCATCCTTCAGGTTAGCAGTGGTCATTCATTATCAGGGCTTATTTCGTGGCAACTGATGAGGGATGGATGTACATAGAGCTACGTAACCTGGACCCAAAGCCGGAACGTGGAGTCTGAAGTGTGTATGCTGTATTGATTGCAGAATATGTGAGTGTTTAATTTAAATATTAGCTAGTTGACGGAAACTGAAGCGAGGTTTTCGGCAGCCATAATAGGGTTGTTTCACATAATTTAATTTAATTTTTTAACCGCTTAAAAGAAAAAAATGCGAAAGCATTTTGCGTTGAAATTTTTTGGTTCCAGGTTGTCATAAGCTCAAAAAAAAAATAAAAAAAATTGGGCCAAAAATTGATGCATTTGAAATTATTTCGAAAAGCGGGATGGGCTTTTTTGAACTAATAGTTTTTATCGTCCCGCACCTTGAGAATTAGCGAGTATGTATATCTTATTTTGCACTGACGGCAAATAACAGAACGATAAAAACAATTGGTTGAAAGAAGGCCGTTTGTTTTTGTCCCGCTTTTCGAAATCGTTTCAAATGCATCAATTTTTCGCCGTATTTTTTTATTTTTTTTAAAGTTAATGACAAGTTAAAACAAAAAAATTACAACTCAGAATGCATTTTAATTTTTTCCTCTAACTTTTTAGGCGGTTTAAAAAATTTAATTTAATTATGTGAAACAACCCTATTCCCCCCCATATTTTCAGAAAGCATAGGCGACCCGAAAGAATACCGGTATTATGAATTAAGGTTCTTGAAATTTGAAATCGATTGGACTAGTCCAATAAAAATAAAAATTCGATTTCCAAATTCAAAACTAACAGCTGTTAGTTTTGAATTTGGAAATCGAATTTTTATTTTACTACTTTCTTTATATCTGTTGAAGAAAGACGATATGTATTCGTTACAAAACTTCAGTGTTTCATTTGGCCTCCAAATCAAATAGGCATCGCAAAAAGAATGAATAATGACAACTTGAACTTGGTATCATTAACCATTTTTAAATTCATTAATTCAAAAAAACATCTTTAATTTTAATTTGATCTTTAAATTTAATTTGATTGAAATTCCATCTTTATTTTAGAAATTAGGATTCGAAATCAGATTATTTAGTACATTTAAACGTTTATCTAGCAATAATAAGAAATATGGTAGTCGTTTAATGCTATGTAAAAAGATTTTATACTATTTGTAAAGGAGCGATGCGCAGCAAGAAACCTACTTGCGCCTTGAATCAAATTTTTTTTTTCGAAGTGAAACTTCTTATGGGGCGGGTCCACTTAATGAAGTGAAACTTTCGAAGTTTTCAATGCTAAAATTTTGAATATTATTTAAATTTTAATAATATTTCACTAATTTAGAATTTAATGATAAAATTTGCCGGAAAAATTATCGACTATGGCAAATTGTTTGATCAAAAGTTTGAAAAAGGTTGAAATTTCCGGTAAAATTTTCGGCTATGTCAAATAATTTGATACAAAAATCTGAAATTTTCGTCAGTTTCCGTGAAAGTAAATTCGAAGAAGAAAATTTCAAGAAAATTTTTTAATTTAGTTGGGCTTTTAGAATTTGAAGTGGTTAAACACCATAAAATAATGACCAATATAATATTTAACCCCATTAGAAGTTTCACGTTTTACGCTATATGCACAGAGAGCGATTTTTAATTTTTTTTTGGTTTAATAAGAAACAAAGTCTGCCACTACTTAACTAACATTTTTTTTTTTTTATTATTAAATTTACATCGCAGGCACGGACTGGGAAATTTTGAGGGCGCGAGCTGAAAATTTTTTAGAGGGCGCCTATTGTCTTGCGGCACCCCCCCCCCCCATTAATTTTTCGACTTAATCGTAGACATCTGAAGTTGAGGGAACTACATCATATGTGCTGATTTTGGTATAAAATATCACTAATACGGGAAAGAATAGTGTTTTAATTCGTTCGGAGGAGAGGCGAGTTTGCAACACATGTAAAATGTAAGCAAACAAGTTTTAAACTCCGAAACAACTGACACCAAAATGTGATTTTTATGTCACCATTTTTGTTGTAGGTATCCTCCGAACATTTTATTTTTAAGAATATTGAATATGGTTTTGTAAACGGGCACACCTGAAGTTGAACGAATTGTGCTGATTTTCGTTACATCGCTAAATTAGGGAAATAATAACATTTTGGTGTCAGTTGTTTCGGAGTTTAAAACTGCTTACATTTTGCATGTGTTGAAAACTCGCCTCTCCTCCGAACGAATTAAAACACTATTCTTTCCCGTATTAGTGATATTTTATACCAAAATCAGCACATATGATGTAGTTCCTTCAACTTCAGATGTGCCCGTTTACAAAACCGTATTCAATATCGAATTTAGCGTATATTCTGGCAAATAACTTGTTCGGAGGAGATGTAAACAAAATTTTTTTAAATGGAAAAATGGCGACAAAAAATCCCGTTTTGGTGAGAACTGCCCAACTAATATGTGATTAATAATTTTTTCAATCTGTGATTATTTAATTAGTTGTTTTTCAAAAAACGTGTATCAATACTCAGCACTGATGATTATAAAATATAGAATATATAAATAAATTTATTTCTATTCTTTTCAGAATTCGGAATTCTTTTAATTCAGGCGGGAAAAAATAATTTTATTATTTTCGGAATTCTTTGATTTTCGGAATTCGGAATAAAATTTTTCGGAGTTAAGTTATCGACCCGTAAAAAATAATTTTTTTTTTTGAAAAAAAAAAAAAAAAAAAAAAAAAAATTATGTTTAATTAATTTTAAAATACTTCTGATTTATGCATACTTCTGAAAATCGTCGATAAAAACAACCGTACCGATCCGCGTTTGTTTAAAAACTGATTTTTTTTTCTTTTTCGGGTATTTTTCGGAAAAAGTCGCAGGTACTTTGGAATGAATGATTGGGAGAAACCCAAAACCCTAGAGAGAGTACTGACCTCATTAAAATTGCCATAGGCCTAATATTCCAAGAAAAGGACAAAATCCGGAGATTCAAAATCAATCAAGTGAATGTAAAGGCAGAGAAGACGGAAAGGCTATAAAGTAATTCTCCTTCTTGACAATAAAGAAAAAAAAAAAAAAAAAAAAAAAAAAAAGAGCAAGCCTTGAATTCGGGGAACTATTACCTGCTTTCTTCTGCTTCTCAGTACCAGGGGTTAATGGCAATCGAACAAATATGAAATTCTTGAAAATATTTTGAAGTCGGGTAGAAAACAGTTTATTATACTTTTCTGGTCCTTTTTTTTATTTTTATTTTTTATTTTTTTATTTTTTTTATTTTTTTGTAAAAGTAATGTGTTGGACATTTTTTAACTTTTTGAAGTATAGGCGCCTTTTTTGCATTTCGTGAAGGCGCACCGGGAATCTCCCGGTAGCTCGGCGCCCCAGTCCGTGCCTGTTTACATGATTTCGTATAGAAAAAAGAAAAGCGTAACAAACGTTCGGTAAATACGGCGATAACAGTTCAACGATTTTACAAGTTTTTTTTTTTTTTTTTTTTTTTTTTTTTTTTTGTGTGTGTGTTACAGAGCGTTTGTTAATGCAGAGCTGACATTGAAATATCAAATCACGCATTATTGCACTCATTATTTAGGAACATAAATTTATTTCATTTTTTTTACAATTCGAAAAAAAAACTACATTAGAAGTGAAAAATCTACGGATATTTTTTTAAAAAAGTCCCTTCTGCTTTGAAATTTGAGCTTATTGCATGTTCTTTTTATTGTCTTCGAAAAATTTAATACTGACGTGTTATACGCAGAAGGTAAAATTGGCACAAAATTTGTGCCATTTTATTATCTAAATATTGATCTACCTTTTTTTTTGTTGGTCCAAGTCCAAATCAAGATATGTTTAAAAGAAATTTTTTTTTTATTCGACATTTAACATTGAAAAAAAAAAAAAAGTCAAAAGGCAAAAATACCATGAAAAAGAAATTTATTTATTTTTATTTTATTTTTATTTCCTCAGCGAATGCCACATTGCTATCGGCTTACGAAGGGAAGAAAGCATTTGCGTCCAGTGGGAGAGAGCTTTTCCGGATGCTTGTGATCCCAAGATTACGTGACCCAGTGCATAAGCTCTCGGTTCTCCTGTATTCTCGGCAACAGTCAGTCTTAACTGGATCGTCTTTAAAACAAAAAATAACAGGTAAGGATTTCAATTTTTTTTCCGGCTTGGAAAAGGATTTTAAGGATTTTTTATTCATTTCCGGCTTGAGCTGCCGGGGATGCGGTTGACTCTTTTTTTTCTAGTACTGTAGGCAGAGTAGTATAGTTGTATAGTCTCCAACTGTTTAATTTTGAGACCAAGACTTTCGGCTTGAGTTGCCTTTTGACAATTTTTTTCTGTACGTATGGGATTGAACCCGGAAAGAAATCGAAAACGGAAAATATTTGAACATAAAGCAATTAGTTATAGTTCGGGATTATACAGTTAATTGTACAGTGCTAAAACAAGTCCAGAAGGTCCTTTGGATTCATATCAGTAGTTTTTTTTTTTTTTTTTTTTTTTTTTTTTTAAATTTTTTTTTGCTTATTTTTTTTTCCCCTGCCTCAAAAGCAGTATTTTAGGTTTGTTGGAAAATTAAAATATTTTTTTTTTATTTTTAATTTTAGATGAAAGCGACGAGGAGAGGTTCGTTCGCATTTCCAGGAAGAAGCAGATAAAACTGCAGTTTCTGTCTTCAAAAATTTGTTCTAAGCATTGGTTATGCCCGATGAGTATTTATTAGAAACGTGCCAAGAGCTAACTGCAACGACTGAATAACGAAACACTTTGCAAGAACAGCCGACCGCTTCGTCTTGATCTGAATGTTTGGGTTCTAATTTAAAATCTTTCACTTCCGTCCTCGAAAATAAAAAGCCGGCGAATAACAAAGAAAGAAAGCACCGACAAGAATAAACGTATAAAAATATTGTCGCAGTCGTCTATTTTGTCGATTTAAACGGACGCTGTGAAATCTTAATGGGAAATTCGAGATTTATTATGGTTCACGTTTACGAGGTGGATCCGAATAATCCCTTTTTGACGGAAGATATGTCCGCCGCTTCATTTATTTTAGATAAAATCGTTTTGTTCCCAAGGATGGATGAAGAATCGATCCGAATTTTTTCGGAAGCTCGCTTGTTGCGCGGGGCTGTCGGAGCTTGTAATCATTCGGCTTCCATTAAATCTGCTTTGGTTGTACAAGTTGAAAATTGCGTTCAACGAATTGTAAATGCATTTTATGTAGACTCCAGGATAAAATACACGTGGGGCTGTATTTTGGCTTTGATTTTGCAAATGATGGCCATGTGCCTCCCCGATGAATCGGCATTTGGTTGTTAACAGCACGTTTTGATGTTTCCAAGTTGAAGAGTTGCCCTACACATTGATCGAATATCTCGAAATTATTCACGAGGACGTGTCAACGCCTGTTAAGAAACCGGGAATTCTATCTATGCGGTATCAATTTTTACCGTTAATCCGAGGAGCACTTCCAATCATCTGCCTGGTTGCTCCAGAAGTAATTTTGCGTTTTTAAGTCATTTCTATATCATGTTTGAAACTTCTGAATATTTATTAATCATATTGTTTTTGTTTTTTTTTCATTTAGCTGTTGTCACGCCGTCATTTTCGAACTATGGATTACAGACAGGGAGATCAAGATGCTGAGAGCTCAGGTAGCCAAAGTTTCCGTAGCAGTACTTAGGTTTTGATGGAAAACGTATTCGGTATGGTTACCAGGCCCCATGAAAAAAACATCGACTTCTTACATGAATCCATGGGCTATTTCTTATGTCAGCATTTAGCCCCGAACGTTCAGTGCGTTTTCTACGTTTGTTGGGCAAGTGAAATGAAAATATTATACGCGGATTCTGCTGCCATGCCTGCTACAGTAAACTAAGACTCACTCAAGAACTAATCAGAGACGATGAATCGAAAGCCAAGAACGCTTACCCTCCTGCCAAGCAGTACAGAAAAGAACAAAAACGTGAATATGACGGAAGTGTCCCGTTCCACCGTGGAAAGGAACGCGATGAATGTTTTGATGCACCCCCGCAGTGTATCCGTCGGTTCCGAGTCCTCCGCTTCTAACCCATTCCGAATAGTAGCTAGAGCAGGAACCGGGTCAAATTGAAGAATCCGCGAGTGAACAGTCTAACGAAATGTTTACAAATAGTTTGAAGGAAAATACCGAAAGTACCGCGAACGTACCGAATGAAAGCGGCACGGAGTGCACTACTGCAGAGATTACGTCCAGCCTAACTTGGTAGTTGCTACCGGATTTCTTACCGTCCTTGTTCCTTCAAATTTTCGGAAACAACAGAAATATCACCGAAGCTTCCTTCTTCTTTTCTCTTTACTTAAGGCGAAAGCACTTGGGCTCGGGTCGGCGGAAGATGAAAGTCTACTAGCGCAAGCAATACACCTCAGGCAAATGCAGAAAACGAAGGATATGCAACTTTTGAAGTCGTGAACCCAGAAAATATGACATGTTAAATGATAAAAAAGTGATAAGTTTTTTCGAACTGAAGAGCTACTTATTGTGGGATTTCCTAGTTAGATCCATCTTTCTTTGTCGCTTTACCTGTCGATGTATGGGAAGACATGTTTTTGAATCATTTGCGGCAGTAAAGCTTGAGGGATCGGATTTGGCGAGGGAGTCCACCACTCCTCCAACGTCGTCTTCCATCACGGATGAAATAAACCAGTAAAGTTTCAACGGCTCTGCCTCTTTGAATATTCAAGACCACGCTTTGATCGAGCAGGACAGGAACGACAACACATCCGAACTATCCGTTGGATGCTGCTGCTTTTTTCCAAATCATCCCGTCTTCTTTAGGGCAATCCGTAAGTTGATAAGTTTAATTTTTTTTTTCATTTATTTATTATTTATTTGTCTATTTATTTATTTATTTATTTATTTTTCAGATAAGTATTGTCTGATATTGGAGAACCCCAAAGGTTGGTCCTGCAGCCAGATTCAGCAGCAGATGCTCAAAATGTAAGATGGGAACATGATGCTCGAAACAGGGAATACTTTCAAGATCGAGGAGACTTACGGGAAGGGATTTCAAGCCATAACATTTTGGCCTCTATGATGCTCTTTATGGGATCCAAGATCACCCAACACCTGAGACACTATTCACGCCCTACACACATTCGCAGTCATTCGTCATTGTCAACTTTATAGAGGATAGGAACTTTATCGAGGATTGGAAGCTTCTTCTGAGTACGTTCAGTATTTTTTTTTTTTTTTTCTTTTAAACCCTTAAAGACGTACCACTTTTCACTGAGAAACATAAAATTTTTCCAGAATCTCTATTTTTCCGGTGTAAAAGCTATCCCAGAAACTGAAGATTTCCGGTGTGGAAGTACTGTTGCCAATTTTTTAGGCTCCTTTTTTTAGTAGAAATCCGAAATTCGGTTGGCCTGCACAGAAAACGCAAGTGGAATACTCGGCCTGCGTGCTTAAAATAATTCTTCTCCAAATGCTCTATTTTTCGGGTTTAAAAGCTATCTCTGAAGCTCAAGCTTTCCGGTTTGAAAGTTCTATTGGCAATTTTTTAGGCTCCTTTTTTTACGAAGAATCCGAATTTGGGTTGGCCTGTACAGAAAACGCAAGTGGAATACTTGGCCTGCGAGCTTGAATCAGTGTTTGTCTAACAGCTCTATTTTTCCGGTTTAAAGGGTCCAAGATTTATAGGCTCAATGGTTTGAGGCCGAAGCTCAATGGTTTCCGATGTGAATGCTCTGTTAAATATGATTTTTTTTTTGGCTCTTTTTTACGAGGAATCCCAATTAGCGTTGGCCTGTACAGAAAATGCAAGTGGAATACTCGGCCTGCGCGGTTTAAATAATTTTTTTGGAGAAGCTCTATTTTTCTGGTGTAAAAGCTGTCCCAGAAGCTCAAGCTCTCCGGTTTGGAATTTCTGTTGCGAATTTTTAGGCTCCTTTTTTACGATTTTTTACGATGAATCCGAATTTGGGTTGGCCTGTACCGAAAACGCAATCGGAATACTCGGCCTGCGTGCTTGATATAATTTTTCTCCAAAAGCTCTATTTTTCGTTTTTAATAGCTATAGTCCGGTCTGTGGAGGTTTTAATAATGAAAAAATTCGAGAAAGGAATTTTATTCCATAGAATGCTAGTATAAGATGTAAGAAACCTTGTGTGAAAAATGCGACCAAATCTGATCACGGGTTTGGCAGTTATTCCACAAAAAAGGTCCCAATTTTTCATTTTTCGAGTTTTACATACCGATTTTTATAATCGGGGAAAAATCGCATTGGTATCATCTTATTCAGCGTAAAATTCTGCGTTGATCAGTTTTTTATTCGACTTTGTACGATAAATAGAAGCAAAGTTAAAAATGATTTCATGACTTGAAAAAAAACGGTAAAATAGCTCAAAAATGGCAACTTTTTATATCTTAGCTTGCGCATCGAAAACGGTGCGTTGTACAAAAAAACTGTAAATGGGTGGTTAAAAGTACTTTTTAAGGCGAATAAAATGAGACCAAGTACGATGCTCTACGATGAAGTAGAGCCGACTTAGGAGAGGCTTTAGATAGGGTATTTTACTAATTTTTTTAATTTTAACGCTAAATCGGCCTTTTATCGACGAAGAGGGACAGGATTTGAATTTTTTTGTGTTTTAAGTGTCTGAAATCTATGAAAATAAGTTACGTCATGTGGTTTGACAATTCCCAAATGCCAGGTCCATGTGGCGAATTGAAATAGTAAAATTTTGTGGCTAAAAAAGTTGGACAAAATTAAGAGTGGGGTGGTAAATATTTGAATGATATTTCTCCATGGCATTTCAAAGTGAAATAAGGGAAGGGGCTAAAATAAATGAATGACTTTGAAAATAATTAGCAAACTTATTAAAAAGTATTTCACATACTGTACATATAGTGCATATATGAAACTTATATTTTTTCGTATTGGATATTCCTTACAACTTGGTAACTTTGATTGGAATGTTCGAAGTTTTGAAATGTACTCTTCTAAATCTTTGTTCAATTTTTTCTTTTACATCTTTGCTTAACTTTCCTTTTTAAAAGGCAGTGATGTCCATGCCATGGAGAAATATCATTCAAATATTTACCACCCCACTCTTAATTTTGTCCAACTTTTTTAGCCACAAAATTTTACTATTTCAATTCGCCACATGGACCTGGCATTTGGGAATTGTCAAACCACATGACGTAACTTATTTTCATAGATTTCAGACACTTAAAACACAAAAAAATTCAAATCCTGTCCCTCTTCGTCGATAAAAGGCCGATTTAGCGTTAAAATTAAAAAAATTAGTAAAATACCCTATCTAAAGCCTCTCCTAAGTCGGCTCTACTTCATCGTAGAGCATCGTACTTGGTCTCATTTTATTCGCCTTAAAAAGTACTTTTAACCACCCATTTACAGTTTTTTTGTACAACGCACCGTTTTCGATGCGCAAGCTAAGATATAAAAAGTTGCCATTTTTGAGCTATTTTACCGTTTTTTTTCAAGTCATGAAATCATTTTTAACTTTGCTTCTATTTATCGTACAAAGTCGAATAAAAAACTGATCAACGCAGAATTTTACGCTGAATAAGATGATACCAATGCGATTTTTCCCCGATTATAAAAATCGGTATGTAAAACTCGAAAAATGAAAAATTGGGACCTTTTTTGTGGAATAACTGCCAAACCCGTGATCAGATTTGGTCGCATTTTTCACACAAGGTTTCTTACATCTTATACTAGCATTCTATGGAATAAAATTCCTTTCTCGAATTTTTTCATTATTGCAGTGATTTTTAATTTCCACAGACCGGACTACTACCCCAGAAACGCAAGATTTCCGTTGTGGAATTTCCGTGGCCGATCGATTTTTCTCGGCTCCTTCTTTTACGAGAAATCCGAATTTGGGTTGGCCTGTACAGAAAACGGGAGTGAAATACTCGGCCTGGGTGCTTAAAATAATTTTTTTCTAGAAGCTCTATTTTTGGGGTTTAAAAGCTATCCCAGAAGCTCAAGCTTTCCGGTTTGAAAGTTCTATTGGCAATTTTTTAGGCTCCTTTTTTTACGAAGAATCCGAATTTGGGTTGGCCTGTAGAGAAAACGGGAGTGAAATACTCGGCCTGGGTGCTTTAAATAATTTTTTTCGAGAAGCTCTATTTTTCCAGTTTAAAAGCTATCCCAGAAGCTCAAGCTTTCCGGTTTGAAAGTTCTATTGGCAATTTTTTAGGCTCCTTTTTTTACGAAGAATCCGAATTTGGGTTGGCCTGTACAGGAAACGCAAGTGGAATATTCGGCCTGCGTGCTTGATATAATTTTTCTCCAAAAGCTCTATTTTTCGTTTTAAAAGCTACCCCAGAAACTCATTATTTCCGTTGTGGAATTTCCGTGGCCGATCGATTTTTTTAGGCTCGTTCTTTTACGAGGAATCCGAATTTGCCTGTACAGAAAACGGGAGTGAAATTCTCGGCCTGGGTGGTTTAAATAATTTTTTTCCAGAAGCTTTATTTTTCGGATTTAAAAGCTACCCCAGAAGCTCAAGCTTTCCGGTTTGAAAGTTCTATTGGCAATTTTTTAGACTCCTTTTTTTACGAAGAATCCGAATTTGCGTTAGCCTGTGCAGAAAACGCAGTCGGAATACTCGGCCTGCGTGCTTGATATAATTTTTCTCCAAAAGCTCTATTTTTCGTTTTTAAAAGCTACCCCAGAAACTCAAGATTTCCGTTGTGGAATTTCCGTGGCCGATCGATTTTTTTAGGCTCGTTCTTTTACGAGGAATCCGAATTTGGGTTGGCCTGTACAGAAAACGCAAGTGGAATAGTCTGCCTGGGTGATTGAAATAATTTTTCTCCAAAAGCTCTATTTTTCGGGTTTAAAAGCTATCCCAGAAGCTCAAGCTTTTCGGTTTGAAAGTTCTATTCGCAATTTTTCAGGCTCCATTTTTTACGAAGAATCCGAATTTCCGTTCGCTTGTACACAAAAAGCAAGTGGAATACTCGACCTGGGTGGTTTAAATCATTTTTTTCGAGAAGCTCTATTTTTTTGGTGTAAAAGCAATTCCAGAAACTCAAGATCTCCGGTGTGGAAGTACTGTTGCCAATTTTTTAGGCTCCTTTATTTACTAGGAATCCGAATTTGCGTTGGCCTGCACAGAAAACGCAAGTGGAATACTCGGCCTGCGTGCTTGAAATCATTTTTCTCCAAACGCTCTATTTTTCGGGTTAAAAAGCTATCCAGAAGCTCAAGCTTTTCGGTTTGAAAGTACTATTGCCAATTTTTTAGGCTCCTTTTTTTCCGAAGAATCCGAATATGCGTTGGCCTGTACAGAAAACGGAAGTGGAATACTCGGCCTGCGTACTTGAAATCATTTTTCTTCCAACGCTCTATTTTTCGGGTTAGAAAGCTATCCCAGAAGCTCAAGCTTTTCGGTTTGAAAGTTCTATCTGGAATTTTTTAGGCTCCTTTTTTTACAAAGATTCTGAATTTGGGTTGGCCTGTACAGAATACGCAATCGGAATACTGGGCCTGCGTGCTTGATATAATTTTTCTCCAAAAGCTCTTTTTTTCGTTTTTAAAAGCTATCCCAGAAACTCAAGATTTCCGTTGTGGAATTTCCGTTGCCGATCGATTTTTTTAGGCTCCTTCGTTTACGAGGAATCCGAATTTGCGTTGGCCTGCACAGAAAACGCAAGTGGAACACTCGGCCTGGGTGTTTTAAATCATTTTTTTCGAGAAGCTCTATTTTTCCGGTGTAAAAGCAATCCCAGAAACTCAAGATCTCCGGTGTGGAAGTACTGTTGCCAATTTTTTAGGCTCCTTTTTTTAGTAGGAATCCGGAATTGGGTTGGCCTGCACAGAAAACGCAAGTGGAATACTCGGCCTGCATGCTTGAAATAATTTTTCTCCAAATGCTCTATTTTTCGGGTTTAAAAGCTACCTCTGAAGCTCAAGTTCGGTTGGAATACTCGGCCTGGGTTTTTTAAATAATTTTTTTCGAGAAGCTCTATTTTTTCGGTGTAAAAGCTATCCCAGAAACTCAAGGTTTCCGTTTTGAAAGTTCTATTGCCAATTTTTTAGGCTCCTTTTTTTACGAGGAATCTGAATTTGGGTTGGCCTGTACAGAAAACGGGAGTGGAATACTCGGCCTGCGTGCTTGAAAGATGGAACAATTAAATCAGGGTATAAATACTGAGCCTGAGAGGCTGAAATTTGTTGTTACAAAAGATCAGTGCTTTCATGTGTGAATGCTCTGTTAAAATAATTTTTTTAGGCACCTTCTTTCACGAGGAATCCAAATTTGGGTTGGTCTGTGTAAAAACGCAAGAGGAATACTCCTCCTGGGAGAATGAAATAATGATTCTCCAAAGCTCCATTTTTCCAGTGTAAAAGCTATCCCAGAATCTCAAGCTTTATGGTGTGGAAGTTCTGATGCAATTTTTTTTTTTTTTTTTTTTTTTTTGGCTCCTTTTTTTACGATGAATTCGAATGGGGCTGCACTCAAAAAATGAATACTGGTCGCCAATACAATTTAACCTGGATTTTGCGCCTAATTAAAATTGATTAGCAGCCATTACAATTGTATTAGTCTCCAGTCATTTTATTTTCCGACCAGTCAAAGCGTCCGGCAAAACTATATTACCCTACTTTTTTTTGAGTGTGGTGTGTTCAGAAAACGCAAGTGGAATACTTGGCCCGAGTGGTTAAAATACGTTTTCTCTAAAAGCTCTATTTTTCCGGTTTCAAGGCTAAAAGGTTTTTAGGTTAGGCTAAAGGGTTTTTTAAACGGTTTCCGGTTTAGGCTCAAAGGTTTGAGGCTGAAGCTCAATGGTTCCCGATGTGAATGCTCTGTTAAATATGATTTTTTTTTTGGCTCTTTTTTACGAGGAATCAGAATTTTGTTGGCTATGTAGAAAAGGCAATGGCATACTCGGTCTGGGTGGTTGTTATAATTTTTTTCCAGAAGCTCTATTTTTCCGCTGTAAAGGCATTCCCAGAAGCTCAAGCTTTCCGGTTTGGAATTTCTGTTGCCAATTTTTTAGGCACCTCTTTTACGAGGAATCCGAATTTGCGTTGGCCTGTACAGAAAACGCGAGTGGAATACTCGGCCCGGGTGGTTGTAATAATTTTTCTCCAAAAGCTCTATTTTTAGGACGTAAAATCTATGCCTGAAGCTCAAGCATTCCGGTTTCACGTTCTGTGGCCAATCGATTTTTTCAGGCCGTTTTTTTTACGAGGAATCCGAATTTGTCTTGGCCTGTACAGAAAACGCAAGTGCAATACTGGGCGTGGGTTGTTGAATAATTTTTCTCCATATGCTCTATTTTTTGGGGTTTAAAAGCCACCCCAGAAGCTCAAGCTGTCCCGTATGAAAGTTCTGTTGCAAATTTTTTTTTTTTTTTTTTTTTTTTTTTTTTTTTTTTTTTTTTTTTTTTTTTGCTCCTTTTTTTACGAGAAATCTGAATTTGGTTGGCCTGTACAGAAAACGGGAGTGGAATACTCGGCGTGGGTGGTTGAAATAAATTTTCTCCAATAGCTCTATTTTTCGTGTTTAAAAGCTATCTCAGACGCTCAAGCTTTTTGGTTTGAAAGTTCTATTGCCAATTTTTTAGGCTCCTTCTTTTCCTAAGAATCCGAATTTGCGTTGGCCTGTACAGAAAACGCAAGTGGAATACTCGGCCTGGGTGGTTTAATAATTTTTTTCGAGAAGCTCTATTTTTTCGGTGTAAAAGCTATCCCAGAAACTCAAGGTTTCCGTTTTGAAAGTTCTATTGCCAATTTTTTAGGCTCCTTTTTTTACGAGGAATCTGAATTTGGGTTGGCCTGTACAGAAAACGGGAGTGGAATACTCGGCCTGCGTGCTTGAAAGATGGAACAATTAAATCAGGTATAAATACTGAGCCTGAGAGGCTGAAATTTGTTGTTACAAAAGATCAGTGCTTTCATGTGTGAATGCTCTGTTAAAATAATTTTTTTAGGCACCTTCTTTCACGAGGAATCCAAATTTGGGTTGGTCTGTGTAAAAACGCAAGAGGAATACTCCTCCTGGGAGAATGAAATAATGATTCTCCAAAGCTCCATTTTTCCAGTGTAAAAGCTATCCCAGAATCTCAAGCTTTATGGTGTGGAAGTTCTGATGCAATTTTTTTTTTTTTTTTTTTTTTTTTTGGCTCCTTTTTTTACGATGAATTCGAAATGGGGCTGCACTCAAAAAAATGAATACTGGTCGCCAATACAATTTAACCTGGATTTTGCGCCTAATTAAAAATTGATTAGCAGCCATTACAATTGTATTAGTCTCCAGTCAATTTTATTTTCCGACCAGTCAAAGCGTCCAGGCAAAACTATATTACCCTACTTTTTTTTTGAGTGTGGTGTGTTCAGAAAACGCAAGTGGAATACTTGGCCCGAGTGGTTAAAATACGTTTTCTCTAAAAGCTCTATTTTTCCGGTTTCAAGGCTAAAAGGTTTTTAGGTTAGGCTAAAGGGTTTTTTAAACGGTTTCCGGTTTAGGCTCAAAGGTTTGAGGCTGAAGCTCAATGGTTCCCGATGTGAATGCTCTGTTAAATATGATTTTTTTTTTGGCTCTTTTTTACGAGGAATCAGAAATTTTGTTGGCTTATGTAGAAAAGGCAATGGCATACTCGGTCTGGGTGGTTGTTATAATTTTTTTCCAGAAGCTCTATTTTTCCGCTGTAAAGGCATTCCCAGAAGCTCAAGCTTTCCGGTTTGGAATTTCTGTTGCCAATTTTTTAGGCACCTCTTTTACGAGGAATCCGAATTTGCGTTGGCCTGTACAGAAAACGCGAGTGGAATACTCGGCCCGGGTGGTTGTAATAATTTTTCTCCAAAAGCTCTATTTTTAGGACGTAAAATCTATGCCTGAAGCTCAAGCATTCCGGTTTCACGTTCTGTGGCCAATCGATTTTTTCAGGCCGTTTTTTTACGAGGAATCCGAATTTGTCTTGGCCTGTACAGAAAACGCAAGTGCAATACTGGGCGTGGGTTGTTGAAATAAGTTTTCTCCATATGCTCTATTTTTGGGGTTTAAAAGCCACCCCAGAAGCTCAAGCTGTCCCGTATGAAAGTTCTGTTGCAAATTTTTTTTTTTTTTTTTTTTTTTTTTTTTTTTTTTTTTTTTTTTTTTTTGCTCCTTTTTTTACGAGAAATCTGAATTTGGGTTGGCCTGTACAGAAAACGGGAGTGGAATACTCGGCGTGGGTGGTTGAAATAAATTTTCTCCAATAGCTCTATTTTTCGTGTTTAAAAGCTATCTCAGACGCTCAAGCTTTTTGGTTTGAAAGTTCTATTGCCAATTTTTTAGGCTCCTTCTTTTCCTAAGAATCCGAATTTGCGTTGGCCTGTACAGAAAACGCAAGTGGAATACTCGGCCTGGGTGGTTTAAATAATTTTTTTCGAGAAGCTCTATTTTTCCGGTGTAAAAGGTATGACGTCAGAAAAGCCGACTGAGACGTCAGAAGAGCCGCCGGTTTTGGGAATGGGAATTATTATAGCTTGCTTCCAAATTGCTGGAAAATAAGACTTTTGAAGCACTAAGTTATAGACTTTAATAAGCACTAAATTAAGACTTTTGAAGCTCTTTGGTATGAGTCATTAATTGTTTTTTTTTCTTTCTAATAACAGATCAATGATTATAGAATCCGAAGAGTCCCGATCTCGATGACGTTACGATGCCCAGGTGAAGAACGACTCTCAGGCGAAATGACTGGCAGTACAGAATGAGAGAAAAACTATTAATATGATTTAATTGATAATCAAACCCACATGAGGACCCAACAGCCGATGTCAAATATTTTCGAAAACGAGGGAGTATTTATTGTCATGTAAGTAAAAATCATTTAAAATGTATGAGTTTCCCTTTGAAAGGCGTTTTTGTTCTAATTTTTTCTTCCTTTTTATTTTACAGGGCTCGCGTTCAGCTATTGCAAATCGCTGTCGTTCCGGACGCCCTCGACGCATCCAAGAGGCTACCATTGCGGGATTATTCGCTGGCTTAATTTTTTGCCGAAAAACGAGGAGTTAATGTGCTGCTTAATTTATAGCAGCAATCGAATTGTTTGGATTAGAGCTTTGGCTACTTTAATGTTGCGTCACGTTAATATTACTACGCCGAAATGGATCGCGCCTGTTTTGCTTTTGTTGCATTTGTATGAGAAGACAGGAGCTCGTACTCAGAGAGTTTACAAAATGGACAAGGTTAGCAGTTTATGAAATTTATTTTTTTGCATCGAAAATGTAAGTTTATAAATTTTAGAAAAATGTAAAATTTAAAAAAATATTTTTTTAGGCTTTCACTGGAATTTCGGAAGTGGTTTTAATAAACACTCAGCAAGTGGACCCTGTACTCGCCTCAGAATATGGACTTTGATGTCGGTCTTCCTCATGAACTGCAGAATTGAGCTCAGAATCCTCATCATTCATTTCGTGGAGGAAAATAGGTTCGCAGAGATAATAAGGGCTATAACTACGCGGCAGGGGGGTAAGTCCGTTCCGATTTATTTTGGTGAATGGGCTGCGACGAAATGCAGGGTTTTTGGCAATTTTGGCCCAAGTCCCCAAAATCCCGTCATCCCCAGATTATGAGTTTTTATTTCGAATTTCTAAATCGATTTAGTAATTTTTTTTTTTTTTTTATTATTAATTTTTTTTTTTAACAATGCTAGTTTTTTAAAAGGTTTCGCTTCAGGAAATCATACGTTTAAATAAGATTTTAACCTAGGACAAATAGTCGGATACGGCAATCTATTTGAAACAAGTATTAAAAATACTTTGATCTTTTATGTCCCAAATTTTAATATTTTGAAGAAGAATACCTGAGTAGGAATTTTTAGAAACTTTGCTTTTAAAGATTACATTTAATTTGAATTTTTTTCTTTGGAAGCTTTACACTCCGTAAGGCTAGAGGCTCCCTTAAAATGTTCCCTGAAATACTGCTGGAAACCCTGCCAACGTGGGATTTAATTTTTATCACGTAGGTACTCAGCTTCATATCATAGGAAATCAAACCGAATGTTACGGGAAGCAGTGAGTTGAATGAAAATGACTTTAATAGTCAAAGATTGGATCTGGCATTTGTTTGGTATATAACTGAAAGTACGAGATCTTGAGCTGCCTTCTGCATTTTGAATATTATCAGTGAGAGTTGCATTTGATTTTTTTTCCTTGTTGTAATTATTTTTGATATGAGTTGGGGCCACTGATTGGTTGATGCTGTGGTAAATAGATCCCAGGAAGTTTAGGTTTTACATAATGCTGTTAACTGATGCTAAGGCGTTGGTTACATTACTCGAACATTTTTGTTCGAAGAGTTTCAAAAATTTTTTCTCGATGAAAGTGTTTACACTTTTCAAACAAAGTTTCGATGATGTTTGATGATGTTCGATGATGTTTGACGTTATTTTTGGGGTTGTATTATATTTTTTACGTAATGGGAGGGTACATATATATATAATAACTTTCGAAATACACAGTAAAAAATTTTATGTAAAAATTTACATAATTATGTTAAAATCGGTCTACATAATTTTTATGTTGTTTTTTGTTTATGTTTACCTTTTAGAAAAAACAACAGAAAAAATTTGTGTAGACCGATTTTAACATAATTACATAATATTTTTTACTGTGTACAGCAGATTCCGATTTCGATTCCGATTCTGAATAAAAATTAATCGGGATTTTTTTTTTTTCCCCCCCAACTTTTTTTCAGTCTTTTTTTCCTACCGCGTGTAGGAAAAAAATGACTTAAATTAATATGGGTACTCGGTCGATGATATATGTACCCTCCCATTACGTAAAAAATATAATACAACCCCAAAAATAACGTCAAACATCATCAAACATCATCGAACATCATCAAACATCATCGAAACTTTGTTTGAAAAGTGTAAACACTTTCATCGAGAAAAAATTTTTGAAACTCTTCGAACAAAAATGTTCGAGTAATGTAACCAACGCCTAAACGTCAGTTATAAAATTCACAAACTAGGGGATGCTTGCTGGTTAAAAGATTATGAGCTGACGGAAAAATTTAGATTTTGGGTAAATAATATGCCAAATCATAGTTGGTAAACTCATATGTAATTGAATAATCAATTCAAGGTAGGTGTTAAATAACAAATAAAAAGAGAGTGAAATAATGAAAATTGAAATTAACCCCAGGTAAACGACACTTTTTTTTTTTTTTTTGCACCAAAAAGAGTGCCCAATCTGTATATTTTATTTTCGAAATGAGAGAAAATCATTTCTATATGTTCGGGCGTGTTCGGTTTCCGTTTTCTACGTTTTGTATTTTCGGTAAATCATTGAGATACAATATTATAGTCGTCGTAAGCGCGCGGTTTTGAAAGCTTTTTAAGCTCATTTTTAAATTTTTAACGAATTCAGCTCGCGAATCTTTATTTAATTTTTTGTGATTATTTACATTAATGTTAATTACAGCCCTTATGTAATGGCATTAGTGTCTTTACGTAAGGGACTGTTCGAGTGCTTCAATAAAAGTGTTTTTCAGTGATTATTCGCAATGGAATTTATCAAAGGATTAAGCCTTGAGTTTCGTTGGATCTGTGAGAGATTGGATTGCGCAAATGGAAGGTAAAATTTGGTCCGAAATGATGAATTCAAAGATGGCCATAATATATTTACTGCGTTACTAGGAAATGGCTTCAGAAAGACAGTTTTAGAGACTACTTGGGTTTTGAAATGTTTCTGTTAAGCTGATAGATAAGTTAGTTGAGTTGTCGAATCAATGGTGAGTGTTGAACCCAATCAGTGTCTTTTCAAGTTCATTTTTTTTTTTTTTTTGACTTATTAATTTTTAATTTTTCTGGTTTTAAAATTAATTTTTCTGGTTTTAAAATTAATTTTTCGGGTTTTAAAGTTAATTTTTCGGGTTTTAAAATTAATTTTTTGTGTTTAATTTACAAACAAAATCCTTATGTAATGGCATTCGTGTCTTTACGTAATCAAGTCTTCAAGGAACTTCGTGGATCAGCAAAAGGCGGGATCGATATGAAGGTAAAAAATTTAATGGTAATTATATTTAAGTTGTAATTTCTTTTTCTTTTTTTTGAAGACATCTGCTGATAAAGCAGAACGTGGTTTAAATCGAACCAACATTTTTCCAAATTTATCATGGTTTTTTTTATTGTCTTTTGATCAGTCCTGATGTCTTCATCTTTGGTAAATTAATTTTTTTTAAACATATAAATTAATTTGTTTTTGCTTTTGAAGGAAAACGTGCCACTTGCATGTGTTTGTGGCACTCATGCTTACAGGTGTCCACCGACATTTTAACGATATTTCCCTTGTAATAGTGTTGCATAACGTTTGGAAAATAGTATATATTCGATTCCCAGTGGTGTCAGACAATCAGTACAATTAATTAAATTTAATTTACCTAATTTGAAACCTTGTAAGTTTCTGTAACGGGTCCGTTTTAAGAAATACCACTCCCTTCATCTTCATTTGCCATTAGCTAATACCATTTAGATGTGTTTAATAGGTAGATGTAGATGCAGGCTTTCTTTGCCCCGTTTTGATCTTTATTTGAATTATTTGGTGGACACCCTGTAATGACATTATTTTATTTCTTTAGATTCTCTTACATGTTTCTATATACGATATTCCATATGTTATGTTAGTAGTTTAAAAATCCATGAAATTTTTTATGTTTAGGTTGTGTACTCCTATGAAATAAACCGATTTGGGTTTCTTTTTAAATCTACCGCATTTTGTCAGGTATCGGATTTTTTTTTTCTTTGCACAACCCAATAGTCTTTAGTAACAATTGTGCAAGTTTCACATATTCTGGCACCTTTTAATTTTTTTGTGATTTAGAATTTTTTAGCCTTTTTTTTTTAAACTTTTAGTCCGATTGGGCATGCAAAAGCCATAAAAGAAAGATTTTCCCGTTTTCCTTCGTTCCATTTTTTAAAGTGTTCCTTTTTTTTTTTTAAATCAAATCATATTAATTAGTTAAAGTGTTCTTTGTTTTAAATCAAGTGCCGGGTCATGGGCTACTTTCGGCTTAGCCCCGCGATATAAAAGTCCGTCGTTGATTATTTTTTCGACATGTGAGGGATTTCGAGTAAAGTTACGGTTCGATCGGGATCGGGAGTGTGTCCCCATTAAAGTATTATAGAGTATGAAGCCATGGAGCCTGGAGCCTGGAGTATGGACGCGCATAGGGTTGAAGTTCTGGAGTCTGGAGTCTGGAGCCTGGAATATGGACGCACATAGAGTATGAAGTCAAGGAGCCTGGAGTCTGAAAGTTTGTTTGGAGTAATAGCGATTGCATAATGTCGGTGAGTCTGTTTTAGTTTACTTATTTTGTAATGCCAAAGAAACTCATGTGGGATTTTTATCAGTCATAAGTCCTCCCATAATCCCAACAAGTATAAGCAACTCAGAAAATATTTTCTGTAACGGCCAGGCATTGAACTAGTCACTTTTTCCCCCTAAATGTCACTTTTTTTTTTGAAAGGTCACTAAAAGTCACTTTTTTAAAGAAAAGTCACTAAAAGTCACTAAAAGTTTTTTGATAAATTGGTGGATATTAAAAAATTTCCTGGATTAAAAAATTTCTATTCAACATTCGAAGTTGCTCAAATAAAGGTTTTTTTCACTAGAACGCCATCTTTAAAAATAATTTTATATAAAGTTGTGAAGTTTCCCACGTTCGTGAAGTTGGCAGGACCCAGTCAACGGATTTGATCGAAAATAGTCTTATATAGTAGCTTTTCATTGTTCTTTAATAGTTCCGTGATTTTTCCAATTTGTTCTCTAACCTGAAAAAAACTGGAGCCAAAAGTTGGTGGGTCCTGCTAACTTCACGCGAACAGGACCCAATTTGAATTTATCAAAAATTTTTGCTTTTGTCGGTTGCTTTTGATTTCTTCTTCATTGTTCCGGCCAATTCAGCGTTTGTTCTGCAACAGGTATGACAGTATTAGGAGGAGTAAGGGCACTGCCAACTTCACGGAAATAAAATAAAGTCAAATTCAGACGTTTAAATAGCTTGAATCGATTTCATTTTGTTTGTTTTCCGAGAAAAAGGTTTGTTCTTGTTCGAAAAATACTATCAGGTTGAATTTTTCATTTTTGGAAAGACATTCTGGGTATGAAAAAATCATGGCCTATTTGTAATATTTAGGACTTGTCTACCAATGTCTTTTTGATTGTTCTGAAATTTTCTACAAATATTTCGGTACTCCATCTTCTCAAATCCTAGAAATACAGACTTTTGAGGTCTGCATGCAGCAGGACCCATTTTTTCGCCCCAGTAGGGCGCGCCATCTTTCCAATTTGTTATTCAATCTGCTGCTACGTCGGGTTTACAGTGTTCTTTTTTTTTGTCCATTATTTATCAGACATCGTTTGTTCTCGATTGTTCTCGTTTGTTCTCGTCAGGAAAACGTTTAAGTTTATTTGTGGCTGAAAGTTCTGATCAAAAGTCGTTTGTTCTTGATTGTTCTGGTATTAACAAGATAATTTAGAATACCTGGCATTATTGTAGTGATGAAACATCGTTTGTTCGCGTTTGTTCTCGTTTGTTCTCGATTGTTCTCGTTTTTTCTCGATTGTTCTCGTTTGCTCTCGTTTGTTCCCGTTTGTTTTCGATTGTTCTCGTTTGTTCTCGTCAGGAAAACGTTTTAGTTTATTTGTGGCTTAAAGTTATGTACTATGAATATAAAATGCTATTTGGGAGGACCCACCCGGAAAATTAAAATTTGGTTTTAGCAGGTCGTTTGAACTTCGTTAGTACCCTTTTGTACCTGAAACCTATAGCGAAAACAGCGGAGCATACTGGAACCTGCTGTCATCAAACTCTAAATCCGTTTGTAACTGCCCCAAAATGCCTTTAATCGTTTGTACCTGACTCGAAATCAGTGTCGATTGTCAACTCGATCATCAAGGAGGCCAAGCAGGAGGAGGAAGGCGGTTCAGATTCATTTTGACCTCTTTGAAATCGCTTGTACCTTGCTGGAATCGTTTGTATCTTAATTTAATCGCTTGTACGATTGAGTCAAGACACAAACGATTCAATCTCGGTACAAACGTTTCCGAGTCAGGTACAAAGATCCAATCAAGGTACAAACGATTATGAGAGAGGTACAATCCTTTCCGAGCCTGGTACAAAGGTTTCCAGTGTGTAGGAAGTCGGAAAGTAGGAAAATTATTTTGCAAATGATTTTTTTATTTCCTGTGCATTTGGGGGAAAGTGATAAACAGACTAATTGCATCGAACAAATTAGAAGTTTTTTGTTATTTTGAAAAATGAATGTTGCTTATTTTTTATGATTTTGTTTGAAGATGTCTCGTGACGAATAGACGTTCTTAATTTTTGTATTTTTAATTTTTTCAAGGTAGTCTCAAGATATGGAACTTTCTGGAGGAGCAATTTTGGTGGCAGATATCTTTCACACGAGAATAGTCGGATCGCAGAGATGATAAGCGCTATTAACGACTCAGCAGAGTGGTAAGTTGTATTTTTTGTTTGTTCTATAATTCATTGAGCTACAATATTACAGTCGTCATAAGCCCACGGTTTTTAAAGTTATTTAATATAGATTTTACCCAATTGACGGAAACTGGAGCGAGGTTTTTAGCAGCCATAAGTCCCCCTTTCCCCCATAATCTCGGAAAACAGGCGACCAGAAAGAATAACGGTATTATAAATTAAAGTTGTTGAAATTTCAAATCGATTGGACTTTTAGTTTTTAATTTGGAAATTGAATTTTTAATATTTCCTGTCGGTTTTTTTTTCCTGTCGAAATTTTTATGACGAATATCAAATTTTGTTATTTTTTTCCTTCCTTTTTGCAACTCGGATTTTTTGCACAAATCGTACATGCAGAGTCAGACGAAGCGTGTGACACGCGCGTTTTTATTGCTTTAGCGTGTGCGTGTGGTGTTCACACACAGCGTTTTGGACGCGTTTTTATTGCTTGTACCATAACAAAAGAACGCAGAAATTTACCATTTTAATTGCTTTTTATTCATTTACAATTTGAATTTTTTTTTTTTTCTGGTGGATTTAACTAATTGCAATTGCCATAATTAGAACCGCTGATTAATTCTGAACAAAATTGATATAAAATTTTACTTTTTTCAAATAATTTTGAAAAAACATAAAAATTTTATTTACCTATTTATTTTTTTTTTCCAAAAATGTGCAAAGCTAAAAAGGGCGAAAAATGAACCAAATATGCTATTATCGGTTTACGAAAAGCAACACAATATATATAACTGGCAATAAATATGACGAAATGTCGACCAAACTTATTAACATTCGGCTGAAAAATCATTTCGGTAGGTACAGAATCTTTTTTGTATTATTCCGAGTTTTAATATTTTGAAAGAACTTTGTATATAGAGGTTAAAAAAAAACGTGTGAGAAGAATGCCTAAAAATGACGAAGGGTTCAGATAAAAATGGAACGGTCGTTTTATAGTATATATCGTTACTAGAGAGTTATGGGTAAAATAACACCGAGACGAATTTGCCGCTCGAGCGAAGCGAGAGCGGCAATCGTCGAGGTGTTTTTTTACCCATAATTCTATATTGACGATAGATACTTTTCTTTATAAGTGGTGCACCTGCAGAGGAATTTTTTGTAAACAAAAACAAATAACATTTTTTTGTTTGAACAAGTGTACCAACATTAATTCTTAGGTTGGCATACTTGCTTTGCATCAAAAACAGTTGGTGGTGACGTCAGAGGCATGTTATTTGTGAAATAACTCCCTAGGGCAGGATATTTTGGTGTTATTTAGGTCTGTTATCAACAAAATATCCCCGAGACAGACGACACTGTTACAACAAGACTAATATTCACGTATAAAGAAAAACAATTAAAAAAATTGTAAATACAGAATCTAGTTTCGCAGAAATGACAAAAAAAAAGCAACCTTAAAAATCAGTGGAGGGAAAATAATCAGATCATTGACATTGAATGAATATGATTAGCATGTACCTGAATTTATTCCCTCATCCCTTAAAATGCATTTTATATGCAATTAAACCATGACTTTTATTATTATATTTTTTTTGCAGATTTAAAGCTATAAACAAATTTTTTGAACCGAGATGAAGACATTATATGTAAGAATAGGGTGCATGTATTTTTGTAAGAACGGGGTGAAAGGATTTTAGCATTAGCCGTTACATTTTTCATCTTTTATCAGCGAACGGAAAATCCATCTTAATTGGCAAAAATAAAAACATTTTCTAATTACTGGAAGACAGCTTTAATTTGGGTTATTTAAGGAAAATTTTATATGGTTTTTATCAGCACTAAGTGAAGATTACAATGCCGAGTATTTTATATTGAAAAACTCAATTTTTAAAAAAAAAGTCATTTTGTAATCGATTAAAAAGCAATTAAAATGAGCAAGTAAAAGTGAAACGCGCGTGTCGTCTGAACAGCTCCATAAGACTCAATGGCCACACGCACACGCGAAACGCAGGGCTCAGCGTGTGACTCTCGGCGTGTCGTCTGAACAGTCCCATATACCCCAATGGCCCTCAGCGTGTAGAGCAATAAAAACGCGCGTGTCACACGCTTCGTCTGAACCGTCTGACATAGATTGACTAAAAACTTCAAAAAAAAATTTTTTTTTTGTTATGCTAATGAAACGCATGAATTTTAATGAATTCCATTTTTTTAAAAAAGGAAAATAGGCTAGTAAAGTTTTTCGCTTGCAACTTGCAAGAAAAAAAAAATGCAAGGAGGAAAATTTAATTAGCGTGAAATTTGAAAAAAATAAAAAATAAAAAGTAAAAAAAAAAAACTAGAAAAAAAAGATTTTTTTTTTCAAAGTTTTTTGAAATCAAAACAAATAGGCCTAATTAGAATTTTTAATGACATTTAAAAAAAATCGTTTCTTCCCCTTTTTTTCACAGTGAGCTTAATTTTTCCCCCCATTTCTTTTTTTTTTTTTTTTTAAGTTTTAAATATTAGGAAAAGTCCATTTTTATAAAATACTGAAATAGTATTTTTCTTTACAGTTGTCGAAGGTAAATATTTCAAGTACGAGACCAAGTTTACGGCTCGAGGCGAAGCCGAGGGCCGTAATTGGTCGAGTCTTGAAATTTACCTTCGATACCTGGAAAGAAAAATATTTTTTATTCCGAGGAAAACACATTTTCTGGTCTACTTTTCAGTCCAAGGAATGAAAAATATAATTAATGTTAAAGTAGGAAATGCGACGGGGAAAAAAAAAAAAAAAAAAAAAAAAAAAAATTGCAATGAGATTCGAACTCTTTAGTTGCGGGTTGAGATCTCAGCCACGCTACGCTCTCGTGTTAAAGTACACTTATAAAATTATTTTAAAACACTATATAATTTTGCTATATCCGAAAATTACTTTTTTTTTTAATAATCGGTCAAAGTTTTTTAACTCCCGGAACCCGGAACGAGTGAAAAAAATTGGTTGATAAAAAAAATGTGAAAATGTGATTTTTTGAATGTGACCAAAAAATTACATATTGAATTTTCGGACAGTTAGCGAATTTAGAAGTTTTTTTGTCGACAGACAGAGTCAAGGACGTTGAAAATTCTGATGAGTCAGTCATTTGTCAGTGTGTAATGGCGGCGAACGTTAATAAGTTTTGTTATGGATGTCAAAGGGATGATATTCCAAAGAATCAGTATGTGTTTTTTAGGCAGTGCACACATGGGTGTTTTTTCGCAAAGGTATTTTACGAATGAGCGGGACCTACTTTATTTAGGCAGGGAATCCGAACCCTGTGACACATCGGTCTTCTTCACATGATACACACATGAGTATCAGAGGTGAATGCTGGCGGAAAAAAATCCTGACTGAAATCAGATTCGAACCAAGACTCCACACGATCATTCGTTTCGGAGTCGAGCACGCTCGCCACTCAGCCGACGTCGTGTCTGTTGTGTACATATAACTTACATATAACTTCTGTTATATGTATACCAAATTTTTTTTTTTCCATCTTAAAAATCATTCCAAATAAACCGTGTTATTCATTTTAAAAAAACTAGAATCCAAATACCAAAAACTAGAATTACTACTAATCTTTTTTCAGGCAAAAAACCTTCAATATAAGAATCTCGATTTGGAAGCGATCGGAGTTTTCAAAACCTTCATTCCATTTGAATGATTATGATTTTTTGAAATTTGAAACAAAATAATGAATCAGGGATAAATACATCGTAAGGATCTTAATTTGCTTTTAATTTTAAAGCTTTGATTCGTCTCGTCTATTTACGATTTTTTTTTTAAATAGTTAAGATGGTAACTTTAAAAACGATCTATTGATTACACAACTTTTTTTTTCGAGAAAGTAGAAAATTGGGCGCTGATCAAAAAATCAAATCTTTTTAAGACTAGAAGTTTCTTTTTTCTCTTGATCATTTTAAAAAGTTACTAGACCTATTTACCATATGATTTAATTAACAGTTTTTTTTATTTTTGCCCCTCCAAGCACTTTTTACTTTTTGAGATGGTCAGTTATTTATTTATTTACATATTTGGGATATTATTAAATGGCTAAAAATTATTTCTATGTTCGGCTTTCACAGTCTTACAATTCTCTTTGAATTATGACACTACGGTATTTTCTATTATTCATTAAAAACATAAAAATAGTGTGAGAACCAAAAAAAAGTGTAGACAACTGCCGAATTATACAGGCATCATAGTTATCCTATATTTTGACAAAACGTCCTATATGCTCTATGAATGTCCTATTTTTTTAAATTTGTCCTATATTTTTGCAATTTTAATGAAAAAGTGCCTAATCAATTAATTTTCTTTGCTAAAATTAATATTGTGTGTTATTTTCTGCTGCAATATTCGATTTTTTTTGTAATTTTTCTTTACTTGACAAAATTTCTTTATAATAAAAAAAATTTAATTTCAAAAAAATAATTTTTTGAAAAAAATTACCTGTAAAAATAATTTTGTACTCAAATGAAGGGAAATTAAGAGTTTTTGTTCAGTATTTGCCCTATATTTTTTTAAAAAACAGGTCCTACATTTTTTCTAAAAATTTCCTGTTTTTTGTTAAGGAGAAACTATGATGCCTGTTTGCAAAGCAACCGGCAAATTCGAATTCCGGCTAATTCTAAGTTTCTAACGAAAAGCAAAAGGCGGGATTGCAAAGATGAGGGTAAGATTTTAGGCCTCCTTGAAACTTGATATTCGAAGGTTAACAGGCTCCTGCGAAAAATGATAAAATTGTGTCATCCACAAAAACCTGTTTTTTTTATTTTAAAATGCATTTTTTTTCCGACTCGACCGGACGAGTGAATTGGTGTACAAAAAATTGAGAAAAAAAAAAACACGTAAAAATGACGCTGGAGATCATACAACGATTGAATAAACAGATTTAAGTTGAATGTCGTTATCCGAATCAGGCTGTCCTTTTTATTTTTTAATCGCAAAATTTTTTTTTATAAACATTAGGGATATTTTTGGTATTTTCCAGGCGTGCAAGGGTAAAGTCGCTTTTTAATCGGTTGGATTGACACCGCTGTCCATAAAATCGATGAGTAACTCTTGGCCTTTTTCGGGTAAGATTCGGCCTACGTTATTCATCACTCCCATCCAGTTTGGTACGGTAACTTCTCTGTATCCTCGCCGTTGTGCACTTATAATGTTGGCTGCCACGGTCTCAGGGGCTTGTTCGCTTAATATCGCTGGGAATCTGGAGCACAAAAAAGTTTCATGTTATAGTACGGTCATTTTAGGAAAAAAAATGGAAAAAATTAGGTACTAATTTTTTTCTTCACAGACATGTTCATTTAGTCGTACTAAACAACATATTAAAAGTCCCCAAAGATCCCAGGTGAGCTAAAGCCGCCATCTTGAAAAAATGGCGGACGGACCGGTTCCGCTCGCGGTTTTTCGATTATATCTCCGTAAATGTTGGTCCCACGTAAAAATGCTTTATACAAAAGAAGAAGAGGGAAAAATTTGCTACAAAATCGTTTTTTCGATTATTCAGTAGGACCAACCGTTCTGGAAATACGAATTTTTTTCGGAAAAATAGGCAGTGTCGCAAAAGCAAAATACGGCTATTTAACGCTTTCTACTCATTTTACACTGCTGAAAGTATGCTTAATTAATCCCATTGACTTCAGATAATGTCTGACTGAAGAGTCAGCTTGGTCTGCCACCCCCCCCCCGCCGAAAATGTCGATGAATCGTTAATAACATTACTGAAGGATTTACGTATATATTTTATTATACAGAACATAACATGACGTAAAAAAAGAAAAAAATGGTTTCAATGAAGTTTACGGACTATCCATCGTAATGATGTTCTTCTGAAGATCTTCCAGATCTTCATCAGTGTTATTTTCAAGATCTTCTGTAATATCTTCTTCAAGGTCTTTATTTTACAGGAGCATCTTCCTCCGCAACCTTTTTTGCAAACCACAAGTAATTAGTTTTAAAAGTTTTTCCGGAGCCGAAAGCAACAGAGTTAGTATTGGCACTAAGCCATTGTTTTCTACTTTCCAACCCCATTTTTCAGGCGGTAATTTATTTCCTCTCCAAGCTTGGACTTTGTGGTATACTCTGAGGCAATGCTGTTTTGCTGCCTCTGATATGGGTGGCAGGTCATATAATTGAACTTGTCTTTTGCTTTTTTCCGTAGAAGTTACGAAAGATCGGTATCGCAATTGATGAATCGGTTCTTTGTTGTGTCCTTTGTAAAGAAAAAAAACGGTGGTATATCTTTTAAAAAATAATTCCGTTCTCGGTGAAAAAATGAATTTATTTAATAACGAAAAGTGCAATCAGAATGAAGTCTCTGAAGCAGGAGAATTATTTATTCGGTTTCTTTACAAAGGACACAACAAAGAACCGATTCATCAATTGCGATACCGATCTTTCGTAACTTCTACGGAAAAAAGCAAAAGACAAGTTCAATTATATGACCTGCCACCCATATCAGAGGCAGCAAAACAGCATTGCCTCAGAGTATACCACAAAGTCCAAGCTTGGAGAGGAAATAAATTACCGCCTGAAAAATGGGGTTGGAAAGTAGAAAACAATGGCTTAGTGCCAATACTAACTCTGTTGCTTTCGGCTCCGGAAAAACTTTTAAAACTAATTACTTGTGGTTTGCAAAAAAGGTTGCGGAGGAAGATGCTCCTGTAAAATAAAGACCTTGAAGAAGATATTACAGAAGATCTTGAAAATAACACTGATGAAGATCTGGAAGATCTTCAGAAGAACATCATTACGATGGATAGTCCGTAAACTTCATTGAAACCATTTTTTTTTTTTTACGTCATGTTATGTTCTGTATAATAAAATATATACGTAAATCCTTCAGTAATGTTATTAACGATTCATCGACATTTTCGGCGGGGGGGGGAGGAGGGGGGGGGTGGCAGACCAAGCTGACTCTTCAGTCAGACATTATTTGAAGTCAATGGGATTAATTAAGCATACTTTCAGCAGTGTAAAATGAGTAGAAAGCGTTAAATAGCCGTATTTTGCTTTTGCGACACTGCCTATTTTTCCGAAAAAAATTCGTATTTCCAGAACGGTTGGTCCTACTGAATAATCGAAAAAACGATTTTGTAGCAAATTTTTCCCTCTTTTTCTTTTGTATAAAGCATTTTTACGTGGGACCAACATTTACGGAGATATAATCGAAAAACCGCGAGCGGAACCGGTCCGTCCGCCATTTTTTCAAGATGGCGGCTTTAGCTCACCTGGGATCTTTGGGGACTTTTAATATGTTGTTTAGTACGACTAAATGAACATGTCTGTGAAGAAAAAAATTAGTACCTAATTTTTTCCATTTTTCGTAAAAATAACAGCTAAAATGACCGTACTATTAGTTTTTTTTTTTTTTTTTTTTTTTTTTTTTTTTTTTTTTTTTTTTTTTTTTTTTTGTTTGTTTGTTTGTTAAATCTCCAAATCCAATTAACAGGGATTAACCCTTTGCCACCTATGGATCCATATATGGACCCATTAGTCTTGCATTCCTGCAAAGCTTTATTTTTCTTAAAAAATTGTAAAAATTATATAACTAGGGTGTTTTGACCTGCTAAAACCGAATATGAAGTCAGAATTTTAATAAAAACCAAAATTCAAGATGGCGGATGGTTGGTAAAATCTTATTTACAATATTACAAATTTTTTATATTCGAATTTTGTAAACGCTTTATTTATTGCTCTTTTTATTCCTATCAACTTAAAAATGCAAAGTAAATAACGGACGGACAGTCATTTATGCAATATTTTTATCAGGAATGCTTCACCTATGTTTAGCTTATGGACAAAACGGCTTTTTTTTCTGTGCAGAGGCGTTTATAAGTTTAAAAATAATAAAAACTAAATATTTTGAACTCCTAATTCTGAATCTGAAGTCCAAACTTGGAAAAAATTTAACACGCTCTATAATATATTGCGTTACGATTGAAGTGAAACTTCATATGAGAGTATCAAAATTGTTATTAAAATAAATAGAATTTGGGCTTACCGGGTTATTAAATAATTTCTGCCCCCGAAATGAATTTTTTTCAAACTTTGCCTATAAATAGGACTATATTAGAGAGTACTTGAGCCAAAATTTCAGAGTCGTATTATGACCCGTTTTCCGTTTTTGACAGGGTAGTGAAAATTCCGTTTTCATTTTATTGCCGGAGAACGGAGTGCCGGATTTTAAAAAACTAAACTTAGAAAAGTAGTACTTTTTATGGGCTATTTTATGGTGAATTCGGTCAATTCAAAAAAATTTTTAATTTTTTTAACAAACCTAAAACTGCTTTAAGGGGGAGGAGGTGTAATTCTCTCAGTTGAGGTTATCGGTATGTGGATCAAAGAGGGAACCGGGAAGAATTAAAAAAAAATTGCCCAAAAACTAAAAATCCCGTTTTAAGCGAAAAAAATTTTTTTTTCTCCATGATGGAGGTACGTAGCCCAAAATTTGGCTTCATTTCTGAAAAGAACTAAAAAAAATGGCCTAGAAACGTGTTTAAAAATTTTTGGGGTCAAAAACGAAGTTTTCGATTTTAGCCAGCTTTTTAAACTCGTTTTATTATTTGGATTTCACAGGGTTAAAGTACGCAAAAAACTGACCTATAACCATACATGTTGAGATTTTTTACAGATGGCCTGAATGGGCTGCTGATGGGGCAAAACATTAAAACAGCCTAAACTGAACCTCGCTTAGCTTAAACTAAAATTCTGACTTTATATTCTGAAAGTACGCAAAAAACTGGCCTAGAAACATGTTTTTTTCAGATTTTTTCTAGATGGCCTAAATGGGCTTAGTAATAGTTCAAAACATAAAAACGGCCTAAACTAAATTTCGCTTAGCACAAACTAAAATATGACTTCATATTCTGAAAGTTCACAGACAGCTGGCCTGGAAACATGTTTTTCGAACCTTTTTTACTCTAATAAGCCCTAAATGGGCTTATTAGAGAGTAGTAAAAGTACTAAAAAAAATGACCTAAAAATTTGTTTCAAAAGCTTAAACTTTCAGTAACATGACAGCCAACTTCGGATTGGTTAATATGGATTTTTATTTTCCTTTTTCATTCAGTAATTTAATTAAGCCCTAAATGGGCTTATTAGAGAGCTTAAAAATGAAAAAAGGCAAAAAAAAATAATACATGTAGTGTTTGAATGTCTCCTGATACAATTTTCCTTATTATTAGCTTTTTTTTTTTTTAAGATTGATTTTTCGTTATTGATTCGTTCCTAAATGAACTATATTTTACCGCAAACTATCGTGCAGGTTGTAGGCTGCTCTTTCAGTGAAATGGCAACCGACTTCGGATCGGTTACTATGGGTTTTTATTTCCCTTTTTCATTTAGTAATTTAATGACTAATCCGAAGCTGACCGCTACCTCAATAGCAGCCGACGACTAATTCAGTATAAAATAGAAATGCTCATCTTTGTCTTAAACTTACTTTATTCTAGGGCTTTTGCACAATCCGGTTCCGGTCATATAAGGATAGACAGTCGTGAAATGAATGTCTCTGCTCTCCTGTCTGAATTCTTCGCAAGCCGCTTCCATGAGTCCTCTGACTGCGAATTTGCTGGCACAATACGGGACTAAGTTTGGAAGGCCCATTAATCCAGCGACGGATGACAAAGCAATGACGTGACCGCGGTTGTTTTTCACCATGCTCGGTAAGAATACTTCAAGGAGCTATTTAATTAAATAATAATTTCATTAGTAAATTATTCCATTTCATACATAATAAAAGACGAGTTAATTAATTTTTAAAACAAAAAACATTACCCAAAAATGAGCGAAAACATTAATATCGAATATTTTTGCAATGTCAGCAGCGGTGTGGTCTTTCAATTTCTTTGCTGGCATAATACCGGCATTATTGACTAGAATCGTTACATCTCCGACTTTGGCTTTGACTTTCACGGCAAGTTCAAGGACATTTTCTCTTTTTGACACATCGCATCTGTAAAAGTGTTCACCGATTTTTTTTTTTTGTAATCTCGATTATTAAAAAAAAAAAAAAAAAAAAAAGATGCTATAATTAGAAAGCTTTTCGATTGTTTTTGACAGTCTCTCCAAAAAGGAAAGATCGAAGTACAAACTAAAAACTTTGATTACCATTTAAATGAATTGATCTCGAATGAAAAATTTTCCACGATTAGGATTTATAATATCACCAAAAAAAAGAAGAGATAAAAGTTGAAAAATATAAAATGCATGTTTGAGATAACGAAAAGTTATTTATTATTATTGATCAACTTACTCGAAAGCATGGGCTCTCATTCCTCTTTTTTTGAGTTCGTCTACTGTTTCTTGATTTGTTTTTGCGTTTATGTCCACGCAGATTACTTCGGCACCCAGTTCGGCGTATTGCCGGGCTAATTCTTTACCTATCCCATGCCCTGTTCCGGTTATCTGAAATATTTGAAGGAAAAAAAAATTGGAAGTTGGAGGCTTTGCTGCTCTGGGATTTTAATGGGTGCGGGATTATATTCATTCAGGGATGGCAAACCGCTCCAAAAATGAAAACCGTTCGGTTCGGTTCGCTTTCTTTTTAAGTTGAAAAATTAAATTCGGTTTGGTTTCGGTTGAAATGTCCACCTGGAAGGTTCGGCTGGCTCGGTTCTGTTTGGATACCGATCCAAAATTTTCTGGAGTAGGGTTCAGTTCGGTTCGGGTTTCTTTTACGTTTCAGTACAAAACCGGTTTTTCGGCTCTGTTCTGTTTTTGAAATTTAGTAGGTTCGGTTTGGTTTTTTTTTTTTTTTTCGATTAATCCGGTTCGGTTTTTTTTTTTTTTGAATCCGTTTCAGTTCGGTTTTGGTTCGGTTTATTGTTAAAACCCCTCTCGGATTCGGTTCAGTTCGAAGTTAAAGAACTGCGGTTTCGGTTTTGCTGTTTAGTAGAAAACCTGATTTTTCAAATAGATGGGAAACAGGTTCAGTTCGGTTTTTGAAATTAAATGGATTCGGGTTGGGTTTCTGTTTGGTTTTTTTTTTTTTTGAATAAATCCGCCGGTTCGATTTTTTTTCTTGAATGCATTTCAGTTCGATTTTGGTTTTATATTTGATTCTTATATTTGAGTCTTATATTTGATTATATTTGATTCGATATTTGGTTCTTTTAAACGAAAAAACCGATTTTTGTTTCAGTTCAGTTTGGTCTTATGTTTCTGTTTGGTTTTTTTTTGGATAAATGCAATACGATTTTTTTCTGGATTGATTCCAGTTCGATTTCGGTTCTGTTCTTTTAAACTAAAAACCCGGTTTCGCTTCAGTTCAGTTCTGTTTTTTCTTAAAACCCCTCCCAGTCTCGATTCTGTTTTTAGTAAAAGGAACTGCGGCTTCGGTTCTGCTGTTTAGTAGGAAACCGGATTTTTTAAAAATAGAATAAAAGCGGTTTTATTTCGATTTGGTTCTGCGGTTCGGTTCGGTTTTTGAATCTTAGAGGATTTGGGTTGCGTTTCGGTTTGGTTTTTTTCTGGAATCCGTTTCAGTTCGGTTTCGGTTCCCGTTCAGTTCTTTTAAACGAAAAAACCGGTTTTGGCTATGTTCCGTTCGGTTTTTAGTAAAAAGAACTGCGGTTTTGGTTCTGCTATTTATTGAAATACAAAACCGGACTTTTTAAATAGAAACAAAACGGTTTTAGCTCGATTCGGTTCTTCGGTTTACTTTTCTAAACCGTTCGATTTCGGTTTCGATCAGGTATTTTTTTATAAACGGTTCGGACTCGATTTCGGTTCGGTTTTTGGTTTTTCCTTTCCTAATTAAATTTCGGCTTCGAACAACTTTTAAAACCGAATCGGTTCGGTTCTCTTTGGTTCAGTTTTTCTGAGACACAAAACCCGAGTTGGGTTCGGTTTGCCATCCCTGGTTATATTCTAAAATGACACTTTAAGCCTTTTTTTTTTTGCTTACCAAAACTTTTTCACCGGCTACTGATTTTTCCTCCGGTGGAGCGACTAAATGCACTATTGATAATATTATTGAAAAAGTCAGTCTAATGTGAACGACGATAATATCTAATATTAATGTACAAATGTATAAGATTCTAGACATGATATTTTCATTATTTTGATTATTGTCGTCCCTAAAAAAAAAATTAAAAACGAAAAAATTTTGAGCAACAAAAAGAGAAGAACAAGAAAAAAAAACCAAGGAGAATCACTTACATGGCTGGGCGTTTTGGTCAAGATCAAAGTCAGTTGTTTATGCTTTATCTCTCTCTCGCGGTCCCGAGGACACTGAAAATGCTTCAGTTTAGTTTCCTTGATAAGGAGGGCCTGGCCTGTCAAGGAGAATTATTGAAGTTAAATGATTCCATGTCTAATCGTATGTCTTTTAATCATCAGTGAACATTGCACCGAATCATATGAGACTTATGCTAAAATATTTAATTTTTGCTTTTCTCTTTTTGTACTCCATGACGCGGCGTTTTTTCGGTTTGGAAAATGATTAAGTCACTCGGCCCCGAATAGTCATTTTTCAAACGAAAAATTTCACAACCGCAGTTCAAACGACTTTTTTTTTTTTCTTTCTTGGGTCAAAGATCGTTATTTTTAAAAAAAAGAAAAATCAATTGGAATAATTTTTAATATTTATATTTTAATTTTTAATACTAACATTTTTTTTTTTTTTTTTTTAGAATGGAACTGAGATCGGAAATTGATGATATATGAAGATTAAAGGTTAGCTCTGGTGAATATTCGGTGATAAATGCTCGAGAGATCTCGTTCCCGATTTTTATTTTATGAATCATGGGGATCCAGCCCTGAATCGAAGAAATCTACCATAATGGCTGCGCAACCCGTGGGCATAGACCTCGTCATGTTGTTTATATTTAATAAAAACGAAGGGACGGATGCTTCTGCATAACCTCGCCTTTGGGCGTTTATCACTGCTGCTGCTGTTTTTGAAGCGGGTAATACTTTCATTAATTTATTAAATCTGAAATGTAAAAAAAAAAAAAAATTATTAACTACATAGTTTTTTGACGAATTATTAAATAACTGATAATTAGGCAAAGTAATAATTAAGCCTACCTAATTTTAGGTTTTTGACAAAGACCAGTATCCGTGACGAACGGATAGATGGTAGTGAATTTAATATCATATTTTTGTTCTCTTCTAAATTCTTCGGATAAAGCCTCCATGAATCCTGTAAAAATTAAAAAAAAAAATTAATTAGTCAAGCTTAATTCTTTATTTTTTTTGTTTTTAGGTAAGTAAAGCACAGACGATTCCTAATTTTACCTTTTACTGCAAATTTGCTGGCACAATAAGGAGCAATATTTGGACTACCTACGACGCCGGCTATGGATGAGATAGCGACGATGTGACCTTTGTTTTTCTTCATCATTGTTGGCAAAAATGCTTCTAACATCTGGAAAAAAACAATTCAGTTGTTAAGTTTTATTATCTGTAAAAAGATAAAGGGGCACGCTAAGTTATATCGTTGTTGCTAATTTCCCAAATCTGGTATTTCTGGGGATTATTTAAAATTAATAGCAAACCAGAATCAATTCCAAAATAAGATGGCGATGGGAAAATTCGGCTTAGCACGACAGTTTTCCAAAAGAAAGGCCTAGGGAATTTTTTAAAGTTAGGATTTTTTTTTAGGCTTATTCGTTATCAATTAATTTTTGAGTAGTTTTCACATTGTTGAAGTATTTTGAATTTTTCAAAATTAATATTTTAAGTTCAGTTAATTTATTAATCTGGTCAGTTATTTTTAATTTTTAATGGTCAGTTATTAAAATAATTTTGCGAAAATTACGTCAGTATAAATACTAATTTGTTCGCTTGGATTACCGTTTTGTCAGTAATTAAACTGTGTTTGGTCAGTAGAAAATCGCTAAAATGGTTAGTAAAAGAAAGAGAAATAATTAATTATATTAAAACATCGGAATCAGAAAGAACACCGCACACCAGAATAGGGAAATCGGTTTCGGTTAAGTATGATTTTTATATTCGTTGTTTATGTTTGTAAACAAACCTGTTACTAAATGTAAACAACATACTTAACTGAAACCGATTTCCCTATTCTGGTGTGCGGTGTTCTTTACTTATTGATTTTTTAGGTAAAATTATTACTTGAGTGAGAATAAAATTTGAGGCAAAAACTTTCAAAAACTTATTGCATTCGTTTTTGTTTTCAATTTTATTTTTATTTTAATTTCAATTTTATGCCAGATTGATAAAGGGGTGTGTAACCTGTCAATTTGTGGAAAAATAAAAATAAAAGAATTAAGAGTTTGAAGTGAAAAAATGAAAGATTAAAATTTACTTTTAGTCGAATGAAAAAAATTTAAATTAACTGTTACAATTTAACTTTCACTAAATTAATCCCCCCCTTCCCGTTGGGTACTGCTTTTGCTGACACCGACACCGAAAGTTTTGTATTTTAATCTAATATCCAATTTCAAAATATGTTTAGAGACTAATTTTTTCAAAAATTGAACCCAGTTTTCACGCTTTTATGCTTTTTTTAGTAAGTGTAATACGGAGCAGTTCAAACATTACAGAATAATTTTTAGATAATTTTCGACCCCTCCCCCCTCTTTTTTTTCAATTAAAAATTATGACTTTTTTAGTTACTGACCAAATAAACATGTTTTGGATGTAATTATTGACCATTTAGTAAATAAACTGATAAGATAATAATTTTATCCACAAAAGAACTTAAAATAAAGTGTAATAAAAGTGTAATAAATTACTGACCATCGACATATTGACCATCTGAATAAAAATATTGACAATATAATTAAATTACTTTCCGCTTGAATGTAATTTAACTGACCAAAAAAAAATACCCGCCTGTAAAGTTTATACCAAAATCCCTCGAATTAAATCTTTCTTTGCGAAGGTTCTATTAAAAAAGTGACTACTCTTTTTGAACTTTTTGAATTTAAAAAAAATATGTTTTTAACCATTCTGCCATAAGCTGTGAAATAAAAACCGAATGAGAGCGGGATGATTTTTGTTTATTTATTTAAAAAAAAAATCGTGTGGCTTTTTGCTTTGGAATATTATTTTTAACATGATTAGCGACTCGATAGCTGTTGGCCTAATAGTGTTCTATCGAAAGGCATGTTTTTTGTGAGTAAAGGATACTTAACTATTTTTTTTTTTTTTTTTTTTTTGTTTCCCAAATCAATTTTTTAGGATTGTGAAACACTTGGGTCCAAGAAAAGAAAATAGAAGCTAACTGCTAAAAGTAGAGATGTTTGGTAGAATGCTACAGAAATTCAGTTTTTTTGGAAGACCATGACCTTTTTTGAGAAATTCTTAAGCCGAAAAGTTACGAATTTAAAATTCGAAGTTTAAACACCATTACCAATAATATTATCAGTAATAAGATTAGTCTTTTTTACCGTTACACTCCCATATTGCCGGTTGCCTTGTATTAAAAATGCAGGGGTTCATCAAAAATTTTTTTCTGTTCCTTGGTTCAGTTAGCCCATGAGTTTATTTAAACTCTTTTTTGGTTTTGTTTCCCTTACCCAAAAATGAGCGTAGACATTAATATCAAACATCTTCTTGATTTCCGCTTCTTTGTGATCCAAGAATTTCTTGCAAGGCATAATGCCTGCATTGTTTACGAGTATTGTCACGTCTCCTACTTCTTGGTGTATTTTTTTCCCAAGTTCAAGAACATTTTCTCGATTTGAAACGTCACACCTGTTAAAATTTAAAATAAGAAAAGAGGAAAATCAAAATTTTGGAATATAATTTTTATAGAAATCCGAAAAAGGGGGAGGACTTACGTGTACGAATGAGCTTTAATTCCTAATTTTTTGAGTTCATCGACGGTTTCTTGATTCGTTTTAGGATTCAGATCAACGCATACGATTTCGGCTCCTAATTCGCCGTACTGCCGGGCTATTTCTTTTCCGATTCCGTGGCCTGTGCCTGTCACCTGTAGGGAAAAGAAAAAAGTAAAAAAATGAAAAATGAAATGAAAGCAATGATTTGTTTTTTAATAATTATTATAGCTTGCTATGTTTGCTGTGCATCGTGACAGCTGATAACCAAGACAATAAATGATTTCCTATCTTTTTTTTTAAATTATTTTATTTAATTTTGTTTTTTATTGTACGATTTTCCAGGCCACCGGTGCCCCCCACGTAAAATATTATTTTAGAATCGGAATCAGCGACCCTAAAACCCTGTAATTCATACAAATAACGTTAAAACATTTCCGGGAAGAGGATTTAAAAAAATTAAAATTGAGTTTGCATCACCGGTTGCATAACTGAGCAATATCGGGCGCATCACTTTTTTTTTATGTCTCTTATTTGGCCTAGTGCTATCTTTATAGATATAATACAGAAAAATAATATTTGGGAGGAAAGGGGGAATTTTCAAATTTCGAAATTTGGCCGGAAAAGGGTTAAAATTTCATTTTGTCCTGCTTGTGGAGGGGGGGGTTTAACACTGAGTTGGTATGACTGCCGTAATATTTATTGGCTCCCTATGGCGTCGCTTCGAAAAATTTGGATTTTTACAGCAAAGTGAATTCCCCAGGCAGCTGTAATCTGCTATCCCGATAAAATGGCGGTCGTTTCGGATTGGCTTTAAATAATATTCCCTTTTTATCTATAAAACGTTTTGACGTAGGACTACGTTTTGGGGCTCGGTCCTGGGGAAATCTGTCTGTCCGGGTGCGCACTGTTCGCACCAAAAATTAATATTTAATTATATTAATATTAAAGTTTTAACTTAAAAAATTTTAAATAATATTTTGACTATTTTTTTCACTTTTGGCCTTTTTTAATAATAAAATTAGGCGACATGAAGGAAAGGCAAGAACTTAGAAAATTTGTTGTAAATTTTCAAAAAACATAACTTTTGCAAGAAACTTGAAGTTGTTAATTCAAGGAGTTAAAAATTTCTTGAAATTTAATTGAAATTTTTTTTAAATTTTCGCGGTTTTTTTAAATATTAAAATTAGACTACATGAAAAAAAACAAGAACTTGAAAATTTTAAATAAAATGTTCACCACATTTTTTTAATTTTGTACTTTTTTCTATAGCCAAGAATATGAACCAAAGCAATGTTTTCATATTAAAATTTTGACCAATTTTTTTCAACTTTTCGTCTTATTTTATAGTCGTGTCTCCATTCGCGATATATCCGATCGTCGGCTTTATCCGACCACCGGAAGTACTGAATCTCTTTTTTGCTTTTCCTTTGTGGTATTTGAGTTGACTTTTCCGCGGAATAATTAATAAAAAACACTTTTTCTTAAATTGTTTGTAGAATCTTCGGAATTGGAACAATAAATCACTTTTTTTAATATCCCGCACGCGAAAAACAAAAACAAAAACAAAGTACCGAATACGCCATTTTATTTTCAAGTTTGAGTTTTTTCCTAGTGTTCGAAAGTACAGTACTTCCGGTGGTCGGATAATCCGATCATCGGATAAATCGCTAATGGAGACACGACTTCACGAATCAAAATTTTAAGTTTTTTTCGCGCCAGGAAAAATAGTAGATTTCCAGGCTGGACCGGAAAAGTGAGATTTTTTACGAGGCCGTTGCCGATCCGAGCCGAAGGCGAGGATGGGTAAGAGGGCCGACTGAAAAATCGAAATTTTCAGGTCTAGCCTTGGAAATTTGCTTTTTTGGCCGAGAAAAATGATATTTAATTGTTTGTTTACATACCGATAAGTGAAGTTATCGTGTCTAGGCCAGAAAAATTATTATATTTTTATCAAAAAATCCGAATTTTTAATTGAAAACGAGCAAAAGAAACTGCCTTAAAATTTTTAAATTGTTTCATTGTTTAGATTTAACAATATTAGGACAGTACCCCAAAGACGTAGTCCTAAGTAGGGATATGCCCCCATATCCCTAATATTTTATTATTCAAACCGAAGACGGCTCCCATATTGCCAGATTATTAGGAGACAACTCACTCCTGTTGTCTGACTTTGTTTGCAATAATAATCCGTATTGACTTTTTATTTTTAGGTTAAAAAACCGAACGCTCTGTCGATACTTACAAGAACAACTTCTCCAGCCACCGATTTTTTCGGAGGAGGTTTGAAAATTTTGTAAGCTGCATAGACGTACGCCAGGAACAATTTGAGAAGGAATCCAACGATTTCTATGGTGAGAATGCATACCTCGTAAATTTTAGCTGCAGTCGTTTTTTCTTGAGCCCTGCAAAAAAAAAAAAAAAATACTTTATTTTGTTCCAGAACAAGCACGCAGCAAAATAATAATTCAAAAACAACAACAAAAAATTTTTGGTTTATCTATTTATTTTTTTTTTTTTCCTTCAGAAAATTAAAAATGCCGACTTATTACGACGAATCCATCGGGAGTTTAGAGTGCATCCGATTTTTAAATCGTTATTTAGATTTAACGAACGAGCTCAAAAAGAAAACTCATTTCAATCTCGAAGAACTTCAAAATTTGTTTATAATCCATTACAAATTAACCAAAGAAGCCGGGCCTTTAACCTACAGAAGATTTCGCGAGATCTCCCATAGAATATTTGATTTGACAGGTAATTTTTGTTTGTTTTAATTTATTTGTAGTGGTCGCTGGTGTCTCATATACTAGGACGTGACCATGGCCTCGTATAAAAGATATACCTTTAAGCCTGATGGCCTATTATTACGAATCATTATCGAATTTATTTTCGATGCAATCTTGGCTTTTTGGTTTAGGGCTCACCGCATTTTTTTTTCTTGTGGAATGATTGGTGATCTTATTGCTTTTTTTTTGATAGGTGATGAACTGTACGACAAGGTGTATACCAGATTCGATCCATATAGGGCTATGAAAGTCACTTTGGAGCATTGGGCAATAGGTTTGTCGGTTTTGCTTCGCGGTACTTTGCAGGAGAAAATTGACTTTTGTTGGAAGGTGAGTGAGGCTTTTGCAACTGAATCATATAAAAGTAATTTTTTTTATAAGGAAAATTTGCAGCGAAATGGATTAATTTAAAACCTGAACTAATTTTTATTATATGCAAAAAATTTATGCGGAAACAAGTCAGGGAGACTTGTTTTTGGGTTTTCCTGATGAGGCTTGACTTTGGGTCAACTATTTAAATTTAAAATAAAGTTTTTTTATGAGATTTTTATTAAATTTGCCTCTAAAATTATAAACTAAATTCTATGAGTTTTTTATCAAATTTTTTTTTTAAATGAAATTTTGTAAACTGAAAATTTTAACTTTTTCCTTTACACTTGCTTTGATTAATTTTAAACGCAATGAAAGTAGACCTATTTCTCTCTTTATCTTAAAAACGGTGAAACATGAGTTTTAGCAAGACATTTTAATGTAAATTTTAGTATCAAAATTCCATTTTGATTTAAAAATTTTTTGATAGATGAATTCTATTCACCTTTGAAATTGTAATTAAATTTTTTTGCTTTTTATGAAATTAAAAATTTTATTTAAATTAGCGTTAAAATGTTTTTTAATTTTATCGCGTTTCTTTAAATGAAATCTAAATTTTCATAAAATTTCCTTTTAAAAACTAATTTTTATGTGAGTTTTTTTTTTAAATGAAATTTTCTTTAAATGAAATTTTAATTTTCTGAATTTTTTATTTAAATTAATATTAAATTGTTTTTCCTGATTTTATCGCGTTACGCCCACATTAAAGGCCCGCCATAAGAAGTTTCACTTCAAAAACTCAAATTATTAAAACTATACCAAAATTTGAGCTTTTTTTTTTTTAGCTTTCCGGAAAAACAAATTTTAAAATTTTAGCTTTTAAAACGAAAAAAGTTATTTGCATTATTAACTTTGTACTGCTAACTTCCCGGGCAGTAGAGTGAAAAGCTCAAATTTTAAAATAATCGCGGTTCTATGCCCCTAAATTTGAGCTTTCAAAAAAATCATGTTCCCAAATTTGTAGCTAAAAAAAAAAAAAAAAAAAAAAAGAAAGAATGTGAGTTATAGAGATGTAAATGTGAGTTATACGCCAAAGGAGGAATTTAGTAAATTAGGTAGCGAAAAGTTTCGGATTGGTGAAATTTGCAGTATATATCTGTACGAAAGAGATGCATAAAATATACAAAAAATTGAACATACATATAAAATTATGCATAAAGAATTGCAATTTTTTTTACCGATTAAATTTTTTTCATCCTCTAGTATAGTTATAAATGAATTATGCATGAAATGAAAAAAAAAAGTTGAATAAGCATATAATTTGTAAATTTTCCCGCTTTATATAATTTAAAAGAATCGTATGCATAAATTGTTGTCATCATATGCATAATAAATTATGCATAAATTACGCAAAAATGATGCATTCCCAGATTTTCATTCTTAAGAAAATTATGCATATATTCTGTAAAAATTATTCTTGCCCAAATACATAAACTTTGAAAAATTCATGCATGTCCAAATTTTTGTATGAATGATACAAAAATACTGTAATACATTTTTGATGTAGGACTACGTCTTAGGGCCCACCACGATGTTTTTTTTGTCCGGTTGTCTTGGTGTTTTGGACGCAGAGCATTAAAAAAAAAAAAAAAAACGAATATTTCCAAAATTTTAGATAAATTTTTCAATAAAATTTTATCAAAAATCCTTGATGATCCTTAAAAATTTTTAAAAATTTTCAATGAAATTTATGATAAAATTTTTTACAAAATATTGTAATTTTTTGACTAATTTTAAGAAAAAAGGGGAAATTTTTGGAAAATTGTTTAGATTTCGATGATTTTGGATAAAATTTTATTGACCAAGGGGGTCACGTGGACTAATATTAAGGCTCGGAGGATTTAGGAGGATCATTAACATTTTTTGAAACCAACATTTCGATAATTTTTGATTGTTGGAAAAATTTATTTAAAATTTTATTGAAATTTTATTTTTTTGAATTTTATTAAAAATTTTTGGTAAAAATTCTTATAATTTTAATTATTTATTAAAAATTTTGATAATGTTTTGTGAAAAAGGTCATCAACATTTTTTGAAACGAAAATTTTGATGATTTTAGATAAAATTTTATTGAAAAAGGGGGCCACGTGGACTAATATCAGGGCTTGGAGGATTTAGGGGGATCATTAACAATGAACCAATGATGCCCCAACCAAAAATTCTAGACTTAGTCCTACGCAAAGATATGCCTCATAATTCCTGAACATTATATAAATTTTTTGCATTTATTTTGCAAAAATTTCATACACTTTTTGCATCACTTTTTTCGTACTGATAATCCCGAACATGAATAACAAAAAGCAAAAGTAAAGTGATAAACGCTTGCTTTTATTGATGTAACATGAAAACTTGATTGGAAAAGACCTTCTTAATTTACAGATTTTTTTTTTTTTTTTTTAAACTTGGAAAACCCGATTTTGACATTAAGATCATAATTCATTTAATTAGACAAAATTTAATTCTAGGCATGCTTGCCTGGTCACCGTGCAAAAAGAACAAAAAAGCTCTTCATTGTTGTTGCTTTTTGCTTGTTGGGTCTAATTTTCAGTTAATTTTTTTTTTTTTTATCTTTTATTTATTTTGCTTAAAAGTTTGTTACTCTTGATTTATTTGGCAACAGTCAACAAACAGTCAACACACCAGGTTTTTTTTGCGTTCCAAATTTAAAAAAAAAAAACATTAAGCTTTATAAAGCCATTTGATATCAAAAACAATGGAGAATTAAGACAAAGCTTCTGTTTTAATACAACATTTTATTACTACCTGGTTCAAAAACCGGAAGACGTTATTTTTTTCCCCCTTTCTTCAAGATTTTTTTAAAGAAAGAAAACAAGTTTATTTTTTATTTTCCCGCTATTCCAAGACAAAGCCAGTAATTTCAAATAGAAACTTCAAAAATAGATCGATTAACCTAATGAATTTTTTATTTATATTTTCTCAGGTCTATGACATGTACGGAGTCGGATACATCACTCGAGAATTAATGTTTCAATACATGAAAAAATCCATCATCAAAGCTTCTGCCGGTGAGGATTCGGATGAAGTAGTCAAGGTAATTAATTAAAATAATTGAAGTAAACACGTCAGTGCATTGTAAGAAAACCTCTTGAAAAAATGTTTTTTTTTTAATTTGTAACATTTCCTTTTCACATCCTTGAAAATAAACATAAATAACGACAATATTATTTTTTTTCCCTAGGATCTAGTTGATGTTATTTTGAAAAAAATGGACGTAGACCGAGACGGGAAATTATCGTATGAAGATTTTAAAGCGAGCGTTAAAAAAAATCCTATGCTACTGGAATCCCTCGGACCCGTCATACCTCCAAGACCTTTCGTTCAAAGTTTGCTCACGACTTTTACGCCTAGATATGGGAAATTCTAAAATACAATTTTTAATGGTAAAAATTGGTTTTGATTAAAGGCTGGGAATTAAGAAAAAGAAAAAAAGCGATAGATTAATTAAAAGAAGAAATAAAAAGAAGAAAATAAATAGAATTAATAAAAAGAAGAAAATAAATAGAATTAATAAAAAGAAGAAAATAAATAGAATTAAGAAAAAGAAAAAAAGCGATAGATTACACTCATTTATTAAATGAGTGTTTTAGGCCGCGACAAAAGTGTTGACAAACACTCTCGATTTTTTTTCTTAAAGTCAATAATTAGTTAAATATGCAAAGTATACGCAGATCAAAGTAATGCTAAGGTCAAATTCGTAAAAATAAAAGTTAGGTAATCTTGATCGACCAGTTTTGAAATTCTGGCAGCTGGAATATAATTAAAGTAATTTTTTTTAAAAGATGAGAGATGAGCTAAGCACGACTTTGATGTTTTTTTTTTTTTTTTTTTTTTTTTTGGTACGTGCGTATTTGAATTTATTTTTCGACGATAATTCACCTTTAAGAAATTTTTTGGACTAATTTTAACCTTTACCTTGAAATTTTTACCACGTAAAACCCCCTAAAACCGCGTAAATTAGAATTGCATGCAAGTCTGAAATTGTAAACTGGATAATTATAATAGCTTCTGGGTCTGTTTTATTAATTTCCGAATTTTTCTGTTTCAGGTTCATTACCGCAAAAATCCTACGAAGAGCATTCACTTTCGTTTTGGAAAAAAAAAAGAATTATCCATGCGGTTTTTATCAGTTTTAACTGATGTACGCCTGACAATTTGACGTTGAGAAAAAAGAAACGAGACCGCACACGCGCACGTCAAATTTTTCAAAAAAAAAAGGTAAATTTTTTTCAAAAAATATTTACTTACGATTTTTCCGGTTTTGTATCCGTCGCCATTGTCGTTGATCCATTTAATTTCATCGTATCCATTTTTTTTATATTTTTTTTACGAAAATAATTTGGAAGGTAATGTCCCTTCGAACGTTTCGCGCGTTCTGTTTATTCTTATGCATTCGGTCTTCGCACATACCGGCATTACGTATTCTTAAAAACAAGAGCTTAGAATCAAAAAGCCGTTACTTTCATCAATTTTTAAATTAACATGTCCAGTTTTAAAATTAAACTTGTTTCTTTCTTTCTTTTTTTTTTTTTTCTCCCACCGCACATATACACGAATAGCCAAGTTTATTCGACGAAACGAATAATCAATCGCATAATGTTGTCGTGTATAATTAGTTTTGCGACAATGAGTCCATTATTATCGTTTGGCACGAAAGCCGAAATAAAAATTTTTAAAGCGCGTACTTTTCGAGGTTTTTTTTTTTTTAAATAAAGCTTTTTTTTTATGTGTTTTAGGATGGATGCGTTTTGCTATGAGGAAAGGTCATCAGGAAGATACGTGGGTGATGTTTTAAAAAATAAAAAACAGCTATAGTTGATGAACGTGTGAAGGGCACGACTATACGATCGGAAGTTGGATGGATTAATTTATTTGGAAATTTATCGACGCTCATCACGCTGAAATTGATTCTTCGGCTGGATGGAATTTTAAATTAGGTACTTTTGTTAAATAATAATTTATGGTAAGCATTAGGCCTTACTGAAATTTGAATTTTTTAGAAAAAATTCAAGGCTAACTGAATCTCAGACACAACTTTTTTGCCTAAGCTTCTTGAAGGCAAAAAAGTTGTGTCTGAGATTCAGTTAGCCTTGAATTTTTTCTTAGGCTGCTGCAGAAGTTGTAGCGGCTTAATGCTCAAAATATGGTTCGCATTTTTTTAGGTTTAAGGAAAACAATAAGCGGCTAATTTAATTTTTTTTTTCCAAAAAAAAAAAGAAACCTTGACAAAATTGATGGTGGTGCCGGAATCGGCGCCGGTATCACAGTGGGCCAGAAAAATTTATTTTTGGCCAAAATTTAGGCGCAAAAATTGTAAGCGGTTTCTTGATTTTGGACCTCTAGGCTTCATAATGAGACAATGGACACGAAAGAGACTTTTGGATAAACCGACTAAAAACTTAGTTGAAAAATAATTTTTATAAAATTTTTTGCTGAATTAACTTTAAAAACGAATTACCGCCAGAAAAAAATCATTGGAGGGAAAATACTTTACACTCCATGATCGCTGACTGTCAGTAAATCATATTCGATTACTTCTGATTTTTTTGAACATGCCTACAGCGTTAACAAATATTATGTCATTATTAACAAAAAGTGGGTTAAAAACAATGTAAAAAAGCAAAAAATTATTTTAAATGACTTTTTCGTCATATAAGGAACAGAAGCAACCTGAAAATTGCGTTGTCCGATCAGTTATGTGAAGTTGAGAAAAATTTTCAATTGAGTTTTAGCCAAAAATAAATTTTTCTGGACCACTGTGGCGGCACTAGCGCCAAAAATTTTGCCATTCCGGTGCCGGAATATTTTGCACTTTGTATATTTCGGCGTCGATGCCCAGGAACCCGAATCGGATGCCGAAGCCGATGCCGATGCCAGCAGTAACAATTTCTCAGTGCCGATGCCGATTTCGGATAATAAAAAAAATCCGATGCCGATGCTGGCATGGGCATCGGCCAAAATTTTCAAGCTTGGGACCCCTAGGGGTCCCAGGGGTCCCAAGAAATTTTTTTGGATATAAAAAAAAATCCGATTCCATAGGCATCGGCCAAAATTTTCAAGCTTGAGACCCCTGGCAGGGGTTCGAATACGATGCTGGTGCCGATGCCGATGCCGCCCGCAATCGGCTGAAATCTCTAGACGATGTCGACGCCCGTGCTGATTCCATATTAATTATTTAACTCTCGATTCCGGCACCGAAAACTGATGCCGATGCCGATGCCAGAGGTTATATCTGATCATGGTGCCGATGCCGATTTTGGATTTCAAATAAAATTCGATGTTTTCAAAGCTTCGGACCCCTGGCTTTTATGTAGTATTTATCAAAATATGGCCTGGGCGGATTTTTCGCAGTTGTTTATTATTTTTTTTTTTTTCGTTTTTGATCGTTTTGCTTTTGCAGAAAAAAATCGCTACCTTAGAACCAAAGAGTGCTATCACTTTTTGATTTTTCGTAAGCTAAACATAGAAAATTTTTTTAGATAACAACACCCTTTGGTTCTAACGTCGCGAAATGCAAAAAAAACGATGAATCTGCCGCAAACAATTATGGATTCCACTAGAGAACCGTACGAGTAACAAGTCAGAAAAATGAATTTCTTCTGCTAGATACATTCTATTTGATTGCCCTTAAGTCCTCTAGCGGCATAATTTTGCCCCTGAACTTTTTATTCTAAAATAATATTTAATTCTCCTTTTGCCTTTGCTTGAATGCTTTTACACAGTAAAAAATTTTATGTCAAAATCAACATAACTAGGTCCACATAATTCTTATGTTGTTTTTGTTTATGTTTACCTTTTGGGAAAAACAACAGAAAAAATTTATGTGGACCGTTTAGAGCATATTTACATGTAATATGTTTTACTGTGTATTAGTCATTTTTCATGCTCCATTAACCTATAGAATAAAACAAACATAACCACGTGGAGAGAAAAAAATAACATGCTCAATTTTTTTTCTCGCCCATCGAAAAGAAATTTAATGATATCGACCTTGAAAAGTTCGCGGTGGGTCAAACTCAAAAAGTTATTGTGACAGACCTTGTTCACCGTGAAAATATGAGCATAATCGTTTCGAGTAATAATCATATCACTGACCGGCCGCTGTTAAAAAGAAGTTAATTTACTTGAATCCCAGCTTGCTTTTTTTCCTCTTAAGACTAGTTCTTTCTATCTTAAAAAACGTGTTGTGCATAAAGTTGCATAAATCCGAATAAACTGATCTGGTCAACCTTCATTCATGATTTTCTTTACTTTTACTATTTTTTTTTTTTTTTTTTTTTTAATTTTCGCAAAAGTTAAAGAAAAGAGGTTTTTTTCCGGGAAAAACAAGTTATACCAATACCGGGTTTGTAGGCTGTTTTTGAATCCTAGTTGGTTAGGTGGTGCACAGGAAATATTTGAGTATTTTTGAGAAATTTTTAGAGAAATATTTCCATCTCCTCCCATAATAATAAATGAAAATTTAGGATTTCTTTACAAACAAAAACTCAAAATTTATGAATAATTTTTATTAGCTTCATAAGCTATAAGCATGGGCGGATTAAATACCCTTTAAACGAATTTCATATTCAGTAATTCTGACAATATTTATTATTAAAACAAATGATTGTTATCTATCTATCTTCTATATATATATATAAGACTGACTGTCCTTAACGACTCATAATCATCTATTACGAGATCTCATATATCCCGCGGCCCGAAAAATCTGAAATTTTCGCAAAAGGTTCGTTTCGATTTATCATTTAATAAATAAGACTTTCATTTCGGAATTCCAAACCGTCCCCGAGAAACCCGGAAAACCAAATCCGGTAAAATCCTAGCTTTAACTTACGGCCGAAGAAAAAAAAAAGAAACGTAAGGGTTTCGTTCACTAGCGAGGAACTTTTTTTTTTCAGTGATGACCCATGCTTTTTTTTCACTCCAGGCCAGGCCTGGAGCCAGGTCAAGGAATGAAAAAGTGAAAAAAATGAAAGAATGAAAAAGTGAAAAAAATGAAAGAATAAAAAAGTGAAAAAAATGAAAGAATAAAAAAGTGAAAAAAATGAAAGAATGAAAAAGTGAAAAAAATGAAAAAATGAAAGAATGAAAAAGTGAAAAAAATGAAGGAATAAAAAAGGGAAAAAAATGGAAAAGTGAAAAAAATGAAAGAATGAAAAAGTGAAAAAAATAAAAGAATGAAAAAACAAAAAAAAAAAAACAAAAAAAATGAAAAAATTAAGGTGAAAAAGCGAAGAAATTAAAACAGTGAAAAAAATGGAAAAGTCAAGGAACTAAAAAAGGGAAAAAAATGGAAAAGTGAAAAAAATGAAGGAATGAAATAGGGAAAAAATTAAGATGAAAAAGCGAAAAAATTAAAACAGTGAAAAAATTGAAAAAGTGAAGAAACTGAACAAGAGAAGAAAATAAAAAAGTGAAAAAAATGAAGAAAATGAAAAAGCAAATAAATGAAAAAGTGAAAGAAATGAAAAAGTGAAAAAAAATTTAAAAAATGGAGATGAAAAAACGAAGAAAATGAAAAAGTGAAAAAAAATTTAAAAAATGGAGATGAAAAAATGAAGAAAATGAAAAAGCAAATAAATTAATAAGTGAAGAAAATGAAAAAGTGAAAAAAATGAAAGAATAAAAAAGTGAAAAAAATGAAGAAAATGAAAAAGTGATGAAAATGAAACAAAGAACACGGTAGAACACGAATCTGCGATTCCCATACATTTTTTGAGGAATTCCAAATCATTTTAATCAAACTAGTTATTATCATTGCTAGTATAACTAGATAATCCACGTCCCCTAAACGAAATTAAATCAACCTTCCTAATATTAAATTAAACATTATAGCCAACCGAGAAAACCGCAAATAAACTAGATCCCTCAGTCCTTACGCACCAATTTTTATTTTTTATTTTTTTTTAACTTATTCCACTGATAAAATCTGATTCATCCTCTCTCCCTAGCGCTACATCAGAAAATTTAAAAAATAAAAAATAAAAATTCGAAATCTATTTATGACGGAATCTCATCTTCGGAAATCATTTTCTTAATTGAAATTCCTCGAAGACGGGAGGGGCTCACGATTGCCATATGTACTAACTACCGTTTTATCTTGTAAAACTTTATTGGGAAAGAGAGGGCTCTTAACCTTAACAAAATTCATCTTCAGACAGTCCCTCTCTTTAACTCTTTTCCACTCTCTTATGCTCTCCCCCATTTTCCCATACACGATACTACTTCTTGGGACTTGCTTTAATTTAAAATGAAATTACATAATCAAAAGGAGGGCTAACTGATATGACAGGCCGAGTCAGCGAAACTCTTTGGGGTTCCGAATGATTTGGGATCCTTTTTTTTTTTTTTTTTTTTTTTTCTTCTTCTTCTTTAAAAGGTTTGACCTTTACCTTTAGCGAGTTTTGTCAAGTTTATCATTTTTTGAGTCGCTGAGTTGAAAAATGTTCGGGAAGTATAAGGCGGTTATGGACATCAAAAGAAAATTAAAAAAACTTTATAGCCTTTATCGAGCCATAACCTTTTTAAATTTTTTTTTTTTTCTAAAAATGAAAAATTTTCGAAAAGGAAATCATTCACGTGTATGTTAAAAGGAGAAATTTTCTCGGAGGAGTAAAGTTTTTTTTAGCGGAATTTCACAGGAGTTTTTTTTTTTTTTTGAAAAAAAGAAAACAAAATGGATCATTTTTAACAAAAAAGTTTTCTAGAGATCGTGAACGACGAAAGACTATTTTTATTTATTTATTAATTTTTTAAGATGAAGGAAAAATTTTCTCTGGACGGAATAAAAGCACTGCTTGATTTTTAAAAAATGGAATCAACTCGGAATCATGTTTTGAACATAAACGTATAAACAAAGTAGCGATAATAACAAAGTGATAACAACAATTATTTTCCACTCCAGATATTTCAGCATACTTTTTGCACAATAAGTATTTAAAAAGTAGAAATAACAATTTCAAGGCTAACGTAAAAGAAAATCCTTTAAGGAAATCAAGCTATCAGTACCCTACTTTGTAATAATTTGATATGAATAATTGAAGTGAAACTTCTTTAGGATCGACACAGAGTAAAATTGAATGAACGAACACGCGGGGTGTAAACATGGGATTTTAATATATTAAAGAAAGAAAAAGCAAAAAAAAAGCAAAAGCAGAAAAAGCAAAAAAAAAAGAAAATGAAAAAAAGCAAAAAGAATTGATATTAAAAACGAAACAGTGAGAGAAAAGATGAAGGAAATGAACCACAATAATGGTGTACACAGTCACATATATTCGGATTCTTAAAATGCAAAAGAAATAAAAAGGCAGAATCTAAAAAACATACGGTAAAAGTTTTAAAAAAATGAAAGGTTTTTTTTTTTTTTGGGCGAAAAAAAATGAAGTATTTAACTTTTTGCAGTTTACAACATTACTTTACGCTAAACTCGAAGGGGCCGCCTAGCGGCCCCGAAGCGGCTAGTTGTTACATAAACTTTTAAATTAATTAATAGAGTAATGTAATTTTAAATCAAAGAAAGATTCTTATAAGGTAAGCATAGGAATTACATTTTTCTGGGAATTTAAAAAATAGTTTTTGGACCCCTCTATACCGGATTTGATTTCGTTGCATTTTTTTGGCTTCACTTCTTTAAATGCCTCTTATAACATCTTTTTCCAACCCCTTTTCACCAATGATCTGGTTTGTAACTTGGTTTCGATTTTTTCAAACTCCATAAAAACTTGAGTTTTTTATAAATCCATTTTCGTCTTTTTCTCTCCAACAAAACCGAATGCAAATCCAAGCTATTTTTTTTTACCACTTTTTGTATCCAAGAAACGTAATGCGAAACGTTGCAATACACGGTTGGATGCATGGTGCTGCAACCGGGTGGATGAGGAGAGCCAATAACAAATGAAGCCAAACCGACAACGTAGCTTTGGCTTCCAATGGTGTATACCAATGGGCTACCGGAATCTCCCTGAAATGACAAAAAAAAAAAAAAAAATTCGAATTGTGCGGGAACGATTTTACAAAAATACTTTCGGGGAAAAAAATGAAAAATGTTAACTTACAAAACAAGCTCCGTGACCAGGTTCTGGAGCAAAACAGATGTACTCGGGACCGATATTTCCTTTCATTAATTTGGAACATTCTTCGTTAGAAATGAAAGTTCCCTTCAAATATTGCAAAAAAGGAATCTAAAAAAAAAAAAATTACGGCAAATAAGTTTTGAAAGTTGGAAATAATGAAAAATTGAAGTTGAAACTTACCAATCCGCTTCCCCAGCCAGTAGCAACAGTTTTGTCTCCTGGATTTATGTTTAAGGCGATCGGTAAATTGATGGGTTTTATGTTTGTTCCGATTTGCATAGGCAGAGTTGATTCGAGTATGGCGATGTCGTGCCCTGTTGATATCGTTTGAGATTATGTAATACTGTATTTTCGAATTTGAAATTTCATAAACACCCGTAAGAAAAAAAGATGCATAAATTATACAGAAATCATTTATAAATTATTTGAAAAATTGGACATACATGAAAAATGCATAAGTCTTATATAAAGAACTTCACTTTTTTTTTATACGCTAATATAATTATGCATTTAATTATGCATAAAATGGAAAAAAAAGTTTATGCAAACAATATTTGCAAATTTTCCTGCTCTATGAATTTAAAAAATTATACGCATAAATTATGCATAAACAGACTTTCATGCTTAAAAAAGTAATGCATAATAAAAATTTGGTGCTTTAAAAAATATTCATAAACTGCAAAAATTTTGCATGTTCAGATTTTTGTATGAAAGATACAAAAATAATGCATTTTTATATAAATTTTTTTGCATATGTTTCAGGGCTGCAATCCCGATTCCGATTCCGAAAGGTGGAAAAAAATGTCAGATTCCGATTCCGGTTCCAACTAACAAATATTATTCTGATTCTGATCCCGATTTAAACCAAAATTGATTAACTGTAATAACGGTACTTTCATGCTTTTTATTAATTCAATCTGAATGGAAAATATTTTTTTGGATGCCGATGCCGATGCCGATCTCGATTAACTGTTTTTAGATGAGATTCCGATTCCTATTTCTTCAAAAATAGCACCGATTCCGATTCCGATTCCAATTAAGGGAGAAAAACATCGGCATCGGATTTTTTTTAATATCCGAAGTCGGCATCGGAATCAGCACTGCGAAATCGTTAGTGCTGGCATTGGCATCGACATCGGATCCCTGATTTTAAAAATCGTCTTGAATGGCTATGATTTTTTTTTTTTCACTAAAATTGGAATTAGAGGTGGCATCGGATAAAATCGATGCTTGGTGGCATCGGCATTGGCATCGGCATCGGCATCGAGTGTCGTAGCCGGAATCGGAATCTGGAGTTTAATAAATAATATGGAATAGGCATCGGCATCGGCCCGAGATTTTAGCCGGCCGCGACCGACTTCGGATTCGGATTCGGACCCCGACCCCTGGCATCGGCACCGGCTCAAAAAAAAAATTTTTCCATTCATATTGCCTTAAAAAGCACGAATAACCGTTATTTCAGTTAATCAATTTTGGTTTAAATCGGAATCAGCATCGTTGAAATATTTGTTAGTTGGAATGAAAATCGGAATCAGAAATTTTTTTCCGCTTTTCGGAATCGTAATCTTACTCATAAATAGTCAAGATTCTACGGAATCGGAATTGCAGCCCTGTAATTTTCGAAATGAAACAAAAGGTGAAGCGATGAATTTCTTCCCGGAAATTATTTTATTGTAATACCTCCGCCCCCTAATTTTTTCACTTCCTCCGGTTACACTTACTTTGTCCTTTATAGGTGGGGTGAATTATTACTTTGTAAATACTATGAAAAGTTCCTCCGTTAAGCAGATCTTTAGATCCTACAAATGCTTTCATTGAACCTGGAGTTTTACTAAAAAAAAAAAAAAAAAAATTGTTTTTGTTAAGTTAATGTTGAAATAAGTGCGATGAACATTTATATTGAACTTACTTTACGACGCAATGTGCAGCTGTGATTAAAAAATATTCGGATATTATGGCTGCTCCACAGAAGTGTCTTCGTATTTTTGTTGTGTTTGATATTAGCCGTAATGATGCTAAGAAAGGAAATTGGCCTTCGTGTGCCAAATTTCCACCAATGATTCGCTCAGTACTCGGATTGGCTAGAGATTTGTGATTAGAAAAAAAAGTTAATTAGTTGTAATTGGATATTAAGAGTAGTTTTCGGGGAATATATCGGAAGGAATGACTGTTTTGCCTAATATTCGATTTTTGGGGATGAAATCCAAGTTTTAGATATCCAACGAATTCCTTTGACTTATTTTTATATTTTCAGTACAAGTTTGAACTTGTTTCAAGTAAATACGAACCCGAAAAAGAAAATTAAATCTTTTCGACCGCATATTTTTTGGAAATTATTTTCCGACGGTATATACATCACAGACAAGTTAAAACTTGCACTAAAAATTTCAGGATAAATCATAGAAGAGTTCGTTAGGCACTTAAAATCTGGATTTTTTTTTCTCCGTAAATTGAGTATTAAACAAAACAGTCATTCTTTCGGTGTTCACTGAATACCAGGGGTCCGATGCCGATGCCGGCGCCGGTGTCAGCCCCGGCCGGCTAAAAACTCAGATCGGTGTCCGAAGCTGGGGGCAGTGTTAGACATTTTATTTTAAAATTGATGCCAGAGCCGGTGCTGGTAATTAAAATTGATACCGGGCTTGTAATTATGACCGAACGGCAATGCTGAATATAACTGAGAAAGGCCACGAGTTTTGATTATATTAACTAAGCGACCGATTTGTGTTAATTGGCACTACAATAAGCGGCGGTTACTGTAACATATTTTTTTTTTTTTTTTAAGTAAAAAAAATGGACAAAATTTATGGTAGTGCTGGCACCAGCGGCAAAAATTTTGCTATTTTGATGCCAATGCCGGCGCTGGGTTGGCGCCAGTTCCAGCACTGAATATTTCGGCGTCGATTCCGGCCTCGGCTCCTACCCATTTTTACCGGCTTCGGACCCCTGCTGAATACTACTCTCCAATACTTTTAGTATTTACTAGATAACGCTGAAAATTTTTTCAGCAGCTACCATGAAAAAAAAAAAAAAAAAACTTACCACCACTTTCACTTAATGCAAACAGCACAAAAATTAAAAATTTGAACATTTTGATTGTTAAATAACTTTTGCTTTGAGGATTTTTTTACACTTTATTTGAGCTTTGAGATATTTCCCTGTTTCAATTATCTTTTAAGAGCTAAAAAAAAAAAAAAAAAAAAAAAAAAAAAAAAAAGACTTTTATAAGACCAAAACCCGAAAATTCACTTATTAAATCTTGAAGAAGCAGTCATCGAATGAGAGAGAAATGACTATATTTGTGACGAAAACAAAAACAAAACTACCACAACAAAAGCGAATCAAGGTCCAAAAATAAACTGGAAGAGGATGAGACAAATACAGATGATTCGATTCGGTCAGTGCCCTAAAATCCCTTATGGTTTTGATAGGACTAAAATAGTGATTTGCTTAGGTATTTTGATTCAAAGTGTTTCGTTCTAACTTAATATTGAACTGGTCATGGAATATGCAATAACTTTTGTCGTTCCAAAACATTTTGATCTGTCAATGAGATGTCGGCTTCGTGGCTTGAGCCTGATTAGGGTGGCCCTTAGCCATAGGGGCTTCACATTAATCTCCGGATTGAATATTTTTGAACCCTGAAATCCCGGGATTGATCGATTTGTCCGGGATTATTGCAGTCTCTAAATTATATGGAACAGAAAATTAGAAGGTTTAAGATGGACGAAGGGAAAATTATTTATTTATTCAATAACACTTTCTTCTATATTTTTCGATGTATAAACCGTAATGATAACAAAAATAAACTCTTAACTCTCCTGAAAAAAAAAATTTACTATTTAACAATGTAAAGTCGATATAAAAGTCTGACAAGCCGTTTCGGCCGGAAGGCATTGACCGAAAGCTTCTAACAATAATGGTTCCTCCGTTACTGCTTCCAAAAAGTCCTGATAACTAATTTTCCCGTCTTTATCAACGTCTAATTTCCTTAATGCTAATTCGACGAGATCACGAACCCCTTCCTCCGGGTCTTCATCCTGGGGAGATTTAATCAGGCAATTCCTGAAAAAAAAAAGTTCGATCGAAAAAAAATGAATTTGCTGGGAATTTAAAGGTATCAGTTCGTTTACATCACCGGCCGAACATGGGGACATTTTAACAGTAAAAAAAAAAATAAGTAAAAAAGAGTAGATTTCTATACAACGAATGCAAAACAAAATGGTCTATCGAGACCGAGTTTTAAGCCCTAGCCGGGCAAAAAAAAAAAAATTAATTTTTTAAAACATTTTGTATAATTTTGCACAGCCCGGTGGTGAAACAAAGTAATATCTTAAAATTTTGTCTTTTTTTTTTTACCTTAACAAATGAACCATTTCTTCCCTCGTGATAAATCCATCCCCATTTAAGTCGTAAACTAAGAAGCAGAAAGACGTCCTTTCCTCTTGCGTACCGCGGAGGAACGTCGACAACCCGCAAACCTAATTAAAAAATATCATTTTTGTATAATTTTTTAAATGCACTTTGCACGGAAAGGTTAATTACGAAATTTTAAGTACTTTATCCTTTTTTTATTTTAAAAAGAAAATTGCATGATGTAATTTTTTATTGTCTTTAGCATCCGACAGATTTTATTTCCTCATCAAAAAGTTTTTAAAAAGATTGCATGATTAATAATTTTTTATTATTTTCTTTTCTCATTTCAGGTAACGGAAAGTATATTTTTCTTACCCAGTTATCAAGCTTTACGACTCCGTCGTTGTTGCGGTCGAAAGCGCAGAAGATACGATCGATTAAGACTTCTTCGGTTACCAAGTCGAATGTGTTATGGATTAATTCCCGGAAAACGACTCGATCTAAACCCTGAAAATAGAAAAAAAAAAAGGTATGAAAAGGGAGTTAAGTTAAAAAATATCACTTTTAGAGCTGTAACTTTATATATGCTTTCCTCTACAGCAGAAAAATTATTAAGTGCTACTGTCAGTCAAAACAATGAAAAATGGATCCGAAAATTTTGCGCCCACAACAATTCCAAAAATTATTTTAATTAGAATCTTTGTTCATCATCAAAAAAATCATTCATTTGGCTCACAATCTGTTTTCAATGGGGATATATATTTTGGGCGTTCGGTGGTTTGCCGCCTTTGCGGTAAGGAAAAGGATTCCCTACCATTTTTTCTAAAAAAGTAAATTTCTAATCCATTTTTTCTAAAAATTTTGGTTCCTAAAATTGTTTTCCTAACTTTTTTTTCTAAGTTTAATTTTTCTAAAATTTTTTGATTCCTAAAATAAGATTTCTTAAAATCCCTAAAATAAAATTTCCTAAAAGCTTTGTAGGGATTTAAAAAGTTAAAGAAAATAGCCTATTCATTTTAGGAAATTTTATTTTAGAAATAAAAAAATTTTAGGAAAATTCAAAATTTGGAAAAAATATTTAGGAACCAAAACTTTCAGGAAAAATGGATTAGAAATCTATTTTTGTAGGAAATACGGATTGGAAAAAATGGTCGGGAAAGACGAAGATTCCCCATTATTTTTCCTAATCCATTTTTCCTAAAAAAAAAAAAAAAATTCTTAATCCGTTTTTCCTAAAAATTTTATTTCCTTTTTTTTTTTTTTTTTTTTTTTTTTTTTTTTTTTTTTTAATTTTTAATTTTCCTAAAATTGTTTGATTCTTAAAATGAAATTTGCTAAAATTCCTAAAATAAATTTTCCTAAAATCCTTTTCGGGATTTAAAAAATTAGGAAAAATATTCATTTTAGGAAATTTTATTTTAGGAATCGAAAAAGTTTAGGAAAATCGAAAATTAGGAATAGAAATGGTTAAGAAAAATATTTTAGGAACCATTTGTAGGAAAAATGAATTTGAAATTTATTTTTTTAGGAAAAATGGTCGGGAACGGATCGTCGTTGGGAAATGAGTATGCTTTTTTTTATTGAGCGGCAGCGGCAGAAAAGAAAATTTAAAAATGTTTGATTTTTAAATAATTAGGACTAACATAATTACGTGATTTATTAATGAGATGACATTCTACCTATACGTGGTGAGATTTTTTTTTTATACAGTAAATAAAAAAATGAAACGGAAACCAAAACTAGTCCTGGGATACTACTTAGTAGTGGTTTTTCTGTTTGTAGGTGATGAGCAATTCGTACGAGGAATTTCCCGTACACAAGTTTCCGGCTAAAAATAATTCAGAGAAAAGAAAAAAAAAAAAAAAGTAGCTCATGCAGAAGATTTTTAAACGTTTTTGAACAAAATGTTACGTCCATGGTGCTAATTGATGTTTCAAAGGCCTTGCCTTAACAACTTTTTGTGCAATAAGCACACAGTAAATCTTTCAATTAAAATAATGACATGAAATGAAGGATTGAATCTTAAGCAATGCTTTTATTAATTTGGTACACTATTTGATTCTTTACCCTTAAACATAAAAGCATAGCCAGGCAATTTGAAGGTCAATATAAATGCAAGTGCTATATATTCAGATCTTTTTTTTTCCTCACGGAAAGAGCTTGGGAAGTTTTATGATTCATACCCATCTTTAGTATTTGTTTCAATTTTGAAGTTCACCGAGATATATATAAAAAAAAACAACAATTTTAAACATATGTTTAAAATTTTTCCTAAAAAAAAAAAAAAAAAAAAAAAATGCTAATTCATTTTTTCTAATGAATTTGCAAAATCATTCTAACTATTTTTTTCCCTAATTTTTAATTTTCCTAAAGTTTTTTGAATCCTAAAATAAAACCCAACCGAGAGAATTACACCCCCCTGCCTCAAAAGCAGTAATTTAGGTTTGTTGGAAAATTAAAAATCCTAAAATAAAATTTCTTAAAATAAATGTCTTTTCCTAATTTTTTGAATCACTAAAAATTTTTTAATAATTCACTAGGCCTGAACTAACCGAAATTTGCAGCTTTGCGTAGTTAATTATTACGAGAATTTAACGGAATTAAAAAATTAGGAAAAATATTCATTTTAGGAAATTTTATTTTTTAGGAATCATAAAATTTTTGTGATAATTTAAAATTAAAGGAAAAAATCGTTAGGAATTTATTTTTTAGAAAAAAAGGATTAAGGAAAGGTTAGGGAAAATGATCAGGAAGGCCTTCATTCAAATTTTCGAATCTGTAGGCGACTTCATCTTTATAGGTCGCTTTAAAATGGCTTGAAATGATTCCCTACCATTTTTCCTAATCCATTTTTTCTAAAAATTTTGGTTCCTAAAATTGTTTTCGTAACTTTTTTTATTTTTATTTTTAATTTTATAAAAATTTTTTGATTCCTAAAATAAAATTTCCTAAAATCCCTAAAATTAAATTTCCTAAATTCCCTTCAGGAAATTTAAAAAATTAGGAAAAATATTCATATTAGAAAATCTTACTTTAGGAATCAAGAAATTTTAGGAAAATTGAAAATTACGCTGCTTCTCCATTATGGTCCTAAATTAATTTTACAAAATTAATTTTATAAAATTACCGGAAATTATGCGCTTTTTCTTTCTTTTTTCATAAGGCACTTCGTTCGCTACACAAAACCGGCCGGTTCAACGTCCGGTTTTTGTCAAAAAAACATTTTTTTCCGATATTTTTTTTTTTCGTTTTGAAGCTAAAACAAAGTAAATCGGGGTCAAATTATACTCAAAATGTTCGTAAATTGATGGAGAACAAGATTCTGGAGGTTGAATACAATAGTAAGCTTGAATTTACATAATATTTGCAAAAATTCGTTTGTTTACGTAATTTAAATTTTAAAATTGCGATGTAAACAAACGAAAAAAAAAAACAATAATCCGATTTTCGAAAATATCAACGAAATTCAAGCTTACTAATGTATTTAACCTACAGAATCATGTTCTCCATCAAATTCGAACATTTTGAGTATAATTTGACCCCGATTTGCTTTTTTTTAGCTTCAAAACGAAAAAAAAAAAAAATATCAGAAAAAAAAATTTTTTTTTGACAAAAACCGGACGGTGAACCGGCCGGTTTGTGTAGCGAACGAAGTGCCTAACATATTTATTTTTTACAGATTTCTTATTCTTTTTTAAGTCATCCTCATGTTCGATTAGTAAAATAAAACCATTATTCCCAATAATTTTATAAAATAATTTTGTAAAATTCATTTTGAGCCATAATGGAGAAGCAGCATTAGAAAAACAATTTTAGGAACCAAAATTTTTAGGAAAAACGAATTAGGAATTTATTTTTTTTTTTTTTTAGGAAAAATGGTCGGTAAAGGCTGAAAATTGTTAGTCATGATTTCACCAAAGTCACAAAACGTTTGTTTGCGTTTTTAAAAACATTTTGCTGACTGGTAAATTTGATTTGATATCTGACAGATTCCGAAACTAAAGATTTTTAAAAGGAGATTCGATACTTAATTTAAATCACTATTTCTCACTATTTAAAGAATAAAAAAAAAAAATGAACCACGATAAATTCAGGATCAATAAAAATTGCTTTGCGCTTTTGTGTCAAAAGAAGAAAAAAAAAAGAATGAAAGAAGAGCAGAAATCGGAATAAGCTAAAATTTTTTATCGTATGTGAAAATCATGCAATGCGGTAGTGGAAATGTGATAAGCAACGCAAGAAAAATCTAGTTTTAAATAGTGGCTTCACTTTTTTATTTCTCACGATTTGTGTTAAAAAAAAAATGATAATAAAGAAACAACAGAAGACAAAATACCTCCACTCGATTCGCTGCCGAAGGCATCCCGGGTGTTGGTACAACTGAAGAAGCAGCGTTTTTGCTTAAATTATTTGCAGCACTAGTCACCAATTTTTTGTAAACTTTACAAAGAGATTCTATCTCTTGTCTAAAAAAAAAAAAATTCTTAATTTTTTTTTTTTTTTTCACTCCCGAAATTTGTTTTACAAAAAAAATTCTTACCTCGTAAAATGAGTTCGTTTTTTTAAATTTTCGATCATTTTCGGTTGGGATTTATTCGCGCCCCCAGCCTGAGTCGTCGGTTTCTTAATCGGCTTGACCTGTTCCGGCTCGGCCATTTTAGGTTTCGGTTTTTTTTTAGGCGGCTGCTGAGGAGGCGGCGGTTTGAACCCTTTCTTTTTCGAGAGTAACTTCGGACTGGGAGGACGAAAAATTTGAGACGCCTGTGGCTGAGACGACTTCGCCGCGGCTTGTTGGAGTTTACTTCGCGTTTCTTGGTGAATCAATGTATGCGCCTGCGGTTTCGAACCCCTTCGACCCCCTTGGAGGAACATGCCTATGCTCCTCATGAGCATGGCCCCTCCCAACGGATTTAACATGAGCATGATGACGGGTTAGATTGATTACCTATTTTCGAAAATCAAATCAAATTAATTAATCTCTCTCGGTTTTTTTTTTTTTCTTCCATGATTTGATGGCATCTTTTTCGATGGCGTGATCGAGTTCATATATCAAATCCGAAAAAACCGGGAGAATTTTTTTTTTTAAGTACGTTTTTAAGACCAACCGTAAATCTAATCGTTTTTATTTTTGTTTCAGGTAAAGGAGAAGAAGAAAAAAAAGAGGTAATCATCGTCGAGGGAAGAAAAAAAAAATTGGAAAACCGGGTTAAATCGATAAACCGTTATAATTTTCCGTATAAACGAAATGCATTTAGGAAGAAAATGGGTGGAAATGTTTATAATCTTATTATCGACGTTAACCTGGATACGGGGTTTGATGAGGAAAACCATCAGGAAGTTTTCTTTTTTATTTCTTTCGTTTTACTTTTGACAGATTTAATCCGAGATATATGGAAGCGTGATAAAGATCATTCATAGTTATAGTAAAAAAAAATAAGGTCAATGTCAGGCAAAAACTCGTAAATTTTTTTTTGGAATTTTGAATTTTTTAAGAATTTTGTTTTGCGAAATTTATACAGCACGAGTAATAAACATTTCGCAAAAATCTTTTAATTGATATGATATGCTAGCAAAATGAAGAAAATCGGCCAGGGACCGTTGAAGTATTAATTCGTCAGCACATTGACAGTCTCGTCAGCATTCGAGCCCCCCCTCTCCTCCCTCTTCTTTTATGATGTTTATTTCAATTTTATAAAGTCAATAAAAACAGTTAAAAATTTTAAAGTTCTGCAAAGTTTTAAAATAATATCCGTTAAAAGATTATGGCCATTCTGAATATTCATAGACGTTATCAAATACAGTATACCCTTAAATTTTAAAATATTTTCTTAAAAAAAAAAAGGTTTGTTTTGAACCTGAATTCCCATGCCGATGGATATTATCAAATGTTTATAAAATTTAAAAAATGTCCGTATTTAAAAAGAAATAGATATGAAATGTTCATTGTCCAGATTATTTTCAGAAGGTCGTTAAATTACCAAAAAAAAATTTTTAATTTTATTTGGACCTTTGTGGACCATAAACATTTCCAAGAGGCTATATATTCAAAATATTTTTATATAAAAATGATTCACATTGTGCATATCCATAATTTTTTTGCCATTATTCAGACGTTATTATATTACCTGGGGACTAGGGTGGTTCGAAAATCAACTTTTTTGGAATTTCAAAACTCCTATATCGGGAAAAGTTTCTTTTATAGGCAGAGTATCAACCCTGATTTTTTTCAATTTTTTGGACGGCATCTTGAGACGTCGCATTGGCCTTGAAATTTCCAAGAAGCGCGTATAAGGGCCAAAAATAAAAAAAATTTTTTTTAGACATAAAAGACCATCGATTGCTATCGGAAATTTTGCGTAGATTACAAATTTAGTTTTGGTGCATGGTTTTTGAGCTACAGGCAGGATTTAAAAGCTCTGAAAACCTCTTTGGGAACGTTCAAGTATTACGTAAGACTTTTTTCCGGGTTTTTGGACCCCCTCCCCCCCCCCCCCCCCCCCGGTTGTAAGACATTTCGCAATACTTAGCTTATGACGAAGATGGTGGATGCGGACTCCCCCCCCCCCCCTAAAAATCTTACGTAATACTTGAACGTTCCCTTTTTGGCTGTGGCTCAAAGATGGTGCACCAAAACTAATTGTAGACTTCAAATTCCTAATCCAAGCAAAATTTCCGATAGGAACGTATGGTCTTTTACGTCTAAAAAAATTTTTATTATTGGCTCTTATACGGAAATTTCAAGGCCAATGCGGACACAGTTCAAAAAATTTAAAAAAATTCAGAGTTGACACTCTACCTATAAAGAAATTTTTCCCTATTTAGGAGTTTTGAATTTCGAAAAAGTTGAATTTTGAATCACCCTACTGGAAACTGTCTACATACCCGTACGAAAAAGAGATGCATAAATTCCTTAGAAATCATGTATAAACGATACAAAAAATTGGACATATAAAAGGCAGAAATCATGTACAAAGAATTTAATTTTTTTTCCCCGGAAAAATGTTTTTCGTCGTTCAATATAATTATGCATAAATTATGCATAAGTAAGTATGCATAAAATGGAAGCACAAGTTTATTAAGCATCATATCGGCTAATTCTACTGCTTTACGATTTAAAGTTAAATGCATAAGTCATGCAAAAATTATGCATATCCACATTTCCATTCTTAAATAGATCAGGCATAAATTTTGTGAAAGTTATGCATATTGAAATTTTGGTGCTTGAAAAAATAAACATAAACTTTGTAAAAATTATGCAAGTCCAGATTTTTGTGTAAATATACAAAAATAATACATTTTTTTAATATAAATTTTTTGAATTTATTTTGCAAAAATTTTTGTTAACTTTTTGCATCACTTTTTCGTGACACCTTAGTCAGCAAAAATAGATCTTTTTTTACGAAAAATCTCCAGTTTGATATTAATGTGTGAAATTAAAATTAAGCTGACGGCTGAGGCTTCTATACGAAAAAAAGATACATAAATTATATAAAGTTTATGTTAATTTTTTTAAGCGCCAAAATTTCAGTATGCATAATTTTTACAAAATTTATGCGTAATTTGTTTAAGAATGATGGATATGCATAATTTTTGCATAATTAATGCATTTAATTATGCAACTGTATAATTTATACGAAAAATTGGACATGCATAAAAAATGCATAAGTTTTTATAAAGAATTTAACTTTTTTTTACCGGAATAATTTTTTTTCATCCTCCAGCGTAATTATGCATTGGCTATGCAAAAATGATGCGTATTCAAATTTTGGTGCTTAAGAGGAGGCTTCAGATATTTATTTAAATATACCAAAATAAATTTCCATGGCTTAGAACTTTTTTTTGGAGATACAAATTAGAAATCTGGCTTCGTAGCGAACTTCATAGTGATACTGGCATCTTTCCTTCAAAATTTCAGATTCTCAGGTTGCAAAGAAACTCCGGAAAACGCTTTGGAAAATATATTCCCGACATTTATTTTTGAAAACGTTTTCCGGAGTTTCTTTACAACCTGAGAATCTGAAATTTGAAAGAAAGATGCCAGTATGATTATAAAGTTGCTACGAAGCCAGATTTTTAATTTGTATCTCCAAAAAAAAGTTTTAGGCCAAGGAAATTTATTTTGGTATATTTAAATAAATATCTGAAGCCTTCTCTTAAAAGAAAATATGCATTTACTTTGCAAAAATTACGCATGTCCAAATTTTTGTATAAATATTGCAAAAATAATACATTTTTTATATAAACTTTTTGCGTTCATTTCGCAAAAAGTTTATACATTTTCTGCGTCACTTTTTTATACGGGCTACGCCTATCCAAAAATGTTTTGCCCAGACAAATTAATTTCCAGTGTCATGCTGATCTTTGATCTTTTCAGTCTTTCTTTCACAAGCTTTTGAACTTTGGCTTTCGTCTAGCAATAAATGCGAACAAAATTGTATCATTTCGGATTTTAACAGTTAGCAAAAAAAAAAAAAATTATTTTTTCTCTCTCTCTAGGTGTAAATCTATTTTTTCCTCTCTCAGCGAAACATAGATAGAAAATCAATTTGTAATATCCGCTTAATTCGCAGGTCTTAACATGTAAAATTTCGAACAAAAAAAAATTTGATAGAAATGTATTTTTGCTGTGTAATTTTAATGCAGAATCACTGTTCTAAAAAATTAAATATTTTAAGCGCTAAGTAACGAATAATTTTAAGTGACTCGTCGTCCATTAGTAATTGAATTAATTAATTAATAATAATAATTAACATCGTAATCGTTAGTTCATGTAGCATAACACATTCTGATTAAATTACGTCGTTTAATTGTTTGGGGATTCAAGCAAAACGATAGGCAACCTGACATTACATTCCTGACGTTAATTCGTCTAATCGTCATTTTGAAGGCGGAATAGTATATTCCTTAATATATTTTTTTTTTTATTGCAGGATTTTTTGTATTCGTAGAAAACGTCGACAGCCCAGAAGGAAATCCAATGAAACAAAAGGTAAAATTGTATTTCATTATAAAAGCAGCCCGAAAATATCAGTTTACCCAAAACTTTTTATTTAAAAATATACTGACAAAACCCAATATTATATTACGTCGTGGAAAAACCTCCAGATGTTTCATTTGTTTATTTTATATTTATCCACGAGTTAAATATATTTTCCCTAAAACTTTTTTGTTTTTTTTAATAATAAATCAGGAGGTCTCGGGATCACGGCAAGGCAAAAAAAAAAAAAAAACGCATGCCTCTTATTAAAAACACTATCAAATTATTTAATGGTCTACCCTCACTGGTAATAATAATATTGATTTGAATTAATTTTTTTTTTTTTTTCAGCATGCCGCCGTTTTTCATAAATATTTTCAGTCATGCGGTCGGTAATCAGTCACCCGGATAACTAATTTGCGAGGTAATTGCACTTAATTTATCGGTTATCGGATAGGGATTACCGAAAAAGGTAATTGCTTTATGGTTTTCACACCTAGGTTGGCTTCGCACGGTAACGTAATTACGTTTTAAAATTCCCAAAAAAAATAAAAAAATCTGACCTTTTTTTGCGTATTAAAAAAAAAATATAAACGAACCTTTAATCGAATAAAAAGGTTACATAAAAAAAAAAACGAAAAAGATGTTATTAAATAGAATTTTCGAAGGAAGGATGTACCAGCCACAATGTTGCACATAATTACATTTGAAAAACAAATACAAACTTGCCTTTTTCTTTTTTGACGAAATAAACGATGAATGAAACAAAATATATTACAGCAACAAAAAATCAATTCTTTTATTTTATTTTACAAAATATTATTATTATTATTCAATTAATATGGTATGCTTTTGTTTATTCACTATTGAACTTGAGATTTCGGTCGTTATGGTTACATCCTTTTTTTTTTTTTTCGTTATTTTTGGGGAGATCGAAAGTGAATAAAGGAGGATGCTAGGATAAAAATGTCTCTTTTATGGTGATTTAGGAAAATTTATTTCCAGGTATTAATCATTTTAACATAGATTTTTTTTTATATTTATTTTTGTTTTTTTCGTTTTTCTAATTTTATACGTTCACGCGATAGACATAGCGTGAAAATAAATTTAAAGGGAAAAGTCTAAATAGTAAAGAAAATTCAAATTGGGAAGATTATTAAATAGATCCACCGGAAATGATTTTTGTATGTCAAGAAGAAAGGAAAAGTTTTTGGATTAATTTTTTTTTTAAATTCGCTATTTTAGTCGTTAAATTTTTCTTTTTGTCTTTTTAACAAAAGAATGTTTCGTGATGAGCTCTGATCGGTTGAGTTTTAAAACCGGTTATATCTCCATTTATTTTTTAGATTTTTTTATGTTTGATTATGAAAAAAATATTTTTTAAAGCATTAAAATCAAAAGTTTTAAGTTTAACGCTTTAAGAAGAAAATGGACGAGGAAAAAAATAATGGCGCCGTCAATTACCCCTTTTTTCGTGTTCCCCAGTGCTGCCAATGTTAAGAATATCCATTTCTCTTTGAAATGGAGGTTAAGGGGTAGAAAAGAAAGTTTTCATAATCTATGGTCCATTCCCGTCCGTAAAAGAAGTGCAAAAAATATGTAAAATTTTTTAAAAACGAGTAAATGCGAAATAGTATATTGTTAACCTAGGGAGGAAATAGTATATTACTATGCTTGTGAAGAAAGTGACTTTTTTGCCAAATGAGTCCGCTGTTGTTCCGCTCTTCGTTTTTTAAGATTTCCCCCTTTGACCCCATTTGTCCCCCTTAAAATTGAATTAAATTGCCGTTATGCAACTATTTTCCAATTCCCTCTTAAGTTTCACCTAATTTTTTTGCTGTCCTCTTAAATCATTAAAATCGTTTATTTATAATGTTTGCACTATTAAGGGGAGTAAATGGGCTATTGTGAAATTAGTACAGACTTTAATAAATCCTCTTTGAAACATGATTTTTAACTTTTTTTCTGAAAAATTTTCAACTGTAATATTCGAAAGAATCCTGGCTCTTATGCCCTGAATTTGACGAGCAGAAAGGTTCCATTCGAATATTTCGTCAGCACATCAGCAAAGGGGCCGACCGTGTATTGCGTAAGCATTGGAATTTTTAGACCCCCCCCCTTCCCCCTTGTAAGCTAAAGTAAGTTTTTTGAAAACCCCATCCCCCTTTTTCACGTAAGATTTCAGTCCCAAGCCCCCCCTCGATGAAAAGATGCAAATTTTAGGTATCCAACAAACTCCTCTGGTATATCCTGGAATTATTTGTGCAAGTTTCAACTTGTCTGAAATGTATGGGCGACGGGATAATAATTTCAAAAAAGAATTGCGGTCGAAAAACTTTGATTTTGTTTTTCTGGTTTTTGTTTGCTTGGAACAAGTTGAAACTTGTACCAATAATACAAGAAAAAGTCAAAGGAGTTCGTTAGATACCTAAAATTTAATTTTTTTTCCCCCGTATATCAAGTGTTAGACAAAACAGCTATTCCTTTCGGTATTCTATAAAGTCTCCTCTTAATTTTTAAGGTTAGCATTTGCTTAAACGAATTGTAACTTTACACCGAAAAATCATGAAACACATTTTGGAGTCGAATAACTCGAAGTTTGTGACTCAATTTTTTGCAAAACTGTCATTTCTTTTGAATAAATCATTGGAAACAGTCAAAAGAAAGAAAATAAAAATAAAAAAGGAAAGCAAATTACCTAATCTAAGAAATCAATCCTACCTTGATCATGGTAAAATATCAATGAAATAATTTCGTTTGTATATTTTTATTAAAAAAAAAAAAAAAAAGAATGGAGATATCTGGTTTTAACTTCATCCGTTTCGCTACGAACTGCAGTAGGCGGCCATCTTGGATACCTTTGAGAACCACTTGTCTTTCGCATTGAACAAAGTGGTTGATTGTATTTCTAATTTTTTTTCGGGCTTTTGCATCATATCTCAATTGTAATCGTTTACTTACGATATTCGGATGCGTACGCGAAGTGGAAAAAATGAGTCGGTGATAATTATTATCAGATGTTACGTTTAAAAACTGCATTTAAAATCGGTGTTTACGTTCTCATGTCAGGTAAATTGTTTGCATCTCAAAAACGATTTTTTTTTGTTGTTGTCTTTTTTTTTTTTTATTATGTGCTCGAAGTAATATCGAATTTGTTTGCTTAATCGGTCATTAAATTCGCGATGCCGAGATTTTTATGGGTCTGGTGATTTTTATTGGATTTCCTGCCGGGGTTTAGTTTTGTTGATTTTCTGAAATGTGGAAGTCGTGATGAGTGAATTTTTTTTTTTTTTGGTCGAAAGTAAAAACAACAAAGAAGAAGCATCAGTAATGACAGTGGCATTCGATGGCTTCGTTTTTTTTTAAATAAAAAAAAAATATAATTGAGGTAGAGGTTAATTTGATAATTGGGGTTTATTGATTTCTGTGACTAAATCCGGGTTTTTATTCTGAATGAATCATTTGTCAAATTAGTTGTTGTGTAATGGATCTATTCTTATCAGGGGAAAGCTTAAAAGGTTTTCCGATCAATTTCTGAAATTATTTTTAGAATGGCTTATCTTGTCATAAATGGATGGTTGCTTTAAAAAAAAAGAAACTGACGTTTAAAAAAAATTTTTTTTTCTCTTTGAAAAGCTTCTTTAAAGATTTTGATGGAAATTATTTAAATTGACATTGTCGTTTTATTTTATCATGATGAAGACTTGACATTCTTTGTTACCATCATTGTCTTAAATTCAGCTTACTGACCTAGACTAAGCATTTACTTTTTTATATTAGATGTGATTAGCATATAATATCCTGTAATTATGTTGTTTTTTACAGTGTGGTCGGAATAAGAAGTTGTATGATTTTTTTTTTTTTTTTGCTAAAATTTTAATCGTTTTAATATTTTGGAAGGTAATTGAATATAAGCAGGGTAGTGGATCATAGAAAGAGGTTAAAGAAATTGGTGGTAGTTTAACGATTGGTTTGTATTAAAAGGAGAAGATTTAATTAGTTTGCCAAAAGAAAAAAAAGTTCATGTTCTTTGCAAGAGAATTAAACTGAAAATTATAGGAATAAATTTGTACAAGTTCTGACATGAAAAATTTTCTTTTTCTTTTTTATCGGGGGGACATTCTTTTTTATGGCAATGGGGTTTTACTGTAACAAGTGGCAGGTTATTGCTGAAGGGCTTTTTTTTTGTTCTTGTTATTGACATGATGGCAAATCAATTTTGAGGTCTAATCCAAGGGGGCTAATCGTAGGACCCAGCAGCCCTAGGGCTTAATACCGATTAGGTTTTTGAAAAATCTTAAAATTTGTAATTTAAAAATTCTTTGATTTTAAGTTAGTTCGTAAAAAATTGTCTCAAAAAAAATTTTTTCTGCTTGATAATATTTCTGTGAGATGACATTTAATTTTTAAAAATTTGGTTCGTACATTAAAATCTGGAATTTTGGCAGGAAAAAAAAAAAAAAAAAAACCGAAATCACTAAATCTCTTTGAAGATTAGTTCAAGCTCCTGGTTTTTGGTAAATCAATTTTAAAAATGTGAGAATTATGTTTGAATTAAGAGAAATAAATAAATTAAATTATGTAACGACTCATTACAATTTTGTAAGAAGATAAGGATTCGATTTAAAATCGTATTACAAAAAGAAAAAAAAAAAACAAGCAAAAGATTCGATTGTGATTAAAGAAGGAAGACGATTTTTTTTCCCTCTCTTAATCCTGCGGAGAACAATGAAGTTATCTTAACAAAAGTATTTTTTATTTAAGAGCAGAAAATATACAGGATATAGTCATGGGTAGTTTACGTAATTATATTCAAATTCACGAGCACGTTATTTAATTGTAGTTTCGCTCTGGTTAATTTAAATATTCTAATATTATTTATTTTTTTGTCACTTTGACATTCCTTATTTTTTTTTTTTTTTTTTTTTTTTTTTTTACAGTGTGATTACGAATACAAATATTTTCTTTCGCTTTTTTTCGAAAAAAAAGTCACACGTTTCAAAAATCCAATTAGCGAAAAATCGATAAAATTGTACATAAAGCGCGGGTGATAAAAAAAGTGAAGGTGATAATTATAATAAGTCATATTATGCAAATTCCCATGTCACTAAAACAACCGGTTCTGGTATCACACTGGTCTCGATTTTTTTTTTTTAAATTGTAAATAAAATCATCTGTTTACGGCCTTAAGAATATCATTTTCATACATTAATAACTTATTTTTTTTCTTTGCAGATAAAAAAAAGGATGCGGCTTGAAATTTCGAGGGGTTAATTCGTTTATTTTTTTTTTTTTTTAATTGGAAAAGGAGCACGCCCCCCATTGGATTTAAATGTTTATTGAAGAAACATGACTATACATATATGGATGCATTGGTTTTGGATAACTTTATTTTATAAAGGTAAATTTTTCGTGGGTTTAGCTTTATTTTTAAACAACGGGTACTGCCTGGGTGGATTTTTTTCCGCTATTTACTATTCAAAACAAAAATAAAAAATCCTGTGCACGTTTCTCTAAAAATAATAATTTTTTGAGGCGCTGGATGATTTTTTACGATAATTATTATGGTCTTGGGTCGAATTTGTATACAAGGCCTCCTTTTGACAGGTTTTGCAAAGCCGATTGAAAATACTTAAGAAATGTGTATGGGAATGTTTTCTGCTGGAATTTTCTGAACCAAAGACTCAGCAAATAGATTGTTTCTATTTTTTTTCCGATGTTAACACACCTATCTCAAAAAAACACGGTTCGGTTCGGTTCGGTACGGTTTGGGTTTTTCTGGGTTTGTGTCATAGGAACAGTTTTAGTAAAAAAAAACCGGTTCAATATAACATTTTGTAAAAAAAAAAAAAAAACAGATGTTGACAATCCCCCCAGACAATCAGCTTGTTCTAAATCAACTGCCTCCCGGAAAATTAACTTGTCTTTATTTTTTAGAAACCGTTTATTTTTTGAGTAATAATAATTAAGAACACTGAAAATTTTAAAAGTTAACAGTCCGCCATCTTTAATTTCAATTTTTTCAACATTTGGACTTGAAATTCAGAATTAGCAGCTTAAAAAATTCCCTGAAATATTTAGATTTTGTTTATTTTTAAACTTATGAACGCTTCTACACAGAAAAAGCTGCTTTGCCCATAAGCTAAACATAGGTGAAGGGATCTTGTTAAATATTGCATAAATGACTGTCCATCATCAGGTACCGCACACTCTAGAGTGCATCCTGCCTAGGCACCTCACACTCTAGAGTGCATCCTGCCTAGGCACTGCACACTCTAGAGTGCATCCTGCCTAGGCACCGCACACTCTAGAGTGCGTCCTGCTTAGGTAGCGCACACTCTAGAGTGCATCCTGCCTAGGCACCGCACACTCTAGAGTGCTTCCTGCCTAGGCACCGCACACTCTAGAGTGCATCCTGCATAGGCACCGCACACTCTAGAGTGCATCCTGCCTAGGCACCGCACACTCTAGAGTGCGTCCTGCTTAGGTAGCGCACACTCTAGAGTGCATCCTGCCTAGGCACCGCACACTCTAGAGTGCTTCCTGCCTAGGCACCGCACACTCTAGAGTGCTTCCTGCCTAGGCACCGCACACTCTAGAGTGCATCCTGCCTAGGCACCTCACACTCTAGAGTGCTTCCTGCCTAGGCACCGCACACTCTAGAGTGCATCCTGCCTAGGTACCGCACATTCTAGGAGTGATCCCCGCCTAGGTGGCGCACACTCTAGGAGTGCATGCAGTACCGTTACCTGTCCGATTTCGGATTTCAAAAAAATTTGATCATCGGTATCGGCCAAAATTTTCAAGCTTCGAACACCTGAAGTACTGCTTTATTGCAAATTAAAAAAAAAATTTTTGAAGCCCTTTTTACTGAGCTTCCATAATATATTATGGAATAATATTTAGATATATTATATATTTTTTTTTATATTTCCGACCTTGTTAGAAGAAGTTGTAAAACAAAATATTACAACAGTCATGGTTCTAAGCAATACTATATTAGTATTTTAAGTTTGAATGAAAAGAATTAGTTTAAATTTTAATTAAAGTCTTCACGGTTAAAATTTTAATTTTACAAGATTGCTTTGGCTCATGTTCTCGAAGTTAAAATTTTAATTTTAAAATAATAATTTTAATATTAATTTTTTAAGATTTTCGAAATAAAAATTTTAACCCTTGAGCCCATATCGTTGGCTAAAGACACAATGAAAACAAAACATTAATTTTTAATGCGAACAGTGCGGTATAGTTTTGATTATAATTTTACAAGTTAAAATTTTAATGTTAAATTTTCGAAGTTTAAATTTTAATCCTTTGCCCCATATTGTTGGCTCGACAAATGTTGAAATCATGTGACAAATGTTGAAAACATTTGTCGAAATTAGACAAATTAAAATTTTAAGAAATTTTTTTTTTGCTGGTTTTTGGTCAAAAAATTCGAATTGTTTGATTAATTTAATTTTTTTTCCTGGCCATGGACGGCAAAGGGTTAAAGTAAAATATAAAATATAAAAAATATTGTTGGAAAATTTTTCCTGCAAATTTTCCAGGCAAAAATAGTCTTAACCCTTTGCATACAATCCGGTATTTGCATATCTCAATACCGGATGTTTAAAACTAAAAAGTTCAGTCGTAAGATAAAAAGAATGACTAAGCGCAATTATAGATTTTATTTATTTATTTTCGTTATAGTTTTTCCGCTCTTTAATCCTGTGACAAGGGCGTTGTCTTTTCTTCCTTTTTTTTTTTTTTTTAAAGAAACGGAGTAAAACGAAATGGATACTATGTACTTAAAGTCAGACGGATTTTTCCGTCAAGAAGTGACAATAGGTGGATTATGTCACACGTGGATTCGTCGTAACAAAGATTTCCGATTCGATCTGATGAACTCTAATTTTTTTTCATTGTTGATGTTGTTATTATTATTTAAAAATTTTTGCACTTCGTTCTGTCCCAAATGATTCGGGGTTTCGTTTCGAGAGCGTTATGGCAGTTGTTAGATTGTTTTACTTCGTTTTTAGATATACGGTGAACGTAATATGGGACATGATACCATTACCTTGATAAGAACTTAAATTATAGGGTCTTAAATCACGTGTTTTTTTTTTTTTTTTTTTAATGTACAAATAAAAATTAAGATATAAAATTGATAAGGATCTTGCAGTTACAGAGAAATTTGCTCTGAGATTATTGAATTTTTTTTAAAAAGCCTAACTACGTTTAAAGAGGAGCGCAATGACTTCTTTACGACTTTTTTTTTTTTTTAGTGCTGAACTAACCGTTTTTCCGGTCCTCATTTTTGCTATCTTTTCGTTTTCCAATTTTTTTTTTTTTTTTTTTTTATCCTTAATAAGGTCATCAAGTGTTCGTTTGACCAGGTCGAGATATTTTTGTAGGGATTTCCCAATTTGACAAGTAAAATCTTGTAAACAAATAAAAATGATTCATTCATTTGGGATGTGTCATTCCACATAAAAAAATAAAAAAATCTGCTTAAATTAATTATGTAAATAGTGTACTGCGTAACATCACTGAGATTCGTTCATAACAAAAGTTTCATTTTTTTTCCCCTGGAACCTGATGCATTTGATTTTTAAAAAATTGCTTCAAATTATTTTGCTAGTATTTTAATGCGGTTTTCGGCCATAATATTTAATGAATGGTCAGTACGAAAAGTAAATGGTCCGTATTATTTTCGTGGCCATTTGTAATTTGACTTGAAAAAAAAAAATGAATAATCGGTAAAAAAAGACATTGAATGAGTGATAGCTATATCAATAACACTAATCGGTCATTTATTGACAATAAACTAATATCATGATTTTGATCTGTAAACTAAAACCAAAAAAGATTTTTTTTTTTTTTGTTTTTTTTTTTTTTTGCTTGCAATTTTTGTTTGATAGTTACCAAAGTGGCGACTGGTTAATATCAATCAACAACCGATTTACAGATCTGCCTAAAAGCCTCACTCTCAAGAGTTGCTCGTACCTATGTATGAAACACTCCGAAGTGATGATTGAGATTTAAACCGAAGTCATAATTATAATTATAATTATAATTGTAGTGACGGCTACGACTATAACCATAATGTGGTTATCATTGTAATCGTGGTGACGGTTATCATTATGGTCGTTATGATTATAACCAAAGTGATGGTTATGATTTTAACCCAAGTGATGCTAATGATTATAACGCAAGTCATTATTTTAATTATAAGCGTAGTGACAATTACGATTATAACATAGTGTGGTTATGATTATGACCATTATGATTGTAACGGCAACGATGTTTACGATTATAACCAAAATGATGGTTATGATTTTATAACCAATGCCATGCTTATAATTATAACCGTAGTAACGGTTACGATTATAACCAAAGTGATGTTTACGATTATAACCAAAATGATGGTTATGATTTTATAACCAATGCCATGCTTATAATTATAACCGTAGTAACGGTTACGATTATAACCAAAGTGATGCTTACGATTGTAACCAAAATGATGGTTCTGATTTTATAACCAATATCATGCTTATAATATAACCGTAGTGATATTTACAATTATGATTATGATTATAACCAGAGTGATGGTTGTGATTGTAACCATAGTGTGATTATCATTGTAGCCGTGGTGATGGTTATAATTGTAACCGATATCATGCTTATCATTATAATGAATGCCATGGTGATGATTATGCCCATAGTGTGTTTATGGTTGTAAACAAAGTGTGGTTACGATTTGTAACCAAAATAATGGTTATGATTTGAACCAAAGTTATGCTTATCATTTTATAACCAATGTCATGCTTATAATTATAACCGTAGTGACGGTTACGATTGTAACCAAAGTGTGGTTCTGATTGTGATCGTAGTGATGGTTATAATTATCACCATTATGATTATAAGCAAAGTGATGGTTATGGTTATGATTGTAACCACATTTTGGTTATAGTTGTAACCATGGTGATGGTTATGATTATGATGGTTACGATTGTAACCAAACTGATGATTTTATAACTAATATCATGCTCATAATTATAACCGTAGTGATATTTACAATTTTGTGATAATGATTACAACCAAAGTGATGATTGTGATTGTAACCATAGTGTAGTTATAATTGTAATCAATGTCATGGTTATCATTATAACCAATGTCATGGTGATGAATATAACCATAGTGTGGTTATGGTTGTAAACAAAGCGTGGTTATGGTTAGTAACCAATATAATGATTATGATTTGAACCAAAGTCATGCTTATGATTTTATAACCAATGTCATGCTTATAATTATAACCGTAGTGACGGTTACGATTATAGCCATAGTGTGGTTATGATTGTAACCATTGCCGTGGTTATCATTATAACCGTAGTGATGTTTACGATTATGATTACAATAATGATTTTAACCAAAGTGATGGTTACCATTGTAATCGTAGTGATGGTTATGATTTATGACCATTATAACTGTAACCATAGTGTGGTTATAGTTGTAACCAATGTCATGGTTATCATTTTATCGAATGCCATGGTGATGACTATTCCCATAGTGGGGTTTATGATTTTAACCAGAGTGATGGTTATGATCTTAACAAAAGTGATGGTTATGATTATGAGCGATGTCCTGGTTATCATTATTACGAATGTAATGGTGATAATTATACTCTTAGTGTGGTTATGGTTGTAATCGTAGTAATAATTTTGATTTATGACCATTATGGTTGTAACCATAATGTGGTTGTAATTGTAACCAATGTCGTGGTGTGAATTATACCCATAGTGTGGTCATGATTGTAACAAATTGATGGTTGTAAAAAAACGGTTACGATTGAAACCAAAATTATGGCTATGATTTTAACCAAAGTGATGGTTATGATTGACTGATTCTTATGATTATTACCGAAGTGATGTTTATACGAGTCTCTTATACTTAGGTAGGAGTATGATACACTAAGTTACTTTTACCTCAGTATGAAACACTGTAGTGTAGAGAGAGTATCTGAAATTAAGAGCAATAATATCAATCGTTTTAGAGCATTGCAATAATTTTAAGTCAGTTTGTCCAGTCGGAAAATTTTCAGGGTAATTACTGCTGAAGTTCTTATTCACATGAGGCCTACAATAATCTTATCTGTGTATACGGTCTCGGTATCGAATGGTCCAAATAATTGAAGTTTTGTACCTTCGTTGGACAAACAACAGTTTTATAGCAGAATAATACAGCAAATTAATGTAACCATTTTCTCTTTTTTTTTTCTTGTGCACAAAGAGTCGCCGTGAGTATGATATGGAACATTAGGTATCATTGAACACTTTTTCATTTCCCTGACTATAGATTTCACAGAAAGGAAAAAAAAAAAGAACGAATGAGATTGTTCTTTTTATTCTTTCAGCAAGCGAGCCATGACCTCGCCCGAAAAAAATTTTAAATACTAGTTAACGTCAAACGTCATGGTTCTATAATTTAATGAACATAGTAGGCTTCCTTAACAAAAATAAAATAGCAAACTTTTTTTGTCTTAAACTTAAAAGCAAAAAAAAAAAAAAATCGATGCCGCGCTTTTATTTTAATTAATTTAATTAATTCATTAATGATAATGCTATATTTGTTTTTTTTTTTTTTGCCCTTTGTTTTGCGAGGCGTGAAGAAATGGGTTTCCGACGTTTGGAAAAAAAATTGACAGCATAAAAATAAGTAATAATGTTTAATATTATTAGGGTTGGAAAGCCGATGCCGATGCCGGTAGAGGCCGAGTAAATTTTTTTAAAATTACAAAAGCAGATTCAGATTCCAAATTGGGTGGTGCTCATGCTGAAGTCGATGGTGATTATTATGAAAAAATGATACTCCAATGAGGGTCCGATCATCGGCATCGGATTTTTTTAATATCCGAAATCGGCATCGGCACTGCGAAATTGTTAGTTCTGGCATCGGCATTGGCTTCGACCCCTGATTTTAAAAATCGTCTAGAATGGCCCTATGATTTTTTTTTCACTAAAATCGGAATCAGAGGCGGCATCGGATATAATCGATGCTTGGTGGCGTCAGCATCGGCATCGGCATCGACTTGAGATTTTAGCCGGCCTATGGCATCGGCATCGGATTCGGACCCCTGGATTTTAATGCCGGTTCCAATGCCGTGATTTTAAGAAAAATTGTGGATTGGTTTCGTTGCCGATGCCAATGCCGATGTCTGCTACGGCCCGGTAAATATTTTTAAAATTGTGAAGCCTGTCCGGATTCTAAATTTTTCAAAGTTACCTTATTCTTTTGTCGATGTTGATGTTGATGTCGATGCTGATTCCGAAACAAATTAAAACAAAAATTTTGGACTGATTTCGATGCGGCTCCGATGGTACTATATTTGGTTAAATATATGAGGGGTCCGAATCCGATGCCGACGCCGACGCCACCAAGCATCAGTCATATCCGATGCCGCCTCTGATTTCAATTTTAGTGGAAGAAAAATCAAAGAGCCATTCTAGATGATTTTTAAAGTCAGGGGTCCTGATTCTGATGCAGATGCCAGCACTAACAATTTTGGAGTGCCGATGCCGATATGGCATCGGCGTCGGCGTCGGTCAGAAATTTCAAGCTTCGAACCCCTGAAATATATAAGATTCTGCTTAGGGTGCCGGTACCGGTTTAAAATATTTCAAATTCCGATGCCGAGATGCCGATTGCGACGAAAATGCCGTCGGCTTTGCAACCCCGCCAATACGTCAATATTTTCCTTTTTTAAAAAAAAAATTTATTTTAATAATTTAATTAAAACATATGATTTATTGTGGGCTTGTGTCGATTTGCGTGGATATATCACATCCTGATCCTGTTGAAGTTCGCCTACTAATTTCAATTTTTTTTTTTTTTTTTCTTGTCTAATTACAGGTTTGGTTGTATTATCTACACCGATTATTTTATCGCCCTCAGTCGTGGAAGCTGGTCTTCAATACGACGATACCGATTTTAATTTATTCGATAATAATTTTAACGATTACAAATCGTCACTGGAAACTAGTCAGATCGAAGATACATATCCACCTAAGAAAAGGCACATCGAGGATGGAGCCGATTTACCGGAGGAATCCTCCTATCCCACATCTAGTCCGTCGGCAGCAGAAGCAGCAGCAGCAGCAGCAGCAGAAGAAAAAATTGGCACGCTAAGAACCAACGAAGCATCCGCTTCCGGCACCGATTTCCGAGATAGCGACTTCGGCGATACGTATAACGGCGGGCCGATTGACATTTTTCACCATCAGTATCCCGTTAAAAAATATTCTAAATATGCGGAATTGAACACTTCGAAATTTGGGAAATCGAAGACGATGCCGAAGACAAGCGACGGGTCCGTCCCGAAGGAGAAAAACGTAAAGATTTTAAAAATCATTGAAGAGAAAATCGATATAAAATCAGATAAAATTTTTAACGTGAGCTTGGATAATTCTTCGGTTTCGAGCGAAAACGACACGGAGGAAACGACTGATTTGCCGGAAAGCATAACCACGGTTGTGATGTTTAATAATAGTAGTAATAATAATTCGGGGGAGAGTCATAACGAAACCACATCCTCCTCCTCCACTTCCTCCTCGACGGTCGAGGAAAGCAACGAGGAATCGATATTAAGCGACGAACCGATTAAAAACGATCAAATCACCGAAAACATCGTTAAAAGTAATAAGGGAACGACGAAGAATCGTTTGAATTTTAATTTGACTACTGCTGCAGTAACCGAGGACCAAAATAACGTAGTACAAAACGAATCGGAAATAGTTGTAGAGAATAAAGTAGAGGAAACCGTAGTACATCCGACCGTTGAGCCTTTTAGTTTTAATAATAGGGTAGCTGCTGCCACGTCTTCGGAAAACAAAGAGAGGTTGAATCAGTCCGGATTGGATGCTGGATCCATAACGGGTATCACTTTGGGGATCGTTGTCATTTCCGGGCTGTTCGGTGAGTTTGAGAAGATCACAGGTTTCGGGTGTCTGGATTTCCTTTCCACCACACTTTCATGTGGATGTTTTGATCCTAAATTCCATGTATTTATTACCGGGCTTCATTCTAAAATTAAAAATGTAGGGGTCCGAAGCCGATGGTGGTGTCGGAGCCGGTGCCAGCCGCGGTCGACTGAAATCTCAGCTCGATGCCGAAGCTGGTGTTAGTGCTAGATAATTCATTTTAAACCTGGTGCCAGCGCCGGTGCTGACACCGGTCTTGCAATTATGACCCGATGGAAATGCTGAATATAATTGAGAAAGGCCACGAATTTTGATTATATTAAACGTTCCCGGCCATTTTTTCCTAAAAAAAAAAAATAAATAAATAAATTCCTATCAATTTTTACTAAAAATTTTGGTTCCTAAAATTGTTTTCCTAACCTTTTTTTCCCCTAATTTTCAATTTTCCTAAAATTTTTTCATTCTTAAAATAAAATTTCCCAAAGTGAATATTTCTCCTAATTTTTTAAATGTCTAACATTTTTCATCAAAAAATTAGGAAAAATATTTTAGGAAATTTTATTTTAGGAATCAAAAAATTTTAGGAAAATTAAAAATTAGGGGGAAAAAACGAAGGTTTAAGTACCAAAATTTTTAGGAAAAGTGGATTAGGAAAAATGGTAGGGAATCCATATTAAGCGGCCGATTTTATTAACCGGCAGTACAATAAGCGGCGGTTACTGTAATAATTTTTTTTTTTTTTTTTCAAATTAAAAAAATTATACTGGGATATGGGGGCATATCCCTACGTAGGACTATGTCTTTGGGGAACTGTCCTAATATTGTTAAATTTCAACAATGAAACGATTTAAAAAGTTTAAGGATTTTTTTTTGCTTGTTTTTGATAAAAAAATTCGAATTTTTTGATAAAAATATAATTCTTTTTCTTGGTACGAAAGAAACATAAAATCATTCATAAAAATTTTCGATTTTAATTTTAATGTTAAAATTAAATTTTCGAAGTTTAAACTTTAATCCAATCCTTTACCCCATATTGTTGGCTCGACAAATGTTCAAACATTCGTCAAAATTCGACAAAATATTATTTAAATCAAAAAATATTATTTTAATCAATTTCGAGTCAAAATATTATTATTTATCAAAAAATTCGAATAACGGCACGAAAAAACTTAAAATTTTTGTTAAAAAAGATAAAAACTTGAAAAAAATTTGTCAAAATTTTAATTAAAGTCTTCATAGTTATAATTTCAAATAGTCAAAGTATTATTTAAATTTTTCGAAGTTGAAATTTAAATATAAATATAAATATTAATTTTTGGTGCGAACATCGCGACAGATCCCTCCCGGACAGACAGATTTCCCCAGAACCGAGCCCAAAGACATAGTCCTACGTCAAAATAAAATTGACAAAATTGATGGTGGTGCTGTTATCGATGCTAGAATCGACTCCGGCAGCAGCGGCAGCTGCAGAAATGTTGCCAATGCGGTGCCGGTGCTGGCGGCAGCGCCAGAACTTTGGATATTTCGGTGCCGATGTCGGCGTCAGCTCCAAACAATTTTTACCGGTTTCGGACCCCTTTAAAAATATGAGCAGCCATCGAACCGAAGTCACTTTTTTTTGGAAAAGTCTTTTTTTTTTAACATGAATCCCTAAAAGTCCCTAATTTGAAAGAAGTCTTTTAAAGTCCCAATTTTTCTTCGTTTTAATTTTTATGCCTGGATTATTTTA
>CM075207.1:27605505-27673496 GCA_037577465.1 Liposcelis bostrychophila
TTCCTCAATTATTATGCCTTAACATTGGGTGGGCCACATGGCTTCCAATTTTCCACACCCTTGATTTCTAACAATATTGTTGGCTGGTAATGTGTGGTGTATGCTTACATACATGGTTCTGCTGCACCCATAAAAGCCTTGAGTATTTATGTGAGCATTGCTTAAAGTACTTAAATTGTACGAGTTTGCATGTGTAGAAAAGTGAAGGGAATTCACATCCCCACTAGGTACACGTTTTTTTTTTTCTTTTTAATTGAATTTCTTTCATTTAGTTTGAATATACGACATTTTTAAAAAATTTTGGATTTGGATTTGTCCTGACATCACCAGTTGAGTGCTTTAAAGTATGCTGAAAAACTGTATCCGTTATGTCCTCTCATCAATGCATTGACCTTACAAACCTTTACAGCAGGCATCGAACTAGTCCCTTTTTTTGTGTAAAGTCACTAAAACGTTTTTATAGGGTTTGATTTGATGTATTATTTTCAAGTGATTTGATATGATATGAGCCCTACATGATTGTGATCTGTGCAAACATGCTAGCCGTAAGGAAGAACCCATTTTATGTTGAAAGTCTTCAGAAAAGGAAGAAACCTTTTGAGGAATGTAAAGAATTTTTTTTTAAAAGTAATAGCAGCTGTACACTCAGAAAAAGGAAACACGTTGAGCAAGTTCTGCACTACAAAAAAATACAATGTTTCATAACCAAGCAGTAAATTAAATTGACAAATGTTCAACAGACGAGTTGTTTCCTGATGTAAATGTTTTTCTTGATCTGACATAATTTTTTGATAATCATTTTTGTTTCGAAGTATTTCGGCTTCTGCATTAATTTTTTTTTTCTTTTCTCCTTAGTGCAGTTTATGATTTTAAACAAACGCAAAGGTAAAATGTGTGGTGGAAGTGTATTGAATATCACATAGTGTCTTTTGCTATTGAAGTTCAGGGGTTCTTTAACCTCTTAATCTGAAACATGCCTAAAGAATTTTATTCATCCCCCCAAAAGCTGGCTCCATTTTATTACTGAAAATTTAATTTTGTAACGGTTCAATTTTTTTAAATTTATAAATTTATCTTTTTAGTATGAAATGCTATAATTATAGTTTAACAGTTGGAGTAAAGATTGAAAGCCAGTCGTTTTATTTGAGTTCAGGTACTGCAAAATATTTTCAAGATCTTCCTGGGGTTTTTAAATCTTATTGATCACCAAACAGGGGAACAGGACTCAGCATGTTAAAAAATTAAAAAAAAAAGACTTACATTTTCATTGTTTTTTCTCAGAATTGCCCCTGCCACAAAACGCAATGCATTAAGAACATTTTATGGTATTGTTGGCATTATATTTTCATTATTATTATTATTATTATTATTTTTAAATCTAGTCTTCGAGGTCCTATTTTAATATAAGTTAATATCATTTTTTAACTTTAAAAATTTAAATGGCAAAGCTTTTTCCAATAACTGCTGGCAGCTTTATGTATTTTCTAACCGGTTATGAAAATAATTGATTGAAGATCAAAAAAAAATATGTTAACAAGTTTTGCCATTTTGAAAATTTTAAAATGATTTCGCTAAACTTTTTTTAGTAGGGAAAAAAAAAAACTAATTTTTTGAATATGTTTAATTAATTTTTTTTTTACAAAACTGTAATTGAACAATTGCAGGTGTTCGACAAACACACTTCTTGATTTTAACAATTTGTCTTTCGGTTCGTCTTTCAGGAACATGTGGACCGGCTCCTGAATTGTGCTGGCTCCGCTAAACATCCAATCTTCGGAAAATATTTCGACGATGGAATGACAGGAGGATGAGGGTACACGACTGCGTGAACGGTGGCCCCGGAGTGAAGTAGGATCCTGTTTCTGGAGTCGCAAGGGCTCTGCCTTTTGGAGATAGTGCCGTTGTCGAGGACATCTTCGTTCGTCAGTGATTCTTTCCTGAGGTAAGTCCCTTTCACTTTGACGTATAAATATTTTCCGGGCTCCGTTTCTATCACTTACGGTTGGAATTTACAATTTTTCTGTAAAAAAGGGTAAAATTATTAATGACTGATAACAATCTAAGTCATCTTGAAGTATTTGAATTAGGCTCCTGAGAATATTTTACTTGTTAACGCTACTTGAGCTAGGGCAACCAAAAGTTGCGGTTCAGAGGCGTACTGAGGGTTTTCGGCACCCGGGGCGAACTTTAAATGCACCCCCTTCTTCCACTTTCGCTTTTAATAAAGAGCAATTACATATTTTTTAAAGTCATTACTACGGGTGATCTTAAAGTAGAGCATTTTGACTTTGACGATTCAACAAATAAATTCGATATTCCCTGATCCATAAAGACAGATATTATGTTTTTAAAAAAATTAGGTAAATAAATTGATTCGGAGTTAAAAATTACCTCGGCTGCTTTTGTTCAAATAATCAAATAACAACCAACAACCATGATAGTAATATTCATTTATAATTCAAAAATCGTTCATTTTAAATTCTGTACCTCAGTGCAGAACAACACCAAGTCCATTCAAGGATTGCAACTTCTTATTTCAAACCCGACTTAACAAATGGTTCGCAGGCTCAACGGTTGGCAGAACTGATTTTATTCCTTCTGCTACCAATTTATTTCGTTAACAAAGCAGAAATGTTAACTCGCAGAAGACATTAATTTGAGTTGGCAACACTTAAGTATGCTTTCTATAGTCAGGTTTGAAATAAGAAGTTGTAATCCTTGAATAGACTTGGTGTTGTTCTGCACTGAGTTACAGAATTAATTAATTAATTGATTTAAATATTTAAAAAAAGAAAACTTTATTAAAATTTGAGGTTTAAAAATTTTCTTTCCGAGCTTTCAATTCATTTTATTCGTAAGTCGTCTGAGACAGGAATCAGCCAGTCACCACTATCAGGTTCAATTAAACGAGTGCTGCTATCGCTATCATTATTATTTAGCATTTTTGGTTCATTGTTTATATTTTTATGCACCAGCCCCGATTTATTTTCCACTAATTCGTTATTTATATCACTTACACTATTTTCATTATTGTTCTCGGTTCCTAACTTTTCACCAGCAACAGACTTATTGTTATCGAAATTGTTATCATTATCATTATTGTTAGTAGAAGTAGTATTTTCAAAAGAATTTAAAGAGTCTGAGGTTAATTCGGAGTGTGATACTATTTCGGAGCTAGGTGCATCATTGCTAACAGGCTTATGAACGATTTCTTGAGTTTTTTTTTTTTTTTTTTTTTTTTTTTTTAATTTTTCTTTGCTCACATCTGCTCGATCTTTTTCCCGCCGGTAAAACATTCGGTACAACACTATTCGTTTTTATCATTTTTATACGTAAAATAAAAAATTCGAAAAAAAAAAAAAAAAAAAAAAAAAAAAAATTCACAAATTGCATTTCTTTGTGAAACTAAAGAAATGCTGCCTTTGCAACCCGCGTATAGGCCTACTCGAGAAAACTAACTAAATAAAAAAGACGGTCTGCTGTAACCCCCGATTTGCCAATTAATAACCTTAAGCTTGAGCAAAATGATTGACATGAATTCTAAAATTTCACTCACTGAGATAAAAGAGCATATTGTTCAAGCAGATAATCCCTGCACCAGTAATAAAAGGCACAAAACTGACCAAATAAAAAGAAAAGATACTGTAAAAAGAGTATAAATTTTTTTCCTACTATCATTGTGAAAGGGGTGATTGAACTTACAGGTATAAATCTGTAACCTTAAGGTGTAAACCTGAAGTGTTATACCGTTTTTACCGAATTTTATACAAAGAACCGAAGGAATATAAATTCTTCAAGGCTCAGGGTGATTGTACTTTCATAGTGATAAAAAATTTTGACAACTAGTTAAATAAAAATAAAACGAAAAACTTGGAAACAACGTGACATATAGAAAAACTAAATTCAGAGTGACACGTCACGAGCGAGAGCGCTCCAAGCGGATTTTTTCGGGAACTATATAGGAAATAGGATAAAACAACGTTGTGTGGACTGCCCGAAAAAATAAAATTTGACAATCCAACATGTCAACGATTTAAAAATCTTGTTTTAAAAAAAAGCCAAATTAGTAGAAAAAGAAAGTAATCGACAAATGATTTTTAATAGCTGTCAGACCTTGCAGTAATTATCAAAATACCAATGCAATTGAAGTTGAGATATAAAGGGTACAGACAAACCCATAAAAGTGTTTGTAAAGATTTCCCTGAATACGAAAATAATCCTAACTTTAGGGGGAAAATTGGAAAGTGTTTGAACCAGGAAGGTTAAATGTCAAATAAAATACTAATTGAGATATAGACTTACCAAAAGTATATTGAAATCATCTTAATGATATTAACTTCACAAATAATATAAGTTATCTACTCGCCGACACTTCCTTACACTTTCGAGTGGAGACCAAGAATGTGTCGGGAGAGCGTCGGATGAAGCTCTCCAGACGTCTTTCCGACCAAAGATTCGGATTCTATAAAGCTGGGGTCGCTCAACGGCTAACTTATAGGGTTTTCCCTTTTACAATATTAAGAAAGCAGTTGAGCTTTAGGGTGCCGATAGGGGATCTACGGATGAGTCACTGATTTCCTCAGCTTCAATAGCGTCTGGGAGGAAATCAGGGACGTAGCTTCATGGGAGCCTATTTTATGTGTTAACATGCTCCCCCCCCCCCCCCCTCTCTCTGGAGGGGTAGACCGGGGGTAAGTGTAAGGCGGCGTGTGAGTAGTCTAAGTGAGGGCGAGCAAAAGCAACTTTATTGTCAAGGGCGGGGCGGGGGGGCTGTGCTCGATTTGTTATAGCCCTCTAGGGGCAAAGTTGGGGGGAGGTAATTGAGTTGCTGTTGCTGAACCCTGACTATGGTACATTGTTAATGTGTTTACAACCATTCATTTTGAAAATAAGATATAATTAAAGTGCTTGGAAAATGCAAGTTATTTATTTAATACCATTTTTATTGTTATAGAAGGGGGGGAGTGAGAATTCCGTGTGGTAATGACGGGGGGCAACGAGCATTTTCCAATGATTTTTTTTTTTTTTTTTTTGTTAGCCTTGTAAGATTGAGGTTAAATATAAGGCTAGTAAGTATTGATGCTAAAAGACATGGTTAATTAATAGACATTTAATAAATTTGTGAATTAAGGTGAACGTTCGATATTGAGTTTATTTAATATCGAGGTGCATTTTCAAAAGAATGCAGTATTTCAAAAGGGAAGAGGAAAAAAAAAAAAAAGTTTTCATTTTCTTAATAATAAACACCGGTAATAACAATTCCAATAAACACGGAAAAAATTCAAAATTAAACAATCATTAAATACAATCGCTTGCAGAAGAGTAACAAAAATATAATTAACGAAACGTAAAAATAAAATTCTACAAAAAGAAAAAAAAAAGAAATAAAAATATTATCTCTTTCCGAGTAATGATAATCCTAGCGCTCAAGACCCCATTAGAATCTGAAAAAAAAGAGGCCCTATCAAAACTGGCTTCCACTAATAGGAATATTATAAAAAGAAAGAAAAAAAAACACCCCCCCCCCCCCCAAATTTCAAACAGAAAAACCATTAGTAAACGAGCATTAAAATCATACACACCTTCCAAAAATAACCACTAAGTCCGCTGCGACCCGACCCGCCGGCCCCCTCGACCCATCGGTCGTTCAAAATCGTCCTCAGTGGAACCTTCGCCCTCATCCTCATCCGTATCCAAATCCGGCCCCCACGAAACCTCTAAGGAATCCGGGCACCGCAGAAGCCCAGCACCATCCTTCCTCACCGCCCGGATCACCCGAGCTCTTAACAAACCAGGTGGCAACTTGTTTCCTGCCGCCTCCCAGGAAATGCACGCCTTAATACTCTCCCACAGGGTCAACTCCCGGACCCCCCAGCACCTTTTATAGTCTGGCACGGGACACTCCACATACGGTACCCAATGTTCACGCATTAATTCCGAAAACGAACAATTCTGCGGAGTCGACATTTTCAGACGAAAGTCGACAAACAACTAACCCAAAAACCCAGAATTATAATACGGTAAACCCCGAAAACATCTGCCATAAGTAACAACAATGCAGATGCTTGAGCAACCAGTATAACAAAAGACTGGCTTCAAAACAACATAACCTTTTCTTTCTGTTTGTCCTCCATAGGAATAATCAGGAGAAGACAACTTATAAGTAGGAAAATAAAAAAATAAAAAAAAATACCTGAATCAAGGATAATATAATGTACTGGGAACTTCACTAAATCTACCCCTATCTACGGACAAGTCAAAAGACGCGTATACTCACATCTAATAACAAAACAAACCTTATGGAATCGTCCCCTACTTAATAAAGAGAAAAAAAAAGGGAATACGCATAGGTACATTGACAAAAGTTAAAAACAAATAAAAATTGATTTTTTTTTCTTTCTCTCTTTTCTCCCCTTTGTCTCCAGAAGTCGAGAAATTATAAAATAAATCCCTATAAATACACCCAACATTATATTAACTTTACTAGATTAAATAAAGAATGATCTAACCAAGATACGATTTACCGCCAAGTTTTGAATTTCCTCAGCATCGTCCTGTAGCATAAAAAATAATATGCTTTCAGAGTGGCAGTAAAAAGCGTTTCTTTGGATTGTTTCATGAACTATCTTTTTTAACTTGATCGGCAAATATTCTGATTTTCGAATCATTTCAAGGAGATGAACTGGTCTATATTTCATAAAATGTCTCGCATTTATTTCGAACCAGCTTGGAGCATAAACTTTCATAACGAACTCTGCTAAACATTTCAAATTCTTCGAAGGGATCTTCTTCGAGATTTAAAATTTGCAGTGTCAGGCATAAAATCTTGAAGCTCTAGGTTAAAAAATTAGGGGTTGATACTAAAAATTCAAAATGTCTGTGCAGTCGGGGCTCTAGGAACGTCACGGACGTAAACGAAGGCGGTTTTTTTTCTGCAGCCCACAATTGAATCTTTAATTTGAAAAGGGGGACATGTCTTTTTTTTACCTTATGAGCCATGACCCCCTTTTTCAAATTAAAGATTCAATTAATGAACCTAACGTCCTTAAAAACGGGATCGGAAGTAGATTTGAAGGGTCTCGATAGGATGCTAACTGTATATATAATTACTGCACCAAAAGAGTGTAAGCTAATGCTCTGGTGGTCCGTGCCACTTTTTCTGGAGGTGGAAATGCGGATTGTCGTCCAGGTGACGAACTAGGTGTGGGTGCTGCTGAATCTGAATTGTCGTTTTGGCCGTTGCACTGGACGTCATCTTTACAGACGGGGATCCCTACCGGCAGTCCTTTGACGAATCGTGGTGACGTCAGGCGGTGGCAGCAGTGATGGCACCTGCAAGTTCCTGCCTTGATGCGTCCTGGAGGGTTGTCTCTACTCAGGACTTTTGATAGATGGAGGTGTCCCACAATAGGCATTGCAGGTGATTCCATTTGAGTGAATACGGAGGTAGATCTTCACCCACCCACCAGGAGTCGAGAAAAAGATAAAAGGCGGAAGCGTGAGTTATTAAACTCATATTTGCAAGGAATTGATCGCGTTTGCTAAGTGAAGACATGCAGTCTTTCGCGATAATAAAAGAAAATGTCAAAAATTATTTTGAAAGGAACAGAGTAAAAAAAGCTTCTTTTTTTTAAAAAGAGTTTTTTTTTTTGAACACTGCTATTATCTGCCACTGTATAAAAACTGGTTTATACCCTCAGTTGTGGGGCTTTATTCATAAAAATAATAATCGAGTATTTAAGAATGTTTTAGGCAGGGTTGTTAATCGAAATTCACTGAAATACTGATTAATTTCAGTTATGGTTTTTTAAAATCAAGTATTGAGGATTTTTACGGCAAAACTTTTCCGCCTTGGTGCGCTGCATGTAATTCGGCTGCTATCATGGTAAAATGGGGACGGTACGGTTTTGTTCCTTCTCCTTGCTATGATATAGCTCTCCGAATTTTTTCCTCTCTTAAGGTTGAGTTAGCGTCAACTTATGGGAGAATTTTTTTTTTTTTTTTTTTTTTTTTTTTTACCCGGACAACTTCCAAAATATATGACCTTGATGCCACATAAAGATATTCTGATGCTAAGTTTATAGCAACGCTTTCATTCTTTTTGGAGGTTCATGTTTCAGGTTCATTTATCTTTTGTCTTATAATCACTTAATTCTGAAGGTTCACCTTTTTCAAAATTCGGGATGAACTTATGAAATGTGCGAGGATCACTAGGCGTCGGTTACATTGCACGAAAATTTTTGTTCGAAACGTTTCCAAAATTTTTTCGCGATGAAAGTGGTTACATTTGTTTTCGAACATGTTTGAAAATTTTCGACGATCGGAATTTTTAGAGGTCCGATGTTATTTTCGGGGCTCTTGTTATATTTTTTACGTGATGGAGTATTCAAATGGCCGAATACCCTTATCAAATTCAGTAAATGTTTTCTTACATAGGGTAGGAGAAAAAAAACAGTTAAGGTGAGTAGGTTAGTGGTTGTGGACTTGTTTTTGAGGAACCCATGTTGCGATGGACTAATAAGGTTGGAGGCATGCCAATAGATTTGGTCATAGACAAGCTGCTCAAAGATTAAAGAAAATGAACTGAGGATACTGATAGGACGGAAATTCTCGAGCTTGTTAGAGTTATCCTTCTTGGGCACCGGAGTGGCATAGGAAGTTTTGAAATCAGCCGGGAAGACACAGGAAGAAAGAGAAAGGTTGAATATAAAAGTTAGCGGCGGAGTTAAAAATTCTGAACAAGCTTTGAGAACGTAAGGGGGGATTTGATCGGGACCGACGGCACGTGAGGTTCGGCTCGGACTGGGTATTTTCCCCGAGCTAATTCCTCAACATAAACGAGTTGGCCATTCTGCACATTTAATGCGATACGGGTATTAATCAATGGTAACATACCATTCACACCCGCAATGCGGACAGCTCGATTGACGAATGTTTGCTTAAAATCTGGCATCTAAGTAAGAAATCGACGACAGATGTAAGCGTCTTCGTCATTCGTGACAGAGTAAGTTTCAACGAGAATATGAACTTCGGGATTCAACTCGAATAAGTGATAATAGAAGCTCCTGCGATAAGGCCTGGAAATTGAGCTGTTTGCCATCACTTTCAACCCTATGAATAAAAATTAAATTTTTGACAGAAAATTCACTCTAATATTTTTGGTTCACTTTGTTTTTATAAATTTTTTTTTTTATGAGAAGAAATGTCGATTCTGACCCCACGGGTCTCGGAAATGATACAGTAAAGCATTGTTCCTTTTGGCCGCTAGGCTTAGGCGGTGATACCTTTGCCTATATCTTCTGTAGACCATCGGCGGTGGTGCTTCTGATTCGTCGGAGCTGCTATCGGAAGATTCACTTTCAGATTTATAGTGTGCTGGAGGTGGTGATTCTGGAGAATCTGGCTGATGTGGCGGTGATTCCGGTGAAAGTGGTTGATCGGGTTACACGATTAAATTTTTTTTTTTTTTTTTTTTTTTTAAATGAATTTTTTCTTTAAACTTTTCCCGTCTTTTTTTCCTACCATGTGTAAGAAAAAATTAATTTAAATTGATAAGGATATTTGGCCGCTTTTATATATGTATCCACCATCACGTAAAAAATATAATAGAACCCCAAATATAACATCGAACATCGTCGAAAATATTCGAACATGTTCGAAAACAAATGTAGCCTTTTTCCTCGCATAAATTTTTGAAAGGTTTCGAGCTAACTTTTTCGTGCAATGTAACCAACTCTTTAGAGTCAGCCGTAATTGAGGAATCACGACAAAAACTGAAAAAAATCAATACACAGGTTTTAATGCTGTCACTATTTCATAGATCAAATCCAATTTCCATGGTTTTAATTTTTGGAGCACTTGGAATATCCTTTAATTTTACAATTTTAATTTCTAATTTATTTTTCTTGGCTATTTGACCTCCGTTTAGTTAATAGCGCCTGCCTGCATGACATGCGCTTAAATTTGTTTTGATTTCGATGGCACAGGGTTATTTCAGGGATAGCCCGAAATGTTTTACTTCTCAAATTTCAAAAACAAACGAATTTTCTTCCCATCAGTGAGATTAAAAACCTGTTAATAAATTATTTCTCAAACTTTTAAGCAAATGAGGAATATCGTAAATGAAGTAACTTTTTCCCACCGATTATAAGTGTGAGTTGAAGAATAATAAAAATTGTTTGATTATATGTGTACGTGCATATGAAAACCTCCCACTTTTACAATCCGCATAGTGTGTTTGGTTTTTTAAACGTTTTGTAAACAAATAAGTTTCGAATCAAAACAAATTATCCGGATTGTACAAGTGGGAGGTTTTCATATGCGCGTACACATATCGTTCTCTGATCTCTCGTTTAGCATTGTGGAGTAATTCCTTTTCGGGTGCTTCGCACGATTGCCGTCGTTCTTTATTTTGTACATATCCTCATTCGCATGCTTTATCATTTTTCCGATCGTTTCTATCACTTTTTCATCAAAATTATCGTTGAAACATAAAATGTATATATTCCTATTATCTTTATTACACTTCTTACAGGTCAAAGCGTAGTCCCAATTTTGCAGATCTAAGGCTCGAATTTCGTATTTCTGTTCGGTTTGACTTGTATCTGTTAGCCACGTATTACCAACTTTTTGAACATTTCCTTTGGTTTTTTGCAACATTTCGTTTGCACTTTTGTGGCGTTTTCTAATCAGCGCTAATTTGGTGGACAGTTTGAACTTTTCCTTCGTTATTAAATAATCCGTCTTTCGACCTCTCGTATATCTTACGCAGTGAAGAGCCTTCTCGAGCCTTTGAATATTTTTTCCTTTGAAATGTATGTGTTTCAGGATGCCATGGATCTTTTCAAGTGCATATTGAAATTTTTTCTTACATAACTTCATACGGCGAAGCTTTCCCTCAATCAATTTTTATGTTATTAAAGCTTTCTGCATTTCCTAGAAGATTCCAAAAAACTCTTACAATTAATTTTCGCCTTTGAAATTTTCGTATTCAAAGCTGTGTCCAAAGTTTTTGTGAACTCTTCAAACATCGTTTGTATCGACTTTTGAGTGTTAAACTCCTCTTCCAGTATTTTAATTTTCTTTTTTAAATGTACAACCTTTTCGTCTGTTTCTTTTTCACTTTGTTACATATTGTTTGCGGAGATAAATTTTTCACAAGTCTCAGCCATTGTATCCCGCTGAAGCTTTTTCTTTGTTCCCTGAAATGACCCAGTTATTTGTAACAACTTTGTAATACAAGCTGTATATGTAATTATAAAAAAAAAAATTTACCGCCATTTTCTTTTTTGATTTAGAATTTCATTTAGTCCATTAGATTCTGCTATACTTTCATCTTGTGATGTATTCGCTGTTTCGCTCTCAATATCATTATTCTTCGTTGACGGCCATCTAATTCTTTTACTTCCTATTTCTATTAATTCATTTTCGGACTCTGAACATAGAAAAAAAATTTTTTTACGTTAAATTAATTAAAATTAATTTGGTTATAATTCGCATAAATTAAGTTTTAATTATGAAAATATTAATGGTATTCCACTACTAGAAGAAACAAAAAAAAAAATTTTAAACGGTAAAAAAAAATTTTTTTACAAACGGTATTACAACTTTATAAAAAAAAAAAAAAAAAAAAAAAGTCTGACGGGAAATAAAATACAAATATTTTTCCAACCAAGAACATACTTCACCTGACATATTCGTTCTTAACGGTATTAAAAAGAAAATAAGTAAACGAAGAAAAAGAAAAAAGAAATAATCAAACGGTATATAAAAAAAAAATAATTTTTGACAGGAAAAAAAATTTCAAACGGGATGATAACTGACGGAAAAAAAATTTTTTCAACGAAATGTTAGCTCCTTAGAAAGGTTTAGGACGGGAAATGTTTTCTTTACAAGTCGACGAGATACAATTATTGGCATTATAGCCAATCCTTCCACAAGCATAACACACAAAAACTTCTACTTTAACGACGAGATCGGGATCCAAATCCAAATCCTTTTCATGTACCTTTTTTGTATGCAGAAGACTAAAGCATATATAACATCCTCGCTAAATGAGGAGTTTTAGAATCACCGACGGAATAAAAATACATAGGATTGAGGTCATATGTCATATCGCCTACTTTCATCTGATACAACGAGATTTCTCCATTGTCTTTTTGTTGACATCTAAACTTCGGAGGGCACCAACTTACTGGCTGGTTATGTGGAATCACCGGAATGGGAAGCGGTATAGAGATTTTCGGCGGAATCGGTATATAGCAAGCTGCGACGGTATTGATACTACTTTCATTAATCTCGACGTCAGATATACCTCTTCCTTTAAAAAGACTATATCGCGGTACTCCAGGTTTTCTACTCGACGGGATATTAACTTTCGATTTCGGAATTACCCCCTTGCCTATGTTCTTAGGAGTGGTACCATTACTCACTTTAACTTCAGTCTTAGGCACATTTTTCACTACGGTATTAACGTTATCAACCTGAATATCATCGCAAAATTGTTCTGGAGGCGGAATATCTTTTGACGGTAAATCACTTGCAACGTCTGTCTCCTCTTTATCTTCTGACACTTCGTCTCCCTCCCTTTCTCCCTTTTCTTCTGAAATTCTTTTTTCTTTTCCTGATTGTAAAGTCAGCGGTAATCTTTCAACTGAACTTATGGCATTATTATTCTCAACGGAATTTCCCTCGACGATATTAACTTTGCTACTCTGATTTGAATCAACGGGATCTTCCTGAACGGCAGTAACTTTCCTATTCTGATTCGAATCAACGATAACTTCACTCTCGGAATCACTAACGGGAACAGATTGAGTTTCTGATGTTACGACACTAATATTTAAAGGGGATCCTCCAGAAGATTGTACATTTACATACACTTCCCTGTCCAGCGGCATCTGTTTAGTTATTTCCTCCAACAAAAACTCAATAGATCCTAAATCCCTGTCCATCCTCCGTAACGTTACTCTATTCTCCCTAACGTTTCCCTTAATGGCTGAAAGCAGCTCCCTAAGCGAAACTCTCATTCTAAAAAAAAAAAAAATGTCCCCAAAACCACATTCAGAATTAAAAAAAAGAAAACTAATTCACTTAAATCTTGTTACAAATCTATGATCTGCGTTATTACCTGATATTTTATAACGAAATTCTCTTATGAAAAATATCCTTAAATTTCAATTTTATCTTTAAAATGAATTTATTGGTAATTTTATTAATATCAAAATTATTTGATGTCGCAGACTCGTAATAGCCTGAAAAGCCAACAAGGGGGCTTTTGTTTGAACTTGTTCGAAGTTTGAACTTTTCCTTCGTTATTAAATAATCCATCTTTCGACCTCTCGTATATCTTACGCAGTGAAGAGCCTTCTCGAGCCTTTGAATATTTTTTCCTTTGAAATGTATGTGTTTAAGAATGCCATGGATTTTTTCAAGTGCATATTAAAATTTTTTCCCAGTTCAGTTCTGTAGCATAGGACTCAGAGTTCTGTTTTTACTCCATATTCACTTTCAAAATGTTCGGCAAATTTAGGAACAGTTTGAAGAGGTGAATTGTGTATTTGCACAGTTTTTCAAAGTCTGGATATCCGTTTCCTCCAGCAACCTCTTACAAAATTGCTGACGTAGAAGTGAATTTCCGAGTATTGATCTTCTTCTGCTGGTTCATTGCACATCCAGCTTTTGATTTCTGCTCTGTACTCATTGCAACGTCCTTTAAGATTAAGAAAATTGCAGCTCATAAAACATTAAACAAGAAAATTAAATGAATACGATTAATTAGCCACTAGTATCAATATTCAACAAAAAAATAATGAAGAACATTCTTGAAAGGGTATTTTTAGGGCCGTTTCAGGGCCCTAGATATTTCCGAAGATCTGCGTAAAGAGTAGAAAATGCTCCTCTATGCTGCCTCTGCTCCACAAAAGGATGCACCCAAAATCTTCTTTTCCCCACTTTTCTTTTCCGCTGATATTTTAATAATATTGAACAAATTAAAAGCTTCTTTTTCTTGGTTTTATTATCATTTATAAAAAAAACCATGCTTGAGCCATGCGACATGGATCAAATGGAAAAATAAATTTTTCGGGTTGCACTTCAGCCCTTTCGTTGGTTTCAAATCGAATCGCAATGGAGGAATTTCGTCCAACCCGGTAAGAAATAAAATTAAGTCAAGTTGTCATTCTTCTTCTCTCTAAAAAACAAGGATAAATTAAAAATACTGTTCTCTCCTAAATGAATATTAATATGTAATGATTGACTTACTTTCACACTCTTCGAGAAATTTTAATTAATGTCCTTCCACGACTTCTTTCATTGGATCTTCGGACTTGATTTCAAGTAGTGGCGGAATGAGCGGAATTGAACTTTATTTTAACTTTATTTTGAACTATATTTCTACCTTTTATTTTTCTTATACACTCATTCAATTTGTTTCAATCGAAATACGGTTTTGATATTTCGGATTGAACTCACTTATTATTTTCCCAATTTTTTTTAACTGTACACTGTCATATTCGCTTATTTTGTCATCAATCGCCTTTGAAATTTTCGTATTCAAAGCTGTGTCCAAAGTTTTTGTGAACTCTTCAAACATCGTTTGTATCGACTTTTCGATTAAAATGTGTTAATGGATGGGTGGGGTCATAAAATAATTTAAATATTTTGTCTGCGTCCTAAGGCGTTGGCAAGTTCGTCTAAGGTGGGACACAATTTAATGACTTTTGACGTCGTCATGTTGTCATCCTCGTTTTCGAGCTTGCCTAGTTCTCTCGCGGCAAGGTTGATACCTGTTGCAGCAAGGCCGCAACCTTTGGCCCAAACACATTATTGAATCCGGAATACGTTATGAGCTGATCGTGGTCACTGATGTCCGTGGCTTCGTCAACAGCAAATTCCATCGGGTCATTAGTCACCGTTTCCTTGCAATCGCAAGAAGCAGGCACCTCAGCGTCGCATGAAGTTGATGACTATGCTGCAAGTTCGGAGGTTAATTTCTTGTTGCAATATCACCGACAGTTTGTGAACATGCTTGCAGATGTCGGATCATGTTGGACATGCACAAACAAATCTTGGGGGGATAAAGTGACGCACTTCATGCACTTCACGCATCATCTTGAAAATTGATACTAAAATCTCTTTTGTAATAGCTGATAAAAAAAAAAAAGTTGGCGACTGGGAATCCTTTGCAGTAATTTGTGGGGGTCATGATGGTTTGACATCTCTCAGCAGGAGTGACTCCTTGCACCCAATTACCTGCAAAGAGCTTGAAAATCAAGCTTCAAATCAGCTTTGTTTTTTTAAGATTTTATGATTGCATTAAATACCTTTTTTGGTCTCGTCCTGCTCGTGCTGTGGTCGTGTTCGTCCAAAGTTGCACATATAATATACAGTTTCCACATTGCCCTTCTCCTTCCTCGCAACCCTATACATATCTACATAGTGTTTTTTATCTTCTTCTTTCAAGTTGTGGAGGTCGTCAAACGAAGGAAATTCTCTGAACTACTCCTCCACGCCCTTCGAGTGCGCTTCATTTAAGTGCCTGCACAAAGAGTCGATGTTACCGAATTTAGACTGCAGCTTTCTTCGAAGCACTTTCGACTTCCAGCTCTCTTTTTATGGGATGCCCCTCGACTTTGGTCGTGGTGGTTGTGGGTCTTCTTTTGGTGCCTAGCCCGGTTACTTTTCTTTGTGTACGTGTGACGGCATACGTCACAAACGAAAAATTCCCCTGGCATTCTGCGACAAGGATGAGTACTAAAGTTCGAAGAGCTCTTGTAATACTTGTGGCAATCCGGAAATTTGATTAATTCAAATAGGAAAGAACAAAAGGGGCCGAGCGATATATCGTTGGGTATCTCTTTTTACGAAAAGAACAATAGTTCTTTGCTCGCTCTGATATCTTAAAGCCTTTTCATGAGACGTAAGATGAAAGTTTTAGTTTTTTTTATTTTTAAATAAAATTTTTAAAAAATGCTAAAAATTGTACATTTATTTACATTCGATATTGTCGAAATTGAGTTACGTCATTCTTCTAAATTATAATAGACTCACTTCGAGATTTTTGTCGGAGGCAAATTAAAATTCAAAATTGTTTAAACATAAAAATGGCATTCGATTCAATATAACGGTACTGTATGCATGTGTCGATGTGTCCTTATGCAGATGCACCAATCAATGTATTCATTTTTTTTAAAATAATTATTTTTGAAATAAAAGCGTGAAAAACACGAAATATATCATTCCTTAACCTCTGAATTTACCACAAAGTATTGCAGCAGCTGAAAATGCTCTTTCCGCTTCAAGACTGGTAGGAACTATGGTTGAAAGATAATTGTAGGCCAGTTTTAAGTATTTTCCTCTATCGCCCCCTGTTTCCCATAGAATCATCTCTTTTTTTATAATGCTTTCCAGTTTGGTTTCTTTTTGTTAATGCGTCAGAATCAAGAAAATCACTTCATAAAGTATACGTGAGGCTTCCGTTTACCAAACGAAACGTGCCAATTTTTTTTAAAATTTTAAAGTTACTTGGAAAAGAAAAGGACAAAATAGGACCAATCATAAAAAAGAAAAAAAAAAGGCAAAGTTGTAGAAAATACATTTGAATTCGACCAAAGATGGAAGTAAATAGGTATTAAACGCTTATGAAAAAGGCAGCTCGATTTCCAAGACAAAAAATTAAAAAAACAAAGTTCCACGAAGCTACCGAAGGGCTTGATCTGGGATCTTTGGTTCACAAGGATAACGGAGATCCATAAGCGAAAAAAAAGCTAAAACTGCAGCTTCATTAAACTAAATACGACATATTCTACAGTATTTAGAAATTATTGCACTTTCATTTCAAGATTCTTTTAAGAACAACAGAAAAAGAGCAACATGATTCCCCCTACCTTTCGGCGTTATATTCTCTTTAGTAATCTTTTTCTTAACAGAGTTTATTTTTTCTCTTACGTATCTGTGAATGAATTCCTTTTGGGTTCTTTGTGCCACGGCTTTCTTACCAATCGGTTTCTTAACTAACATTTTCGTTCCACAAAAAAAGTTTCACTTTTTATGTTTTCTTTTAAGAAAAAAGAACAGGAAGAAAAAAGTCGCTTAGTTACCAGTGTCCATAAAAATCTAAAATTTAGCTCTTCTCCATTAAATTATATAACTATCTTTGTAATTTTATGGTTACATTTTCTGAAAAGCTACAAAAAATTTTATTATTTTATTATTATTATTTTAATTTTTTCTGCTTGCTTTGTAATTTTTTCTTCTTGCCTTCTCTTTTTCTCTTCCTCCATTCGCTTCAAATCTTCTTCGTGGTTCTTCATCGCATCCAATATTCTAGGTGGATCTTTTATCTGCAAACCTCTCGCTCTTCGGGAGTCTATGATTTCCGGAATGGTAATCCATTCTTTCTATGGGTTTCCATTAATTTCAATAGGTAAATTTTTATGGAAATAAACCCGATCGCTTCTGGAAAAGCTTGTCTGAGGCGTCATATTCTGCTTTACAGTCATCAGTCATGAATATTTTTGGACCTTTAATCCCAGAAATGTGAAAAGCATGATTCGGTAAAATTTCTTTTAACAAAAGAACACCGCACACCAGAATAGGGAAATAGGTTTCGGTTAAGTATAATTGTTTTTATATACGTTGTTTATGTTAGTATGTTGCATGGGAAAATCGGGATCTAAATATTTATCATCGCGGACGGGATAAGTAAATAAAATATATGGGAAAACACCAAAGACGTAGTCCCCAAAATAAATAAAAACTATAAAAACGGTATCAAGTTTCCCTAGCAGTGGACCCTATAATGCCTTACCTATTTCTCCCCCTTCAGGAAAAACTGCGACGGCTGCTCAATTCGGGAGCTTCACATGAATGGGGGTCGTGAATCCAAAAAAAAAAAAAAATAATAACTTTTTATTCCAGGCAACTAAATCATCAGGAAGATCAACGAGAAAAAAAAATTCAATTAAATAAAATATAAAGGTTTTCTTATTAATTAACTAAGTTTGTATTTTTTTTTTTTTATTAACCCTTATTCCAAACAATATTCGACAATAATAAAAATTTTTTTTTTTTTTTTTTTTTTAAACGGAGAGAAGAAAAAATTTTCTTTTAATACCTTAAACGGTATTAAAACTTTAAGAGAAAATATTTCAACGGTATAAAATCGATAATACAAACTCAATTGGTTCGCATTCAACGGTATACAAAAACGGTATTAAAAAAAAATAAAATTTTTGACAAACAACAACAAAAAAAAATTTTTTAAACGGGAGATTTTTAAACAGAGAATTAATTCCAAAAATCGGTATCAAAAATATGGATAAAACAGTGTTAATTTAAAAAAAAAACTTTTTAAACTATATGAAACTAGAAATTTTTAAACGGTAAACTATACTCTTTTTAAAACCTTAGGTCGCAGCCTATTTTGGGAGCATTTTGGGCTCACACAATTATCCGAATTGTAACCCAAACGTCCGCAAACATAACAGACGAAAATCCTCACTGATACAGAGAGCGCTGGGTCCAATTCCTGTTCGTGTGTTCTCTTATTATGGAGGAGGCTAAAGCAACGGTAGCAACCCCTAGACTTCAAACCCAAACTAAGATTAACGGGATGAGTCGTCTCGTAGAAGTAAATCGGTGCTAACTTATAAATCATATCCCCGACTTCCATGCGGTATTGTAGAATCTCTCCATTTGGACTCTTTTTTACGGTAAATCTTGGAGGCCGCCAATCCACGGGATAATCGTGAGGAGTCACGGGAATAGGCAACGGAATAGAGATCTTCGGGGGAGGAATTTTATTCGGAAGCGCACGTTGTTCTTCTTTCGGAATTTTCGGAATAGCCCCCTTGACGACCTCGGTAAAAGCGACTTGTACTGGATCGCGAAACTCCCCCGGTGGCGATAAACTACTAAACGGTATATCTAACTGCAATGCTTCTGAAACCTGTCCGATTTCATTGGTTACATAAACGGGATGACGGGACTTCTTTTCTTGAAGCTCTCCAACGGGATAACCATTTTCCGGGAGCACTTCCTTTGAATTTAAACGGGATTTCCTTTTTCGGGATCAGCACAGCGGCTCATTTTTCCGGGATTTCACCGGGATAAGATGTTTCTTCGGTTGATGGAGTCCGGGACGTTCTCAGACGCCTCCATCAACCTGTCGAAAAATTCTCTTACATCCAACGGGATATCCAGGGGTACAAAAATTAATCCAACGAGAATAAACGGGAATGATAAAATAAATAAATTAATTCATAGTAACCGAACAACATTTTTAAATAAAAGCGGAGGAAGGAAGGTAGCCCCTTTTTGTTAAAAAATTCACGGCATTGTCTTATAACAAAATCTCATCACATTTCAACCACCTTTCGGGGCGAATATCAAAAAATTATTCACACATAATTAAAAAAATAACTTCAACTTAATTCTGGTACCATTTTAAAAAAATATTTTCAAATAAAAAGACCAAAAGAAAAAAAATTTTACGATTCAAAAATTATGTATCACGAACGAGAGACAAAGCGAAATTCAACTTTTTTTAAGAACCTTTTGTTAGTCTTCTCTTTTCCATTCTTCAATTTTTTTAAATTCTTTGAAGTCCGGAAAATCGAACTTCGAGAAAACTAAGTAAGGTGTAAACAAAAATAAAAATATAAACAAAGTTGCGGGATTTTACACGCAACAAGTAAACAAACTTTTAAACAATATATTTTACCGAAACCAATTTCCCTATTCTGGTGTGCGGTGTTCTTTAATCCTTCCGTCAAGACATCTGAGCTCTCTGAACTTGAGATTAATATTCCAAGTGGTAGGTAAATCTCCAACAGCAGTTTCGCAAAGGAGTAGAAACACTCTACAGTTGAATCGGTCCATATTTCCGGATGAATCCATGAATACAATATGCCCCGCCTGTGGGAGAGAATGAGCTCTCTGGGGTCGTCCATTAAACATTTGAGCATTATTTTGGTCATTTTTGATTAACAGAACATTGGATAAAATTGACGAAATAAATTACTTCGCTCCAAACGTCTTTTAATAAAAATCTTCAGTAGACAGCTGTTTCGGTTAATTATTTATTGATTGTTTATACAATTATTACAATTATACAAATTGTTACATAATATACAATATATGATTATTATATTATTACAATTATACAATTGTACAATTATTACAAATGATTACAATTCATTTAATTGTGCTATTTAACTTTTTAAATGGTTTGATGGTTTCTTATGAATAAGAAATAAGTAGTGCTGAAAATGGTTTAACCGAAACAGCTGTCTACTAAAGATTTTTTATTAAAAGACTTTGGAGCGGCGTGGTTTATTTCGTCAATTTTATCCTACATTCACGTACCATATCTCAAACATTTTTGAAAATCTTTAAATTTTTGAAAGCCAATTTTCCAAATATGAATCTAACGATTTTCCTGAAAATCGGCACAATGTTTTAGTGCCTCGTGAGCCCAAAGTAAAAGGTACTAAGCAGAAGCTTCTGGAACTTGAAGTCTCTGCCCTAGATCAAAGAAGTTCTTAAAAATGTCAAAGAACTCGCTATCGTTGGCAGTGTGAAGGGACGGGTGAGCAAGTAAATTCCTCATTTTTCGAAGTCCTATCAATACTGTTCTCCTTCTTCTTCCAAAAGGTAACCTTAAGATTACTTTTATGACCATGCTCAAATCCCACTGATCTGGATTAAATCTCACGATTTGTTGATCCTCATTAAGATCTAAGCTACTACGTCTTCATTGACGTTCACGCCGTCATCTCCGCCGCATCCCCATCATATTCAGCTGTGGTGTCAATTTCGATGCAGTAATTCGAATTACTAAGCAATTCCATCCCAATTCCATCAAAATTATGCTCCCCTCCATCAAAATTATCTCCTTCGTCCGGAGTTTGCTTTTCGGTAGTATTCGGGTTGTTAGCCTGGACACAGGAGAATATAAATTTTGCGGACGGACACAGTGTCTTTAAAACTTTTTTTTTTCCCCTCCGCGACCCTTCCAATTGAAATTTTCTGCGAATTCGTTGCTTAAAACTGCAGAGCAAACGCTCCTTATTTTTGCACCTAATTCGTGCCCACCCCTATTGGACAGGGTAAACTACGCACTTATGGTAATTTGTTCTGTCACCGATGTAGAGTTCCCACTGGCGAAAGCTTTCGTCAGAAGATATTGGTATCGGCGGCAAGCCTTCCAGTTTGTTCAGCCAAGCATTGGGAAACCAGATCCAACTTCCTTTCCACGCGGAGCAAAATTGTCGTCAGTTGCGATATATTACAGCTACAGGAATTTCGTTTTCCCGATGACTGCAGCCTATGATCAAAAGAAACGACGCTCTTCGGCGTCGTTCGTCGAAACGATATAATTAAAATTCGAAGTTCGTCCAAACGTATATAATTTTTAATTTTTTACAGTAACAATAATTTTGAAAATGTTTTACTCGTTGATGCCAATCGGTCAATAATTAAATCATTGTCCAACCCATATAAAACGTTGCTATCGGTTTAAAAAAAAAAAAAAAAAAAAAAAGCGACCGAGACTCCAATAGTCTTTTTGGACCGATTTTTCGCTACCCAGTTTTTTTAAAAATCTCGGCAGTTTTTTAAACTGGCGGATAAAAATGAAATGTCGATAGTTTTTTAAATTTTTTCGATAATTTTTTGAAAAGTTTTTCGGTAATTTTTTCAATACTCAATAGCTTTTCCCATTTTTTTCGATAATTTTTTCAATAGTTTTTCCCATTTTTTTCGATAATTTTTTGAAAAGTTTTCCGCTACTTTTTTCAGTAGTTTTCTGCATAATTTTTTTTTTGCTCAGTACCTGTTTTATCTCTCTACCTGATATGAAATTAATAATTCATTCATTGTTTACAATTTTCCATCCTGAAAAGGTTATAAAAAAGGCCAAAAAATACAATATAAAGCTTTATTATAAAAAATTCAAAAATAGTTAGTACTATTGAGCGTACGCTCGAAACAGTTAAAATTTTAAAAGGAAATTAAAAAGAGATACAAAGAGAGATATAAAAAGAGACATAAAAGAGATATAAGAGATATCTACAAAAGAGATATAAAAAGAGGTACAAAAAGAAACACATTTGCAATTAACAAATCAAATTTAAAACTGCTGAACGATTCATAAACGAAATTATAAACCGCTTGAAGTGGCCGAGCGGTTCATTTTGTAGCAGAAACTGTCCAAAAGGCGCGACGTGGAATAATCTTCACCGCAGTTTTCAGGGTGTCTTTTAATGTAATCTGAAATTTGTAAATAATAATACATGAAATATACTCCCCTTATATAGAAATGTAGTTAAAAATAAGCATAATTTTACCGAAGTAACTGTAAAGGACATCTTTCGGATACTCTGACTTTCCTTCTCCTGCTCCAGTTAAGGAGTATTTCTGCAGATCACTTGCCGTATAAGCGCCATTTATCAAGCTACACAAATACTTTGTGTCCTTTTTGCACTTCTTATCATTCAGCTGCTTCAGGATTTTTGAAGGATAAAAGTCCTCCAGCTTCGGCTGAAATGAAAAAGATAACGGATTTTCAAGTATTTTAGAAAGGATTTCGAAATTTTTAGATCTCAGAATGTTATATGAAATTCAGAAATAATTTATATCAGTCCAGATTCCCTTAAAATACCTTTACAGTTCAAGAAAAAAGAAAAATAAAAATGATTCATAAATTATCCTGCCTGGGCCCCAATGAAGGCTCTTCCAGGCCCGTTTCTGGGAGTTTTAGAAAACTAGATACCATTTCAGGATATCTATAATTTTTCAGAGGTATAAGTTTTTTGAAAAACTTGCGAGTTTTCAAAATGAGTCGATAATTTCATGTCAAAAAGCTATTGAGATTTTAATAAGCCACCGAAACCGAACGCAAACCACCGGAACCAATAATTTTTTTTACATTTCCGATAGCGACGTTTCATAAGGGAATGTCTGAAGAATCTGATTTTCCACTGACATCAGAAAGAGAGCCTCAAAGTTTTCTGTTGATAAAGTGCTTCGAAGTCGGTTTTTAATTATTTTTAATTTAGAAAAGGAACGTTCGCACGACACTTGTGTGATAGAAAGGGTTAAAATATACTTATAAACCATAAAAATGTGCTTGTAAGCATCCGCGTATAACTAATAATTTTTTAAAAAGGCGTAGCAGCAACGAACGCAATTTCTACAACTTTTTTTACGGACGTTCCCATTTTCTAATATGAATTGATTTTCTATTTTTTGCTCTTCATCTTCTGAACTTGTAACTTCATTGTGACTTACTTCCTCTTCATTTTCTTCTTCAAACCTATCTTTGCTTTCATCTTCGTTTTCATATTTCTCCTCCTCTTCGCTTTCGGTTTCATCCTCTTCGTCAGTCTCTTCTTTCATCTTCATTATCAACAATGTAGGTTTCTTCTATAGTTTCCGACAGAGTTTTCCATTTCCTTTTAAAATCCATTAGCTCACTTGCCAACTTTGCTCTTGTCAAATTTGGGAAAAATTGACGTAAAATGTTTGTTAGGTCGTTCAAAGCTTTGTCCGGAATATTTGCAAAAGTTGTAAAATTTTTTGGATCGAATATTGCCAGATCACGAAGATGATCCTGATTTTGTTCGAATCTTGTTTTTAAAGAATTTAACGTCACATCCATAATAACGTTATGAACATTTACTTCAAAATTTTTTTCAGCTACTCGGATCGGTTCATCTACAGCTTTTTCCCCGGGCATTACCTTTTTTTTCCCCACACGTTTTTCGGTAAATTTTTCGTGGATTTTGCAATCACTTTCACATTCTTTTAAATGCTTATTCTCCCCAAGAACAAATTCATCAGCCTTAGCTTTTACTGTTTTAAAATCCCGAGAAAAAGTGGTGATTTCACTCAGGGCCTAAAATTATTTTTGAAAAAGGTACTACACACTCAAAAGTTGAGCAATATTTGAAGGATCCACCCCCCTCCCCGAAGAAATTTTTTTAAGGTTAAGATTTTTTCAAAAAAATTTAATGCTAATTTTAAAATAGTTTTTTTTTTTTATCATATTCTTAAAAAAAGGTCATGAATAAAATTGAAACAAAAGAAAAAGTTATTTTTATTTCTATTATATTAAAGAATTGATACACTTCACTATTAAAAACCAGCATTATAAGTATCTCTTTTTTGACTTTCGCTTTTAGATTCAGGGAAAACACATGAATAATATTCTTGATACGTATCAAGAATATTATTCATGTTCCGATTTTTCGTGATTATTGTGAATATACTGTATTATACCGTTCATTTTATTTTATTTCTTCGGTTGAAGTAAGATTGGTCGGTAAAAAAAAATTACCAGTAAGAGTAACAAAATTGACGTTAATGATTATTTATGAATTTTACTGGTAATTATTTTTATACGAACCAGATTCCAGATATCCCGAAATAAGCAGCCTACTATTTTTTTGGATCAAAAATTCCCCAAATATTATATCAACATTGGCGGCAATATTGAGAAAATATTTACTACCATTAAAAATCTTTGCTCCAATATTGAGGAATTATTAAACAAACCTAAACGTTCATTTGGCAAATATTGGTAACCAATATTCATTTTACGCACAATATTGACATTCATTGTAGAAATATTTTACAATATTGGCAACAATATTCTACAAATGTTTTGACAATCACTTTAGGTGTGACTTTTAGTCATTGTCACGACATTGTGAAAATATTTTCCAATATTAACCAATGTTCCAATATTGCCAATGAAAATATTCTCCCAATGTTGCTACAATGATATTTGAAGGGTACACGGGAAAAAGGGGCTAATTGCTTTTTAAGATGGCGCTTGTTTCTTATGTTTACTTTATGACATAAACAAATCTTCTTAAAAAGCAATTAGCCCCTTTTTCCCGTGTGCCCTTCATTTTGTTGTCTGGGACGTAGCTTTAGGGTGGAGTTTTGAATGTCTGTCTTTCTTATTTAGCCAGTAAATGTTGCGGGATGAGGGTTAAATTCCGACACTGTAGGCATATTAATTTTTATGTACAAATCTTCTTTGACAGTTTCCGAAGAAAGGCTTGATCGGCCGGAAGTTTTTAAAATGTTATAGAAAGAGATCAGCCTTTCCACATCCGCACTGTGGGGAGTCGCAGCAATAATTCTCGCTATTGCTACAGCCAGCGAATTCCAAGTTTTAACTTTTAAAACTCATTTTAATACACATTTGTCTGTGATGCTTTTACCGGCTAATGCCTCGGAAGAGACAGCCGAGACACGGAAAAGACAGCCGAGACTTCTGCTCCTTGGCTACGGGTCAAAGTACAAACGAATAATAAAAAAAATTAAAGTAATAGTAACATAACAATTACCAGAAATTAACATGAGGGTGTCTCTAACACTTGCATTTTCTCTCCGTAACTTTCTATTGGCTTCTCTCAAAGTTTTAATCATTGTTATTAGCCCATCCTTCGACTTTCTAGACAAATTTGTATCATCGTCATCCGATGAATAGTTTTCAAAATCATATGTCGATGATTTTTTTGCATTTCCTGGGTTCTCCTCTCCCAGATATCACAAAAATATTGGTCTAATGTTGTATGAATATTTTCATTGGAAATATTAGAAAATTGTACAATATTGGACAAAGTTAGAATAATATTGTATAAATCACTAAATGTTACACGGTTTATGATTGTGAAAATATTGGTACGACATTGTTTAAAATATTGTTGAACATTCCTCAAACATTCGTCAATAATAAACAATATTTATGAATAGATTGAGTCTAAGCTGGCTCAATATTGTTGGAATATTCTTCTCTAATGTTCTCCAATGTTTAGGCGTTGGTTACATTACACGAAAATTTTTGTTCGAAGAGTTTCAAAAATTTTTTCTCGATGAAAGTGTTTACACTTTTCGAACATGTTCGAAAAGTTTCGATGATGTTGGAAATGTTTGATGATGTTTGACGTTATTTTTGGGGTTGTATTATATTAATATAGGTACTCGGCCGATGATATATGTATTTTCCCATTACGTAACAAATATAATACAACCCCAAAAATAACGTCAAACATCATCAAACAATTGCTGGTGCTGGCATCGGCATCGGCATCGGCACCGGCACCGGCATCGGAATTGAAAAGTCGAGTTTTAACAAAACAATTTAATTATATTTTCGAAAAATTTGCACTAGTTTGAAAAAAAAAATTTCTTTTAATATTTAACGTGAAATTCATTGCGTTAACACATTGTAACACATTGCAAAATGTAGGCCTATTTTTATGTCCAATAATGGAACCAAGCCACAGCATCAACTGAAAGAAAAAGTAATTTTTTTTTTAAAAATAATTTTTTTAGAGAGGCACATAAAAAAATTTATTATAGTCAATAAATTAATAGTCTGTCTCACATATAGCTTGCACTATCAATCATTAAGTTTTTGACAAGGGATGACAATAGTGACTTTGTAAAGAAGTGCAACATGCGATTGCAAACAAACCACTCCGGTTGAACTTCTTGCATTTCGACGTCATCCCTTAGTTTTGAAGTTAATGCACTGTTGCTTGGTCACTCATACAGAAAAAAAGTTTCTTTAAGCAAAGAAGGTATCCCTTACAGGATAAACTCAAGAGAAACTACAAGATCTGTTATATATGTAAGTGAATATAAAATGGGATGTCATCTGGTAAACTAAACATTCTGTTATGCACCAACCTATTTAAATCGTCAAGGGTGACAAAGTGACAGGTTTTTCAGGTCAAAAACAAGAAGACGAAAGAGACCTTTTTAGTGATGTATGTAAACAAACTTCTTACTTACGCAACTAATTTTCGAACCTTTTTTTTGACTCGATGATTGATACTGCAAGGTATATGTGAGATAGACTATAAGGTAATTTTTTATATTAAGCGACCTCCCAAAAATAAAAAAAAATACATTATTACTACATATGCAGTGGGATTTTGTTTAATATTTTGAAAACGAATGGCTTCATTCACACTGATTCATCTTTTCGAACTTCAGTTTTTTTAACTCCATTATTTTTTACTTCATAATTTTTTAATGCAGCTTCTTTTACCTCGTCTTTTTGAACTTTTTTCACCTCATCTTTTTGAACCTTTTTAACGTCATCTTTTTAAACTTTAGCAACGGTTTTTTCCTTCAAGGTTGTACTGTTGCTGTTCGATACAGTTTCTTCCTGAAAAAAAGACTGAAATAAAGCGAGATATATCTTATGACGAATTTCATTAAAATACCAAAAAAAGGATTCTTCTTCCGACATTTTTTTCAATACTTCTTCTCCATATATCTCCAGCAGAACTTCCCTAACGAGCTGAGCAGCATCGCCTGCAGCTTTAAGCTTTATGAAAGACATCGAAGATTTGCTGACGAATATCCCGCAGCCTGGATAAAGTTCCACCTGTGAAAATAAATAAACAAACGTATTAATTTAACTGTGATTATACTGTATTATACATATTCACATATGCTGTCACACAATTTAAAGAACTAAAAAACAACACCTTTTTTTTTGAAAGTGTAAAATACTTACTGAATTTTGATCTAAGATTAAATTCCTTCTCGGCACGTCGTATATATTGACTGTGGCTGGAGTTTGACTGTCGTTTTTTTGCGGTTCATACTTGATCGCTATATCTTTCATCGTTGCAAGTGTGCTTGCCAAAGTTTTGCAAGACGCCAATCCTGCAACTTGAAGGATTGTGTTTTTGAATTGATTTTGGTTTGTAACAAATTGCCAATTTGTTACAATGAATTTTTTTTTTTAATAAAAAAATAAAAATAAAAATAAAAATAAAAATAATAAAAAGACAAAAATTTATGATTCCCTATTTAAATAAGATACGGACATGTTAAAGATGTTGAGGGCAATTGCCCATGTTCTTTGAGATATCGGAATACTGGAGTAGGACACTCTTTTACGTTTCTGACAAGTCGTCCACATCCCCGACAGGTGGGTATGATATGGGAATCACATACTGGTTTCGACGACACGTGATTCTTATGGCATCGATAACAATTAATGGCACGAATCTCAAATAACCCTTTGCGTTGGTTAATAGATGTCCGCATCACCTGATAGCTTTCTTTAGGTAAGACATATAGTTGTCCGTTAAAGATGATACCGAAATTACCCGTATCCGATCGTCGAGCCAAAAGTGGATGATATGTCGGCATGTCAGGCTTTGAAGCTTCCTCTATCTCGACATTGAATTTCTCCGTATCTCGTTGTTTATCCTGTTTTAATTTTCGGATGTTGATTGGTTCCCATTCTTCTTCAGATATAACTGACTTCTCCCTTTCTTCCTTCGCGTCTTCTTCGTCAGACTCTTCCTCATTTTCCTTTTGTTCGACTTGATCGGCTCTAGATTCTACTAAAATTTAATCTAGTATTAGGGGTAAAGGATATTAAGTAACGAGAAAGGGTAAAGGAGAAAGGGTAAAGGATATTTCAAGTAATTAATAGACAATAATTTCGCGGTAAAAAATAACCATAGATCGGATGGTTTCGGATATTAAAATTTAAATTAAAAATGTGCACTTATAAAAAATTCATTAGCTTGTTGTCATACAACGGATACATATTAGGTACAATATAGCGTAGAGAGTCTAATTTTGATCTAAATTTTTTATTCTTTTATTTTTACAAACATCGAGTAAAGAAATGGTTTGTCCTGGGGAAGAACACGAAAGAGGAAAGTTAAGGCCAGCTAACTGGCTGTTGATATGCAATATAATTAAATTAAATATATAACACTTGTAAAAAAAAAAAGCTTGAAAAGATTTTACGGTCACAAGTCCAAATCTGCACGTCAGAATAGATTAATTTCCCATTGCTGTGACAAAGTTAGCTAACTTCGTCACAGCAATGGGAAATATGTAGGAAAGAAAAATAAATTGCTTGCCCGAACTAATTTGACTAAGTTCTATTTTTAAAGAAATTAACACATTTAGAAAATTTTTTTATCTCGGAAGCGAATTTTTCCGCGAAATCCTAATGTCCGCGTATCTTTCGCCAAAACAAAAACCCGGTTTTTGACTTAAAGAAAAAACGAAACTTAAAGAAAAAAATATTACGAAACAAAGAAATCTTTACTGTTTTACGCCATACCCTTAAAATTCTTTGTCCTTTCGTCGTAAAGGTTCTTTACGAAGTTATTTAAAATATTTATTGTATCCTTAAGCTTTTGCTTAACAGCCTTTTTACTTTCGTCCTGATGGGTATCTTGATGATAGTACCAGACGTAAGCTGTAGAAAATTAAGAAATTACATTTTTAAGAGGAAAAACTATCGCCTTTTATAATATTATAAAAGCCGAAATCTCAAAAGTCCTAAAATTTTATGGACAAACGGTGGTGTCTAATTTGCCCAAAAAAAAAAAATCAAGGATATCTATGCGGGTCAAACCGGATTCGGATTCCTCTCATCCAGAATAACCGGAATCCGATTTGACCCGCAAAAATATTCCACCCCCTACCCCTAAAAAAAATTAATTTCAACGAAAAAAAAAAAGCTGCGGGTCAGGCCGAGATATAAGAATTTTTAGCGGGTCAGCCCGAATTTGGGTTCCTCTCATCGAGAAGAACCGGAATCCGACCTGACCCGCAAAAATTTTCCACCCCCTACCCTTAAAAACATTAATTTCGTCCGAATAAAAATAGCTGCGGGTCAGGCAGAAAATGAAGGAAATTTTAGCGGGTCAGCCTGGATTTGGGTTCCTCTCATCGAGAAGAACCAGAATCCGACCTGACCCGCAAAAATTTTCCACCCCCTACCCTTAAAAAAAATTAATTTCGTCCGAATAAAAATAGCTGCAGGTCAGGAAGAAAATGAAGGAAATTTTAGCGGGTCAGCCCGAATTTGGGTTCCTCTCATCGAGAAGAACCGGAATCCGACCTGACCCGCAAAAATTTTCCACCCCCTCCCCTTAAAAAAATTAATTTCGTTCGAATAAAAATAGCTGCGGGTCAGGCAGAAAATGAAGGAAATTTAGCGGTCAGCCCGAATTTGGGTTCCTCTCATCGAGAAGAACCGGAATCCGACCTGACCCGCAAAAATTTTCCACCCCCTACCCTTAAAAAAATTAATTTCGTCCGAATAAAAATAGCTGCGGGTCAGGCAGAAAATGAAGGAAATTTTAGCGGGTCAGCCTGGATTTGGGTTCCTCTCATCGAGAAGAACCAGAATCCGACCTGACCCGCAAAAATTTTCCACCCCTTACCCTTAAAAAAATTTATTTCGTCCGAATAAAAATAGCTGCGGGTCAGGCAGAAAATGAAAGAAATTTTGCGGGTCAGCCTGGATTCGAACTCCTCTCATCCAGAATAACTGCAATCCGGCCTGACCCGCAAAAATATTCCACCCCCTACCCTTAAAAAAATTAATTTCGTGCGTATAAAATTAGCTGCGGGTCAGGTAGAAAATGAAGGAAATTTTAGCGGGTCAGCCTGGATTTGTGTTCCTCTCATCCAGAAGAACCGGAGTACGACCTGACCCGCAAAAATATTCCACTACAAAAATATTCCCCCTACCCTTAAAAAAATTAATTTCGGCGAAAAAAAAAAAAAAAAAGCTGCGGGTCAGGCAGAGAATGAAAGAAATTTTAGCGGGTCCGCTTGGATTAGAACTCCTCTCCTCCAGAAGAACCGGAATCAGACCTGACCCGCAAAAATATTCCACCCCCTACCCTTAAAAAATATTAATTTCGTCGGAAACAAAAATAGCTGCGGGTCAGGCAGAAAATGAAAGAAATTTTAGCGGGTCAGCCTGGATTTGGATTCCTCTAATCCAGAAGAACCGGAATCCGACCTGACCTGCAAAAATTTTCCACCCCCTACCATTAAAAAAAATTAATTTCGTCCGAATAAAAAAAGCTGCGGGTCTGGCAGAAAATGAAGGATATTTTAGCGGGTCAGCCTGGATTCGAACTCCTCTCCTCCAGAAGAACCGGAATCAGACCTGATCCGCAAAAATATTCCACCCCTAATCTTAAAAAAAACTAATTTCTTCCGGAAAAAAATAGTTGCGGGTCAGGCAGAAAATGAAAGAAATTCTAGCGGGTCAGCCTGAATTCGGATTCCTCTCATTCAGAGCGACCGGAATCCGACTTGACGGGCAAAGATTGTCCACCCCTACCCTTAAAAAAATTAATTTCATCGGAAACAAAAAAAGCTTCGGGTCAAGAAGGAAATCAAAGAAATTTTATCGGCTCAGCCCGAATTAGGGTTCCTCTCATTCAGAATAATCAGAATCCGATCTGACCCGCAAAGTAATACGCCCCTCCAGCCTAAAAAAAAATTTATTTCGTCGAAAAATAAAGAGCTACGGGTCAGACTGAAAATGAATGAAAATTTAGCGGGTAAGACCGGATTCGGGTTTTTCCCATCTAGAGCAACCTAAATTCGACCTGACCCGCGAAAATATCCCACCCCCTACATACCCTAAAAAACATTTGTTTCGTCAAAAAATAAAATCCTGTGGGTCTGCCAGAAATCGAAGTAAATATTAGTGGTTGACCCTGATTCTGGTTCCTCTCATTTAGGAGGCCCTGAATTTGGCTGACCTGCTGTAATTTAATTTTTTTTAAGGGTAAGGGGGTGAAAAATTTTTGCGGGTCAGGTCGGATTCTGGTTCTTCTCGATGAGAGGAACCCAAATCCAGGCTGACCCGCTAAAATTTCCTTCATTTTCTGCCTGACCCGCAGCTATTTTTATTCGGAAGAAATTAATTTTTTTTAAGGGTAGGGGGTGGAAAATTTTTGCGGGTCAGGTCGGATTCCGGTTCTTCTGGATGAGAGGAACCCAAATTCGGGCTGATTCGATAAAATTTCTTTCATATTCTGCCTGACCCGCAGCTATTTTTATTCGGACGAAATTAATTTTTTTTAAGGGTAGGGGGTGGAAAATTTTTGCGGGTCAGGTCGGATTCCGGTTCTTCTCGATGAGAGGAACCCAAAATCGGGCTGACCCGCTAAAATTTCCTTCATTTTCTGCCTGACCCGCAGCTATTTTTATTCGGACGAAATTAATTTTTTTTAAGGGTAGGGGGTGGAAAATTTTTGCGGGTCAGGTCGGATTCCGGTTCTTCTGGATGAGAGGAACCCAAATTCGGGCTGATTCGATAAAATTTCTTTCATATTCTGCCTGACCCGCAGCTATTTTTATTCGGACGAAATTAATTTTTTTTAAGGGTAGGGGGTGGAAAATTTTTGCGGGTCAGGTCGGATTCCGGTTCTTCTGGATGAGAGGAACCCAAATTCGGGCTGACCCGATAAAATTTCTTTCATATTCTGCCTGACCCGCAGCTTTTTTTTTTTTTTTTTTTTTTTTCTTCGACTTTTTCAATTTTTTTAAAGGTAGGGGGTGGAAAATTTTTGCGGGTAAGGTCGGATTCTGGTTCTTCTCGATGAGAGGAACCCAAATCCAGGCTGACCCGCTAAAATTTCCTTCATTTTCTGCCTGACCCGCAGCTATTTTTATTCGAACGAAATTAATATTTTTTAAGGGTAGAGGGTGGAAAATTTTTGCGGGTCAGGTCGGATTCCGGTTCTTCTCGATGAGAGGAACCCAAATTCCGGCTGACCCGCTAAAATTTCCTTCATTTTCTGCCTGACCCGCAGCTATTTTTATTCGGACGAAATTAATTTTTTTTAAGGGTAGGGGGTGGAATATTTTTGCGGGTCAGGTCGGATTCCGGTTCTTCTGGATGAGAGGAACCCAAATTCGGGCTGACCCGATAGAATTTATTTCATATTCTGCCTGACCCGCAGCTTTTTTTTTTTTTTTTTTTCTTCGACTTTTTCAATTTTTTTAAGGGTAGGGGGTGGAAAATTTTTGCGGGTCAGGTCGGATTCTGGTTCTTCTCGATGAGAGGAACCCAAATCCAGGCTGACCCGCTAAAATTTCCTTCATTTTCTGCCTGACCCGCAGCTATTTTTATTCGGACGAAATTAATTTTTTTTAAGGGTAGGGGGTGGAAACTTTTTGCGGGTCAGGTCGTATTCCGGTTCTTCCCCGTACAAAAAAGAGATGCATAAAATATGTAATTTTTTGCAAAATAAATACAAAAAATATATATTAATTTTGTATAATTTATACAAAAATTTGGACCTACATAATTTATATATAATTTATGTATAATTATATATATAATTTATGTATAATTATGTATAATTATATATAATTATATATATAATTTTTCGTTGAAAAAGTTTATGTTTCTTAGTTTCTATACATAGTTTATGCATAATCATCCCCGAGGATAAAAAAAAAATTTGTTAAAAAAGTTAAAGTTTTTTATACATAATTTATGTATAATCATATTGTAGGATAAAAAAATATAAGTTCTTTATACATAATTTATGCATTTTTTATGCATGTCCAATTTTTTGTATATTTTATGTATAATTTTTGTATAAATACTACAAGTTTTATGCATCCCTTTTTCGTACGGGTCTGGATGAGAGGAACCCAAATTCGGGCTGACCCGCTAAAATTTCCTTCATTTTCTGCCTGACCTGCAGCTATTTTTATTCGGACGAAATTAATTTTTTTAAGGGTAGGGGGTGGAAAATTTTTGCGGGTCAGGTCGGATTCCGGTTCTTCTCGATGAGAGGAACCCAAATCCAGGCTGACCCGCTAAAATTTCCTTCATTTTCTTCCTGACCCGCAGCTATTTTTATTCGGACGAAATTAATTTTTTTTAAGGGTAGGGGGTGGAAAATTTTTGCGGGTCAGGTCGGATTCTGGTTCTTCTCGATGAGAGGAACCCAAATCCAGGCTGACCCGCTAAAATTTTCTTCATTTTCTGCCTGACCCGCAGCTATTTTTATTCGAACGAAATTAATGTTTTTTAAGGGTAGGGGGTGGAAAATTTTTGCGGGTCAGGTCGTATTCCGGTTCTTCTGGATGAGAGGAACCCAAATCCAGGCTGACCCGCTAAAATTTCCTTCATTTTCTGCCTGACCCGCAGCTATTTTTATTCGGACGAAATTAATTTTTTTTAAGGGTAGGGGGTGGAAAATTTTTGCGGGTCAGGTCGGATTCCGGTTCTTCTGGATGAGAGGAACCCAAATTCGGGCTGACCCGATAAAATTTCTTTCATATTCTGCCTGACCCGCAGCTTTTTTTTTTTTTTTTTCTTCGACTTTTTCAATTTTTTTAAGGGTAGGGGGTGGAAAATTTTTGCGGGTAAGGTCGTATTCCGGTTCTTCTGGATGAGAGGAACCCAAATCCTGGCTGACCCGCTATAATTTCCTTCATTTTCTGCCTGACCCGCAGCTATTTTTATTCGGACGAAATTAATTTTTTTAAGGGTAGGGGGTGGAAAATTTTTGCGGGTCAGGTCGTATTCCGGTTCTTCTGGATGAGAGGAACCCAAATCCAGGCTGACCCGCTAAAATTTCCTTCATTTTCTGCCTGACCCGCAGCTATTTTTATTCGGACGAAATTAATTTTTTTTAAGGTTAGGGGGTGGAAACTTTTTGCGGGTCAGGTCGTATTCCGGTTCTTCTGGATGAGAGGAACCCAAATCCAGGCTGACCCGCTAAAATTTCCTTCATTTTCTGCCTGACCCGCAGCTATTTTTATTCGGACGAAATTAATTTTTTTTAAGGGTAGGGGGTGGAAACTTTTTGCGGGTCAGGTCGTATTCCGGTTCTTCTGGATGAGAGGAACCCAAATCCAGGCTGACCCGCTAAAATTTCCTTCATTTTCTGCCTGACCCGCAGCTATTTTTATTCGGACGAAATTAATTTTTTTTAAGGGTAGGGGGTGGAAACTTTTTGCGGGTCAGGTTGTATTCCGGTTCTTCTGGATGAGAGGAACCCAAATCCAGGCTGACCCGCTAAAATTTCCTTCATTTTCTGCCTGACCCGCAGCTATTTTTATTCGGACGAAATTAATTTTTTTTAAGGGTAGGGGGTGGAATATTTTTGCGGGTCAGGCCGGATTGCAGTTATTCTGGATGAGAGGAGTTCGAATCCAGGCTGACCCGCTAAAATTTCTTTCATTTTCTGCCTGACCCGCAGCTATTTTTATTCGGACGAAATTAATTTTTTTTAAGGGTAGGGGGTGGAAAATTTTTGCGGGTCAGGTCGGATTCCGGTTCTTCTGGATGAGAGGAACCCAAATTCGGGCTGACCCGATAAAATTTCTTTCATATTCTGCCTGACCCGCAGCTTTTTTTTTTTTTTTTTTCTTCGACTTTTTCAATTTTTTTAAGGGTAGGGGGTGGAAAATTTTTGCGGGTAAGGTCGTATTCCGGTTCTTCTGGATGAGAGGAACGCAAATCCTGGCTGACCCGCTATAATTTCCTTCATTTTCTGCCTGACCCGCAGCTATTTTTATTCGGACGAAATTAATTTTTTTTAAGGGTAGGGGGTGGAATATTTTTGCGGGTCAGGTCGTATTCCGGTTCTTCTGGATGAGAGGAACCCAAATCCAGGCTGACCCGCTAATATTTCCTTCATTTTGTTCCTGACCCGCAGCTATTTTTATTCGGACGAAATTAATTTTTTTTAAGGGTAGGGGGTGGAAAATTTTTGCGGGTCAGGTCGGATTCCGGTTCTTCTCGATGAGAGGAACCCAAATCCAGGCTGACCCGCTAAAATTTCCTTCATTTTCTTCCTGACCCGCAGTTATTTTTATTCGGACGAAATTATTTTTTTTTAAGGGTAGGGGGTGGAAAATTTTTGCGGGTCAGGTCGGATTCCGGTTCTTCTGGATGAGTGGAACCCAAATTCGGGCTGACCGATAAAATTTTCTTCATATTCTGCCTGACCCGCAGCTTTTTTTTTTTTTTTTTTTTCTTCGACTTTTTCAATTTTTTTAAGGGTAGGGGGTGGAAAATTTTTGCGGGTCAGGTCGGATTCCGGTTCTTCTCGATGAGAGGAACCCAAATCCAGCCTGACCCGCTAAAATTTCCTTCATTTTCTTCCTGACCCGCAGCTATTTTTATTCGGACGAAATTAATTTTTTTTAAGGGTAGGGGGTGGAAAATTTTTGCGGGTCAGGTCGGATTCTGGTTCTTCTCGATGAGAGGAACCCAAATCCAGGCTGACCCGCTAAAATTTCCTTCATTTTCTGCCTGACCCGCAGCTATTTTTATTCGGACGAAATTAATTTTTTTAAGGGTAGGGGGTGGATAATTTTTGCGGGTCAGGTCGGATTCCGGTTCTTCTCGATGAGAGGAACCCAAATTCGGGCTGACCCGCTAAAAATTCTTTAATTCTCGGCCTGACCCGCAGTTTTTTTTTTTTTTCGTTGAAATTAATTTTTTTTAGGGGTAGGGGGTGGAATATTTTTGCGGGTCAGGTCGGATTCCGGTTATTCTGGATGAGAGGAATCCGAATCCGGTCTGACCCGCAAAGATATCCTTGATTTTTTTTTTTTGGGCAAATTAGACACCACCTGGACAAACGAACAACATTGAGAGAAAAAATTTCGTCGGGTACTTGAGCCGAATGGACATCGAAATTACATATTTGCGATAAACCGAATAAACAAAAAGAAAAAAGTTATACCTGCAATAGATTTAAACACCGTAAGCGGGAACGCCGTTTTCCCTTTTTTTTTTTTTTTTTTTTTTTTTTTTTTTATCATCCCCCTCCCCCCCTTTGCCTTCCCCAGTGATAGTCATGGTCGCCTGCACCATTTATTAATATATTGTTTTCGGATGTTGTCAATTGTTAAATTGAATTTGGGTTAAATTTAATTTATTGCTGATACCAGTTATCGAAGAATTTATCATAGAAGCTAATCTTGTAACTGAGCCACTGTGAAGGACAGGTTCTGAGTAGAGCTGAGATATTGTGAATATCAACATGTCGTGTCAGCAGACGACAAAACCGCCACAGTACTGTGTGTAAAGACCCTCTTGTGATTGTGTATTGAGCAATGTTTTTATCATCGAAAAGTATATGAACAACCGGAAATATTTATCAGTTCATGATGTATGATTTATTATAAGAATGTCAACCATAAGTATAAGGAATTACAATGTGGAGTTTCCGTATGAAAATGCGTATGATCTTCAAAAAGTGTATATGGAAAAGGTTATCACTTGCCTTGATGAAGTAAGTTTCAAAACCATAATTTTTTTTAAACTTCATGGTATTAGGTATTTCTCCTTAATGATGGCTAACTCTGCCTTGGTTTGTGAAAGCTCTTTATTGGCCTGCTCTAGCTTATTCGTGCATATAACATATTGCTCCCTAACTATGGCCAACTCTGCCTTGGTTTGCCATAGCCCTTCTACCTTTTTTTCCTATAATTTAATTGTATGGTCATAACAGTGGTAATACCTTTTATTTTTAGGGGCGACATGGGGTACTAGAATCTCCCACAGGCACAGGGAAAACGTTATGTCTCTTTGCGCCTCTGACTACTTGGATGACAAGTAAAAAAATTGAAGAAGATTTATTGAATCGAAAGTCAAATTGTGATAAGGGTGGCTGTGATATTACAGATGCAAATAAGTGTGGTAACTTGAGGACGAAGAAAACTAGAATATGGTATACATCTCGCACTCATGCACAAATTTCACAAGCAGGAGCGGAAATAAAAAAATGCAACATTAAAGATCTGAATCTTACAGTCATAGGATCGAGAGATCAGCTTTGCATCAATGAAAAGGTTCAGAAAGAGGAACCCTTTTATGTAAAGTCAGTAAAATGCAGAGAACTGACACAGAAAAACCCAAGTAGGTGTGAATTTTTCAAAAAGGACAATTTTTTAGTTCATAAAGATCAATTTTTTAAAAAGGGAAAAATGAAAGATATTGAAGATTTGATAATGACTGGTAAAGAATGTAATGTCTGCCCTTATTATATGTCACAAAATTCATGGGAAGAATCTGATATTATTTTGCTGCCTTATAATTATATTCTTGATGTTGTATCGAGGGAAGCAAGTAGCTTCGATTTCCAGGTAAGATTGCAACGTAGTCTAATCTGTTGTTGTTTATTTTTTCCAAAACTCCTCATTTTTTAACTTTTTTTTTTTTTGCTCACAGGATTCAGTCATTATTTTTGATGAAGGACATAATGTTCCAACTAAATGTGAGGAGAGTTTTGAGTTTCAGTTGTCAACAGACGATTTGATTTTGGGATTGAAAAGTGTCCGATTGGTATGTATTTTTCATCAATCTTTAATTTTATTTTTTGTATCGTTTATTAATTCATCTTTTATTTTTAGTTATGGGAGAATCTAGATAACAGATACAATAAAGGAAATTTTAAAAGTAATGATGAAAAAAGATTGGTAGAACAACATTTAGAAAATTTCAAATTGATAAGGACAATACTGCATACGCTGAAGGATGTACTTACTGAGTTACCATTCAAAAATAAGGAATTGCTATCATTGTCTACTCTTTACGATGTCTTTGATAAAGCTGGGGTAAAATTGACTTTATTTTATGTTTTTAAACCTGTGTTAAATTTTTTTTTTTTTTTTTTTTTTTTTTTTTCAGATTACAAAGCAAACAGCTCTCAATATTCGTTCTGCTATTGGAGAATTTAAAAATGACTCTGAATATTTAAAATTGAATAATAGTGCATTGAGAATATTTAATTTATTGGAAAAAATGTTTAATTGCTTGCACGGTTCAATTTTAGATATTTACGATGAGAAAACGATCGATCTCTCGTTTAAATGTGCAGTTACGGAAGATGAATGGAATAAATCAAACAAGAAACTTTCATTGTTTTGTTTTAATCCATCTTTTGGGTATGTCGTGTTTTATTAACTAATTAGTAGTCTGATTATAAAATGTAATGAATACGTGATAATGATTTAGTCCAATTAATGGACCCGAATCATTCAGTTCATTGTTGGGGATGAGCCTTAGACCACTCGCCCACGGAGAGCCCTAACAGATTCATGGTTAATTTTTCAAATTAAAAAACTTAATTTTCTCAACTTTTTTTTTTTTTTTTTTTGTAGCATTCAGGCTTTGTTAAGGTTGGAACCAAAATGCATAATTATAACTAGCGGAACATTATCGCCTTTGGATGCATTTATTCATGAACTTAGTTTGCCTGATCCTGTTACTTTAGAAAATCCTCATATCGCTAAAAGAAGTCAGGTATTTTATTTGAATTATTTAAAATTTAAAAAAAAATTAAATGGATTTAAACCGAATGAATTAAATTCCAATATTTTTATTTTTAGGTTCCTTTCATGATATTAGGCCAAGGAGTCAAAAACCAACCACTGGTTGGTTCCTACAAAAGAAGGTAAATTTGCGAGTATTTTAATAATGTATGTATGTTTTTATTTATTTATTTTTATTTTTATTTTTTTTTTTTTTGTGCAGGTTTCAACTGGATTACATTTTATCTCTCGGTTTGTCATTGACAAATCTTATTCGTTCTGTCCCTGACGGAGTTCTACTATTATTCTCGTCCTACAAAATGATGCAGGAGTTAAAAAGAATTTGGGAGTCACATTACTGGATTTGGAACCAATTCAATTCTATGAAGGTAAGCCAAACAAAAAAAAAATTAAAAGAAAAAAATGCACTAAAAAGTTTAAATTTTCAGCGGGTTTTTATGGAGTCTCATGGAAAGGACAATTTCATCGAGTGCATTGAAAATTTTAGAAGAGCCGTCGATTCCGGTAACGGAGCTATCCTAATGGGAGTTCTACGTGGAAAAGTAAGAAGTGAAACTAAGTACCTCAGAGTCAAAATATCGTATTCAAAATTTTTTCACCTAATTTTTTTTTAGATGATTTGCGATCATTACAAATTTTTTCAATTAAAATGTTGTGGCTCTGGAGTACAGAATAGCAAATCAATAATTAATTTCGTTTTGTTTTTTAATTTTTCTTTTCCTTACATTTAGATTTCTGAAGGGATGGATTTTAAGGATCAGTATTGTAGAGCAGTATTTATAATAGCAGTTCCCTATCCTCCTGTTGACGATCCCAAAGTAAAGGGAAAGAACGAATTCGCTCAATTGTATAGGTTCTTCAGTCCCAAAACAAATCGAGAAGAGGTACGTTTTGAGGCCTTGACATCTATTCCAAAAATAATAATATTTTTTTTGATTTACAGAGGCTCTATGAGTCATACTCCTTAGTCGAAGCCATGAAAACTACGAATCAAGCAATCGGACGTGTGATACGACACAGCCGCGATTACGGAGCTGTCGTATTAGTGGATAGACGTTTCACCGAACGTCAATTATTTTTTAAACTTTCATCGTGGATCCGGGGATCGAAACCCGTCGCCAAAAATTATTCCGAAACAAAAAAACTTTTAGTAAAATTTTTCAAAGATGTTCATACAGGAAAAGTAAGAATCAAATTTCTTCATAAATATTTTCGAAATTTTTATATTGATTTTTCTGTATTTTAGTTGGGAGTTCCTGAAATTCGACGCCAAAGAGTTAATGATAACGGATGCCCGATAGCAGAAGAAATTTATTATGAAAAATTTGATATCAGAAGGAATGAGAAAACACCTTCGGCGAGTTCTACTTTGGCGGTGGATCCAGTGAATAAAAATAAGTCACAGTCAATCATTACAGATGAAAATGATAATAATAGTGATGCATTTGAAGGACCCAACTTGAGTATTAACATGGACGTTAGAAAAAATCTTACTCCTTTGTTTGATAAGCTGGACGATTCCGCGAATACCAGCATAGGATTTAGCGGATTAGACGTGAGCTTTCTTTTTTTTTTTGTGATAAATATTCATTTACATTTATCGCAATTCGAATTTTTTTTTCCTGAATTTTTCAGTTATCGGACCATTTGGAAACAGCTTCGTCCAGTCCTTCCAAGAGGAAATTACTTTTGCATGAAAACAACGGTCAGATACTAAAATCTCCTCGCAAGGAAAAAAGATAGCGAATGTCATCATTGTTTTTAAAATGCTGAACAATATTAATTTTTTGAAGAAAAACGATTACTTCAAAATTATTTTAAAAATAGGGTAAATAAGTTTTTTTTAAAAACATCTGGTCTTTTATTGTACTGATTTTTTAAAAAAATTATATTTATAGGTTATTTTACTTGCGGTTATCAACGTGGAGGAAGGAAGTTCGCCCTGCCTATGAAGTCTCCTCAATGTTTTTATTTTTTGACATTTTCCAAAAAATAATTATGATAGCCATTTATTTTTTAAAAATGGTGACCTAAACAATGAATTTATTCGCCATCGTTCGCATGCGTTCCTTTTACTTTATAGGATTCCGAAATTTTTTTATTTTGATTTTCCGTGTCATATATATTTTTATGAGATATTTTAGTGAATCTAAGGCACAACAGTCGTTTAAATGTTAAAATTTTTAGTCTTTTTTTTAAATTTTTATGCTGTGTTGGCCGTTTTTATAAGTGAAATTTTCAACATTTTAATTTTTGTTGGACAGTGTTTTAGAAATAAAATTTTTTTTTTTTATTTTATTAATTTTTTTTATATGATGAGAATTGAGTATTCCTGTATTATCCACTACCACTGCTGTTCCGCGAATATGGAGAACTCTTATGTCTGACTTTTGATGTGTTTTGATTGTCCCAGGAAAAAAAGAAAATGACAAGTCTGATCGTTACAGTGCCAAAGCACAGGGACGGACTGAATTTTTTTTTTTTTTTAGAGCGCGGGTAAATTAAAAAAAAGGTCGCTCAGCCTTGCACCACCCCCCCCCCCCCCTTCTTTTCCCCGGAAATCTTGCCTCTAATAATTTTTTTAAATGCATGTAGGCCTATAATATACAAAATCAATTATAAATCATTAAATTATTTTTTTTCCTCATTTTTTTTTTTTTTTTTTTTTTTTTTTTTTTTTTTTTTAGGAAAAAAAAATGAGGACTGTAATTTTATTTTGTATTTTGTATTTTTGTCTTCAATTTTACCCTTTGGATTATGATCGACCCTTATTTTTTTTAATCAACTAAAATGGCTATTTTTCTGCTCTAAAGAAAATCTTTTTAAAAAAATAACTAAGCTTTTTGCATTTAGCGAACTCCATTTTTAGAAAAAATGTAAAAATTCAATTGTCTTTCTTAAAATTTAGGGCGCCTTCCCAGGAGGACCCATCGAAATTTTCCCGGTTGCCCGGTGGGCCACTCCGCGCCTGCAAAGCAGCTGAATTGTTGTAGCAACAGGTGCTCAATCCTTGTGAACATTCGTCTGTCGTGTCATCAGACCGCATAACCGCTAATATTCCATGCAATGTTTGTATCTTGATCTTACAGTTTTGATGAATTATGTGTGAAAAACGGCTAAAAATCTTCATTAACAGTTAGCAGATAAAAGTAATTATGACTACCATAAAATTAAGGGATTATGATGTGCAGTTTCCTTATGAAAATGCATATGATCTGCAGGTTGATTACATGGAAAAGGTTATCACTTGTCTTGACGAAGTAAGTTGCAAAATGGCAATTTATGTGTAAAGCCTAGAAAAACGAAAATTCTGATCGTTTTTAGGGTCGACATGGTGTTCTAGAATCTCCAACCGGGACAGGAAAGACCCTTTCTTTGTTCGCACCTGTAACAACATGGATGACAGAGTTACTAAAGAAAAAATATGAAGTTGAATACGATGACGATGGTGATGATTCGGATGAAGATAAATCCCAGAAGAAAAAAACAAAAGTATTTTACACTACCAGGACTCATTCTCAAATTGCACAAGCATGTAAAGAAGTCAGGAAATGTAATATTAAAGATCTTACCTTGGTTGTTATTGGATCACGAGATTTTCTTTGTATTAACGATGACATTTTAAATGAGAAAGAATTCTATATCAAAAATACACGTTGTAAAGAACTTGTTTCAAAAAATGGTTGCAAATTTTATAAGAAGGACAATTTTAAAACAAAATATTGGGAATTTTTCAAGAGAGGTGAAATTAAGGACATTGAAGACTTAGTACAAACTGGTAAAGGATGCAATGTTTGTCCTTATTTTATGTCAAAAGAAGCATATGATTCAGCTGATATTATTTTGCTGCCTTACAAGTATATTTTTGATGGGACTGCTAGTGCTAACTTTGATTTTAAGGTGAGTTCATTGTTCTATAGTCATAATTTTTAAGGTAATTTTTTCTTTTTTTTTTTTCTTTTAATTTATGTTACAATACATGTAGCCTTCTTCAGCTTTATAAAATTGTCAATTACTAATCACAATTTTTTTCCCCCCAGGATTCAGTGATAATCTTTGACGAAGGGCATAATGTCCCAAACGAATGTGAAGAAAGCTTTCAGTTTGAAGTATCGTCTTATAATTTGTTTATTGGTATCAATTCTGTGGAAGCAGTACGTAGTTTAATTTCTTTACCATTTTAATTAATTTGTTCATTTATCATTTTATTCATTTAATCATTTACTTACTTATTTATAAATTTCTAGCTTCTGAGTGATCTTGACACTAAAATTGGTAAAGGGATTTTGGAATGTAACAATGGTATTAGCCTTGAGCAGCATTCAGAAAATGCTGACTTTATAATGGAAACTTTACATGATTTGAGTTCAATGTTAAATGATTTGCCTTCTCAAAAAAAGGGTAATCTGTTGCAGTTGTGTACTATTACCCAGGCGCTTCTGAAATTTGGGGTAATTATGATTTTGGTTAAACGTCTTTTTTTTTCTGATTAAATAGTTTTTTCTTTTAATTTTTACAGATAACAAAAGAAAGAGCAAAAAAAATTCTGAAAGCAGTTGAAGAACTTAAAAAAAGTTCTGATTTTCTGAACTTAAGTAATGGTGTATTAACAATTTTTCATTTGTTGTCAAACATGCTCCATTGTTTGTACAGTCCTGTACTGGAATTGCACGATCAGAAAACAATTGATATATCATTTAAGTGCTCCGTTACAGAGGTGGAAGAACCAAGGAAATTAAAGAAGCTCAATTTATTTTGTTTCAATCCATCTTTTGGGTATGTTATTTTTTAAGTGACTTAAAAACTTAGCCTGAATAGAGAAATTTTATAGGAAAATGGAATTGATGATAACAATTAAAATGCAGGCTCGGTTTTGATTGGTGGTCTCGTGGTCATTGAGCCAATTCTAAGGGAATTTGATTTATCACAATTTGGCTGCATCTTTGATTTTTGGTAATATAAATTGTGGGACTTCATAATCGAGAAAGGATGGGCGAGGGGTGGGCAGAGTTGAGTTCAATAATTAATGAAATGTTTATCCAGGGAAAATTGGACAAATTGTAAGGATTGATAATCAGGGTGGAGAGGGTTAATCTTAAGTAATGATTAAATGGTTTTGTTGTAAGAAATAGCTTTTTCATATTTTTATAACTTTCATATTAAAGCTTTATTTTTTTTTCTCCTTGACTAGTTTTCAAGCTCTCCTAAGATTGGAACCCAGATCCGTCATCATAACAAGCGGGACTTTAACGCCTTTAGATACATTTATTTACGAACTTAGTTTGCCCGGTCCTGTAATTACTTTGGAAAATCCACACATCGCCAAAAAATCTCAGGTTGGAATTTTTTATTTTCGAATTTTATGCAAAAAATATAAAAAAATAAATAAATAAAAATGTTGCATCTTTCAATTTTTAATTTTTAGGTTCCATTCATGGTATTAGGGACGGGCGTTGGTAAAGAAACACTGGATGGGTCTTTCAAAAATAGGTAATAATTTTTGAAATTTCTTTTTTTTTTAGCTCTCAAATCAATTAAGCGATTAATTTTTATTTGACAGATCAAGGTCTGAGTATATGATCTCATTAGGAAATACACTAACCAATTTGATAATGTCCGTACCTGACGGAGTTTTAATGTTATTTTCCTCATATGCGATGTTAAATAATTTAAAAAAAGTTTGGGAAACTAATGGGGGAATTTGGAAGAGATTAAATGATTTGAAGGTAAGACGAAAAATTGTGTAAGTTTTTAAATTTCTAACGCTAAAATTTTGAATTTTTCAGAGGGTTTTCATCGAGCCTCACGGAAAGGATGACTTTATAAATTGCATGGAAAATTTCAAGCGAGCCTTAGATTCGGGAAACGGAGCTATCTTAATGGGGGTGCTACGCGGGAAAGTAAGAAGAGGATGGAAGTTTTTTACGGCTAAACGTTTCCGCCTTGGAGCACGGGGTTTTGGTTATTTACGGTTTTTTTTTTGTTGGTTATTTTCATTTTTTAAAAGGCGGTCTCGTTTTCTTGGGTTTGTTCCTTTGTTTACCGTAATATTTATTTTTTTTGTAGAATTGCAGAAATGTTTTCCGTAAAAATAACATCAGTCCAAAGCGGGTTATCATTTTATTTAAAAGCATCATCGTTTCAGTTATAAACAAGCAACTGATTAAATAAAAAAAATTCGGAGAGCTACATCGTAGCAAGGAGAAGGAACAAAACCGTCCCGTCGCCATTTTACCATAATAGCAGCCGAATTACATACAGCGCTCCAAGGCGGAAAAGTTTTCCCGTAAAAGTCCTCATCAGGAAATCAATGGTTAATGTTATTTTTAATTATCGTTTTTTTTTACTTTTAGATTTCAGAAGGAATGGATTTTAAAGACCAGTATTGCAGGGCAGTGTTTATCATAGCTGTGCCATATCCTCCTATTAGTGATCCTAGAGTGATTGGAAAGGAGAAGTTTGCCGAATCGTTTACTTATGTTAATCCCAAGACTAAACAAATAGAAGTAAATATAATGTTGCTAATCATTACCATACAGAGTTCATAGTTGAGAAATTTAAAAGTAATGGAAATGACTCTTTAATTGGTGAAAATCGAACGGAATACGATTTTCATTAGTAGACAAGTCACATGTTTTGAGATTTTCGCTAAGAACTAATGTGTAGTATGCTCTTAACTAAAAACTAGTATTTAAACGTGAAAATTTTTCATCAAATTAAAAAAAAATTAAAACAAACTCCGGAAAAGTATTTGTTACGTGATCACTCCTTAAACGATTTTTTATTGGTGTGACGTCATCTGCCTGTATCGAAGCGAGTTATCGAATTTGAAGCGAAACACGTTATTTATAAACATGCTCCGAAATTCAAGTTAATGAGAAAATTTAATTGTTTTGATTATTTACAGCGGCTCTATGAATCGTATCTGCAGGTGGAGGCTATGAAAACCACCAACCAAGCAATCGGGCGAGTTATACGCCACAGCCACGACTACGGCGCTATTATATTAGTGGACCATCGATTTTCCGATTATCGGCTTTTCCGTTATTTATCCTCGTGGATTCGGGAGTCCGGACAAAAGGCCAAAACTTTTCCTGAAGCGAAAAAAATTCTAGGGGAATTTTTTAAAAACGTTCACAACGGAGAAGTGAGAAACGCGAAAACCTTTCGGTCGACAAATTTTTGAGGGTTCTAAATCTTTTTTAATTTTTAGTTAGGAGTTCCAGAAATTCGAAGTCAAAACGTTACCTCCAACGGATGCCCGATAGCAGCCAATGTTCCTTATGAAATTTACGACGTTAGAAGGGAAGGAATGACGCCGGCACATTTGGATGCAATGGAAGGAATTGATTTCGGAAGCAAAAGGAAATCTCAGGAAAATATGTACACATTTCCAGGAAAGTCGCCTCGCTTTCGGAGAAAGTTTGAATAAAAGTATTAATTTAACGTAAACCTAAGGTTTAAAATATTTGTTATTTATTTTGCTGAATTTATAACGGCTGTTGTAGTTTTATTTTAAAACATTATTCATAATTGTGGAAAGTAATCAACAACTTAGAAATAAAAAATGGCCGTTCTTTCGATTTCAGAGGACCATGAAACAGTTACTTTTCTTTTTAATTAGAGGTGATCTCAAAATATGTGATAATTGATAGGAATTTCGTAAATAATTGAATAGGAATTCGAATTTTTTTTTTATTATTTATTATTTTGTATTTTGTTATTTTAAAAGTGAGCTATCTTTCACGCTCATAGTCAAACAAAGCTTCTTTTTTTGTTTCAAAAAAAACTTGTGTTTAATTTTTTGATGTTGACTAATTGACTAATTGATGTTGACTGTAAAATTAGATTTTATATTTCAATATGAATAAAAAAAATTTTGTTTCTGTTTTGGAAATGTTATGAACACCTTTATGCTCCTTCAATTTTATTAATATGGTACAATTTTTAGTAAGTTTTAATTTTTTTTAAATTTAGTTGTTCTCATTTTTTTTCATTCGTCATTTTTTTAGGAAGGTATTGGTATTCCTTACTGACAATCAGAGATGATACTTTCAATTTTTTTTTTTTTTGAACAAACTTACATTTTTTGACGTAGGACTAAGTCATTTGTCTGGGTGTGTCCGAGTGACGGCCTGTTCGCACCAAAATTTTAACTTTTTTTTGAAGTAAAATTTACGAAAAGGAAGAACTAATATTTGCGTAGTTAAGCAGGACATGGTCTCCAATGTATAAGGGATAGGAGTTTTCGGACCTGTCTATACGTTCGTGATTTATAATACAGAGGTATAGAAGAAAAAAGTCCAAAAATATAGAGCATTTCCGGGGCTACAATTAATTGTCCAATTGAGACAGAGCATATGTGTTAAGAAAATAAAAGGTTCTACTGCATTTTCTAATTATTTGCAGATCATTTGCAATTTCGCATTATTCTATTATTTTCCTTATTTGCATATATTTGAATTGAGATTGCTCAAAAGTTCAATAAACAGTAATAGGCATAATCTTTCCTCTTAAAATATAACATAATATATAATCAAACCGAAAAAAGATACGTTCATTTTTTACGTTACGTGAAGTAAGTTCCGTCTTGGCTTGGGGTCGAGATAAGGAAAAAAATTGCTAAAACCGATTAAAAATATCATTTATAATCCATGTGTTAATTATGAATCATTCATAAATTATTACTTTGCTGATGGAATAAATTTAAAAAAAAAAAAGAACATTTTAAGGCACAACTTTTTTTTAATAAAATAAAAAATTATTCCACAATTTTAGAAAAAAAAAAAAAAACCAAGACTCAGGCACGATCCTCGGTCCCAAACTCCATAAGCGAGTACTCTGCATTCAGCGCACAGATCTCGTACGGTGTGAACACAGGAAACAAGGCTTCATAAGGTTCATCCCTTTGATGCATATTGCATAAGTGTTTTAACAGCTTCATTTTTTTCCCCCCTATTAATTTCCTGAAAGAAAAAAAAACAGGAAAAGGAGAGAGCCTTCTACTAATAAAAGACTCTCTCCTTTAAAAGGCACAAAAATTCAAAAGATTTAGAGTTTATAGGCCGAATTACACGCGGCTAGTATACTAGCTCGTCCCCTATATTTAACTTATGGAGCGAGTAGCTTCTACTTAAGTTAAATATAGGAGACGAGCTAGTACACTAGCCGCGTGTAATTCGGGAAAAAAATGTTATGTTCTCTCGTCTATAGAGAAGTGGCGTGGATGGTTTCATCTCGGACTTAGCGCCCATAAGTCCGTGGATCAAATCTAAGCTATTTTTCTATAGGCCGGGTATCCCTAATGATGAATTTTGCATATTTCGGCATTTTTAGGTTAAGGTGAACAAGAATTCATCATATCATTGTACATAGTCTCGATGTTAATTAAGATTGTATATACTCTGGACATAAAAAATGTACATAATATGAATGTAAATGTAAACACCGAATGTGCCTTACCGAAAGTGCATACTGAAGTGAAACTCGTTACTTTTTTCGAACTTTTTTTCCCATTTTGTTTTTTCTTGTTTCGCTCAAATCTTTATCTTTTCCGTCCGAGAGGAGGCTAGGGTGTTTGTTGTCTTTGTTTAAGTTGATTGCTAAAGTGAAGAACATTCATTTCATTTTTTTCCTTCCAACTTATTCTGTTACGAAAAAGAAAAAGAAAAATTAACTCGGATCAAAGTTTAGTAAAAAACTAAAAGCAGACATTCAATTTAAGTCACCAATTTAAGGGCGGGGAGGGGGGAGGAAGCGTGCTTCATTCGATGGCAAGCTGCTGTTATTATATTCAAAAAAAAAAAAAATAGACCTTACCAGATCACTGAGTACGACAAGAGGAAATTTAAAAAACAATATTAATTTTCTCTTTTCACTTTTTTTTAATCTTGTAATAATACTCTTCCCTCAGAAAAGTTTTTATCATAATTATTATGATTTTAAACTGGCTGGATTTCACTTGAGAGACATTGAGGGTGATAAATTTTCGTTTCCATAGCAACACCAGATTCAAAGGGAGGAAGGAGTGTGCGTAGATCGAATAAAATTTAGACGACATGAACGAAGGCAAGGACTTAGAAAATTTCTTGTAAATTTTTTTTAACTTTTTTTTAATTTTCCCTACTTTTTAAAAGTAAAATTTAGAAATTTAAGTTAAAATTTTATTAGAGGAGGCTTTACGGTACACCGGAAGGAATAGCGGTTTTGTACGGAAGCCCTGAAGGGTCATCAAACTAATTTTTTTTTTGCTGTCACTTCCGGAACTGACAATGTTTGTTCCGGAACTGACAGCCAAATCTGTTAGTGCCGGAACAAGCACTGTCAGTTCCGGAACAAGCACTGTGAGATCCGGAACAAACACTGTCAGTTCCGGAACAAACAGTTATTACTAAAACTGTTAATTCCGGAACAAACAGTTATTATTAAAACTGCTAGTTCCGGAACAAACAGTATTATTAAAATTGTCAGTTCCGGAACAGACAGTTTTAGTAATAACTGCTTGTTCCGGAACTGACAGTATGTGTCATTTTTTTTTTTTTTCGATTGGTTTTTTAAGAATTGTGTTTTAGACGAGTTTCTTCCATATTTGGGAAACTGGTCTATAAATCATTTCCGGAAACTGGCCTAATTTTTTTTTAGACCAGTTTCCATTGTACCAGTTTCCAGGTTACCTAATTTTCTATCTTTCACACTTTTTTTTTTGAGTCATAATCTTAATTCCTAAAACATTTCTGTAAAATCCATATTGGTAACCATGCAGAAATCATTTTCCGCAATAAAAAAAAAAAAAAAAAAAACAGATTTTTAGCGCATATTGATAAAAGAAATCATAAATCATGTTGGAAGAAAAAATATTTTTTGCTAAACGACTGCCTAACGATAATTTTTTGCCGTATTATTCATTTTTATCATCGTTAATTAACAATTTTTTTTAGGGTTATTTTCGTTAACCCCGTGGTAACAGACATCGGCAAAATGAGAAACACGCCTTCCGCCATAATAAAAAAAAAAAAATTTGATGTCAAGATGGCAAATGTGCAACTTTGTCCAAATATTTTCATTGAATTTCAACATGAGTTACAACCTTTTCAGACTTTGACCTATTTATCAGGACTGCCCTGAACCCGGTTCAAAATTTTTTCGGGGTTCAATTTTAAAAGGGCACAAATACACAATGTCTACGATATCGTTTCGTAATTAATTTTTTATTATTTACTTAGGCCGTTTTGATTATCAAATTAAAAGGAAAAAATGAAGCGAATGATGATGTTTGGCTTATGGAATGCTCATATTTTAAACCGATAGCTTTAAAAGGAGCGTTTATCGAACTTTTCGACCCATTCGTTTTATGTAAAGCGAACGAACGCGTCGCTGTTGGGTGATTCGTTAATTTTTTTTTTTCTGATGATTTTTTTTCTGTGACCTTCGATATTTTTCAAAGTCGGTTTCGGTTTTTTGTATGTTTTTTTTTTTTTTAATGTTTTTAGTGAGCGTTTAAAAGAAAGTTTTTGACTTTTTTTTTTTTTTTTGGAGGATTAGTTTTTCATCATTTTTATAACAATAGAAGGAATGCGACAGGACAATAAAGATTGTTTAGCTCTTAGAAGGTGAGGAAGAACAATGACAAAAAATTAATTCTGAACTTTTTAATTGCAAATATTTTTATATGAAATTTTATGGTTCTTGTAAAGAAAAGAAAGAATGAAAAAAGCAGGCAGCAAAATGGTTACAAAAATACTTAAGTCGAGGAATCTTTGGCTGCCTTAATTTTTTTTGAAATTTGTAGCCTAGAATTGTGGTGTTCCCTTATTTTTTTTCTCCATGCGCTAAGCATAAGTACAATATCTTTTTCTGGTAGAATAATATTATTTTGCGGCAATAAAAAAGCAAACTGTATTGTGATTTTGTAATAAATTATGTTAACATTGATGAGTTTATGCTAATCAGGTAACATGTTCCTGTTACAAAATAACGAGTGAAGTAACCAAGCAGGCAATAACCTGTCCTGCTAGAAAAGCTCATGTCGCGGGTTATAAACCATAATTTCGGTGCACAGTGTTTCTTTTTTTAATTTTTTTGCTATCAATAGGCCGTATAATGCCATATGTAGCCAAATGAAGCCGTATCAAGGTCAAATGAAAGTCAAATTATTCGGCCCACATTGAGTTGCTTTCAAGGCAGAATGTTATTTTATTAATATTTTCATTACTCATACGCAAAAAAGTGTCTTTTTACGTGCTGTCCGGAGAAGCGTAAAGCATAACTTTTTGAAATAACGAAAGTGGCATTACTTTTTTTTCCACGAACTAAAAAATTAACTTTTTAGTACCACAGAATAAGAAAACTAAAAATAAAAAAAAAAAATGGTTGAAAAAACTTTATTTTGAGACAGCGTTGCCAAACCTCGCCTTCAGCTCTACTTGGCAACCCTGCCGTCTCCAGTTCAGAAAAGTGTTACTTGCTGTCCTTGGTATAAAAAATACTATTTTTAAAAAATGTTCCTTAACCCAAGGTTGCTATTCCGGTTCCGAAGGTTTCATCACTTTCCAAGGTGATGTTGATTCCGATTCCATCTAGGGAAAAGAACTTTAAGATTCCGATTTCGATTCCGATAAGTGGAAGAAATTTTAGGATTCAAATTCAGATTCCATTTTTAATTAATCTTTAAAGTTTTCGAAATCAGTGAAAAATTCGTTTAGATTTTAAGCTGAATCGCGCACACCTGTCGTAACAGGTTGGTTTATAACCAGAAAATATAGGAAATAAGGAAAAATATTTTACAAACAATTACTGTCGGAGGAATCGAATTCTCGGTTTTTTCCCAGTGTAGCTCAGGCAGGATTTTAATTTAAATTGGAATTCAAATGCTTGTAATTTTTTTGAAAAAGTAAATGAATTAAACGGTCAGCTGGAAGCACAGAAGAAAAAGTTATATAACTTACGGTTATATAACGTTAATAACTGAAGTATACTTACGTTTTAATAACTTAAAAAGTTATATAACGTTATAAGTTATATAAGTTAAAATAACTTTTTCTATAACGTTTTAATAACTTTTTCTTCTGTGCTGGAAGCTCATACGTTTTGTTTAACAGAAAAAAATGTATGCTTAGCTTATGAGGAGTAAAAAGTTAAAATTTCAATTCAAAGCAGTTCTTATATTTATCAAAAATTACTATCCCAACTACAAAAACTTCAAGGAAAAGTATTTCGTTTTAAATTACTTTTGATTATGGTCGCCCATCAATCTTCTTTTTTTTTTTTTTGTCTGTAACTTCTGACATTGCACCCACACATCCACCACGGTTCAGGGGCTACACTTAGCTGATTTTTACTTCTTTATTCCCCTTTTGTCCATGCAAAAAAATAAGACGTTAAGAAGAGGGACCGTTTGGAAACTGCTTCCATCAAATATTTTTGTCCTGTCTCCATTGGCCAATTAATCGAAGTGTACGATTAATTGTGGCACCGGAAATGCTGTATAATTTTGGACTTTTTTCTTCTGTTTCCACTTTTTTTATTGTTTTGATTATTTTTTTGAACACTAAAAATAATGAAAACGAAAAAAAAATTGTAGCAGAAGAAAAAAGTCCAAAAATATACAGCATTTCCGGTGGTACGATTAATTGTACCGTACCCTCCAATTAATTGTCCAACGGAGATACAGAGCATTTTTCATGTTTACCTCTTAAATTGCAATTTGAAGTTTCCAAAATATAAACTTCTAAGTTATTAAAATATCGAAAAGATTTAGAAACATCAATTAAGATGATAAAAGAGCAATCTGACAGTCTTTCTAGATTCATTTTTCCTGCATAGACTCCGATTTTAATACAAAATTTTAATAATTCCAGGCGTACATGTACTTTACATCAGACGTGGAAGTGGCTCCATCAAACAATTGCTCTTCACGACCATCTTGTAACTCTTACCTGTAGCGCTTCTAAGAGTGGTGAACTTGAGTTTTAGTAGTACTAACAAATTTTAGAAAACTTTCAAATTAACTAATTTTAAAAAAAACTTTTATATTTAAATTATTAAAGTGACGATTAATAAAAAATTTAAAAAAATCCCGCTAACCGGAAGTTTACTTCTTGGCAACAAACCGAAAAAAAATTTAATAAACGGAAAGAAGAATTGCAAAGAGATTTACAAATTTATAACAAAAAAATTTAAAACATAAAAAACTTTTTAAAAGTTGTGGCAAAAGCCGTTACAATCGAATAACCGGAAACACCTGACAGGAAGTTGAAATTTGCAAGATGGCGTCCGTTTTTAATGGTTGCTTTTTAAAATTAACAACATTGAATAAAGTCGCAAAATGTAGAGGGTTTTTTAACGGGTCTGGGAAGGTTTTGGCCGCGAGATTTTCAACCGAAATAGGGAATCAAAACGCGAGCGTGACGAAAAACGAAAATGAAATCATCAAATCAGTTTTTATTTCGCAATCGAACGATATTTTCACTAACCTCGCAATTGAGGATTGGATTTACAAGAACACGGATTTTAACAATCATCACGTCCTTTTAGTATGGAGAAATGCACCTTGCGTGGTCATCGGAAGGCATCAAAACCCATGGATGGAGGCCAACATGGCATTTTTAGCGGAAAATGGGATTGACTTGGCCAGACGCAACAGCGGAGGTGTGTGTTCAAAAAAAAAAAAAAAAAGTCATTTGTCTACATACATAGAACCCACTTATAGCATTCAAGTGTTGTCTTTGACCAATAGCGTTTTGTTACATTCTATTTCATGTGTTCCTTTTTTTTACCTGAATGGGCTTTATCATGTAGACATACACATTTATTTGCATTTTTTTTCATTAATCAGAACGTGAGACCTTGATTTTAAATTTCAATTTTTAATTCTCTGCAGGTGGAACTGTTTACCATGATAAAGGGAACCTTAACTTAACCTTTTTCACACCCAGAGAACGATACAACAGGAAATCTAATTTGGAAATCATTACCAGAGCCCTTTTCCGAGAATGGGGAGTCAACATCAACATTTCAGAAAGAGAAGATCTCCTTATGAACAATCATTTCAAAGTCTCAGGAACAGCTTCAAAACTAGGACGACCAAGTGCTTATCATCATTGCACTCTTTTAGTCGATGCCAATAAATTAAACCTTAAAAACAGTTTACTCAAATCAAGCGTAAGTTTGCAAGATTGTAAAAAGCATTTTTATTACATAATGACTTTTTTGAAAATTTTCAATCAAGGACACAGTTTTGTTAAAACGTAGATTTTACAACACAAGGTTTTTTTTTTTTGAATTATTAATTAGGCTTGAGACATTTACTATTATCAGCTCACGTTGAATAAACGTGACCATTTGCTTGTTTTCTGTTAAGATTACCTCCCATCGACTGATCTCTGAACTTTTATTAGTAAAAATAAAATACGGATAATATTTTTTAGGCTTTTTGATAATGAGTAATTAACTTGATAATTTTTTAATTTTTTCTTTTAGGATGAAATTGAAACAAATGCTACGAAGAGCATACCATCACCAATTAGGAATTTAAAAGAGGCAAATTATATATCACACCTGAGAGACTTTTGTCTGCTATAGGATGGGAATATTGAGAACGACTCCTATTTCAATGCAAGATGGAGGAAAGGAACTTATTAGCAAACAAAGAGGGTTTCAGTTAATCAACCCGACTGATAAATGGTTTCCAGGTATAAAATAATTTGTTTTAATTTATAGCAAAATTATTTAGCTAATTCATGAAATTTTGGTGTGGGGCAAAACCATTGTGCAAATTCATAAAATGAGTTAAATATTTGCTGTGTTGAAATCAAAGGGTTTTAGGATCAAAAAAAGTATTTGAGCTTTTTGATATTTGTAGAACTGGAAAACTAATTCTGAGATGCAAAGCAAAAGGAAGTTATTTCTTGGGTTTGATATTTTAATATTTAATTTGATTTTGATTTTTAAAAAATAACGTTGGCTTGAATTTTTTGATTGCATTTGGTGGCCAGTTTATCGAGTGTAGTCTTGATGTTGCTAATGATTAATTACCTAATTAAAAGTTTTTCACAAGCTTTGAACTTGACATTATTATGACTTTTAATTTGATTTTTTTTTCCTGTTTATTGTAATTTCAGTTCATTGGTAGTGTTGACTCGATGATTAATCAATCATGGCTTTGTAAAATGATTAAATATGAGTGATAGTTAATTGTCTTAAGTCAGCCAAGGCTTAACTGTTTGCTTTGATATATTTTGAGGGGGAAATTTTTATATGGCATTTTTTGCTATGAATAAAGAAGTTCAGGTCTTCAGGTCTTCTACCATCATAGCGTTTAAAAATTATCATAAATAGAATTTTTTATTCAGAGTAGATTTTGCTTTCGAAAGACCATGTTGGCTACTGCACTAAATACTTTTCTCAAAAGTACTTTGTTTTAAAAATTTATTCCGGTTGCTGAATGCTTTCAAGAAAGAAAAAAAATTTCTGTTGTTCGACTGAATCCATAATATAAATTCGGCCCCCCATTCCAACCCCATTTGGCTAAAACGCTCATTTTTTTCCCAAATCCAAAAACACAAAAATTAAAATTAAAGAAATAAATGTTTCTAATTTTTTTAAATCATTTCAGGTCTCGCAAAAATTCGCGACGAATTCACGAGCTGGGAATGGAGGTTCGGTAAAACTCCAAAATTCACCGCCAGCCGAACTTTCCCGATCCACGAAATCCCGGAGAAAATCGAAAACCCCGACATGAAAGTTTCCCTCCAAGTAGTGAAAGGAGAAATCATGGACGTTTCCTTACGTCTTCCGTCTTGCAGCGCTGACATACTTGCGTCCAGCGGCGAAATCCTCTCCGGCGTCCAAGGGAAAAAATATTCGTCTCAAACTTTGGACTTGTTAGAGAAAAATTTGGTTTTGGTCGACAAAAAGGAGGAGTTGAAAACGGCTCTCCGGGCATGATATGAGGGTTACGATGTCGAATTGTCGTCAGACTTTAAAATGGATGATGAATGCTTTGATTGGAATTATTTCAGCGCCGGGAATGATTTGGACGAGGAGTTTACGGCTTATTTCAAAAAAAATAAAGATTTTTTAAGTGTTAAACAATAGGCCTTAATTTTTTTTTTGGAATTAAATTGGCGAAATAAATGAATTAATTAATGTAATTAATTGGTTAATTTAATGGGCGAAGATTAATCGATCGATTTAATTGAAAAATGATCCGTTGATCCGTGAAATTAATCGAAGTTAATTTTTTGATTAAATTTAGTTAATCATATTACTGAGAAATTAATAATTTCAGTTATTAAAATCATTGGAAATTTATCATTCACTTATTTCTGTTAATCGATTGATGACATTAATGAAAATTAATCGATAAATTTAAGTGATTAAAATTTCACGATCAGTTAGATTAATGGATTCATTGGGCAATTTTTCACTGCATTAAAATTGATAGACTAAAATTAATCGATTGATTAAATTATCGAGAATTAATCGATCAATTTAGTTGAAAAATGATCAGTCGATCGATTAAATTAATCGAAGTGAATTGACTGATTAAACGATTGAACATTAATCCATCCGCTCTGTTAAAGAAAATAGATTAAATTGGTCACTGGAATTAAGTTAAATTACTTGGTTAATCGAGTCGATTGAAACGAATCGATTAATTATATTTAATTAATTGTTTTTTTGTAAATAATTGTGATTAATATACATAAAGTGCCTTAATTATATTCAAAATTTTATATAAAGTCTGTACAAATTATTCGATATCAAAAAAAAAAAGAATTGTAGTCTCAGTCATAGTTTAATCATTTAAAAAATTAAATAATTATTTTTAGTTTTAAATTCTTTCTTTAATATTAATTTTTTTTTCTTTTAGTTGCCAAGAATATGATCATATCATTTTGTACTTTTCTTTTGTAAAAAAAAGCAAAAAAAAAATATTGGTTGTTAATTATTTTTTAAGGTTTTCTTTAATTTGTTAAGTATGATTTAATTATTAATTAATTATTTTCTTTTATGAGCTTAACGCATTAAAAATACGAAAAAAAAACTGAGCCGATTGAAGTAGATTCCGTATAAGATCATTAGGTTGTTTTTATTTTTTTTTTTTTAAATATACGAAGGGTCTCTGAATCAGAATTTTTTTTTTTTTTTATTCAACTTCATCACGAAAGTACTTTCGATCCTTTTATTAAATATCAAAAAAATTAACCGTTTTAAAATAAAAAAAACAATAACATTTTGTTGCAACATTGTTATAGTTTAAAATGTTATTGAGGAAAAAAAAAAAAGATCCTAACCTACCGCAAAAAATGAGAAGTATTTTTTAAGATGACATAGGAATTGATGCAAATTACCTTTGATTACGACGGTTTTTAACCTGTAATGTGCTGGTTGATTCGATTTTCCGTTGAATATTAAAAGGCTTTAACTGAATTTATTCAGTTGGATGATTTGATTGTAAATGCTTGTCCACTTTTTTTTTTCGTGGATTGAAATGCATTTATCATGTTAATAAAGCGTGAATAAGTGTTGCTTTAAATGAGAAAAGAAGATCAAATAATTAATTTTGAGGAAAAGGTAATCATGCGATTTGTCCTAGTTTTTTTTTTTTAAGGAGATATTTTTTAACGGTTCGTTTTATCGCTTGTGCTGGATTTGACTGGACATTTAGGGGCATTAGTAATTTTTGCAATTTTTGTTTTAAATCCTCACGTTCGAATGCATTTTCTTATTGAGCAAAAACAATCATCAACTAAGAATATAATTGGAAAGTTATTTAGCCTTTGCAGTCGGAAGCCTTTATGACGTCACAGGGGCGGCAATAATTTTTTTGAATTAAAAAATATTCTTGGTCCATGTTTAGCTTACGGGAAACAAGGCTATATAGGCTGTAAAAAGTATTGCTTCGTAAACTTTAAACTGTATCCCGCCTAAATCTAACTTTGACTTTATCCCTTTCCACAATTGTTAATGATATAAAGAGATGAAATGAAAACGAATGAGAGAAATAAAGGTACGTGCGTGCGTGTTTCCGGTATTGGTTCAAAAATTTTTCGCCTAGGTGTCGTTAGCATCACACTGTAATTTTTTTCCCCTACCAACCCCTTTGATTTTAAGTTGGTAGTACTAATTTCCGTAAATCGTGAAAAAAAAAACCCCGAAGTTGTGTCAAAAAAATGGGAAAATTTACGGATCCGGTGAAGTATCTAGTCGATTTAATGAAAAATTCAATTACATAAATTCTTTTCTGTGTCAGTTTTGTTATTTTTGTTTGAAATTGTAGGCTGTGTATAATTTAAATTATGCATCGTTTTGCATTTGTGAATGAAAAGGCCGCCTCGTAATGAACGCGTTTCAACGTGTTGGTTTGGTTTTGAAACGTCTATCTCAAACGCGACTCTGTACGTTTAATTTATTTAAAATATCGTTGCTAATGCTAGTGATCAATATTGGTTTGGAACAATTAAATGAATTTTCTCATTTTTTTGTGTAAAACGCGACTGTTGAATGGAAACGTTGGCTTTGTCAGGAGGATTAAAATGGCGGCGGCTGAATGTTGACAATTGGGCGTAAAGGTAAGAGTATTCCTATTTCGAATTTGAATGAATTTCGTTTCCCCGAAAGAGAAGAAAAGTCATTTCTAAACGTATGTTGATGAAGTTGTTTTATTTGTTTTGATTTGCAAAACTGATATTTGACTTCAGGATGTCAGGTTTATAAGGCTGTATTCTTGGTATATAAATTCAGTTCAATTAGCAATTGCGATTGACAATATGGGTATGCGCATAGGAAAACCTCCCACTTGTACAAACTGGATAGTTTGTTTTGATTCGAGAAAGTTCTTTGTTTGTGAAAGGTTTGAAAAACAAAACATTCTATCCAGATTGTATAAGTGGAAGGTTTTCATATGCATGTACACATACTACTGAAGAGGAAGACTTTCCTTTCTTTGACCTAACTTTTTTAAAATTTTATTTAGTTCTTTATGTAGTGCTTTAGCATATTTGTAGTCGTTAGTGATATTCATGTGCATTGCTTTTTTTTACGTCCACTTTTATTTTTCACATCATATGCTCTGTCTCCCCTGGCCAATTAATTGGAGGTACAATGCATTGGTCAATGAAGACAGAGCACCTTAATCTTTATTGAAAATTGAAATTACACTTTGTTTTATGATTCTAGCAATCTTAAATGAACCACAAGTAGTATATTAATGAATAATGTTTCTTGCTTCTATTACTCTTCAGTTTTAACGTGATAATTTTTTTAAAATTGTTGTTTTATTAACCCAAAGTGTAAGGCTCTATCACCAGGCCAAAAAGTGATGTATTTTCAGAGGGAAAGAAATCTTAATTTTAGGAAAAATTTCATCTCTACAATAGCCCTTACCGATCTTAAAAATACGTGATTTTTGTTTTAACCTCCACGGTTGGCTCCACAAAGGTAAAAAATTTTATGCATTACATGTAATCTTGCATTACATGTATGTAATGCAAGTTGCCTATACTAAAATTCAATATCCATTTTATTTCGTGGGTCCGTATAACCCTGTAATAACTTTCTGGGTCCTTAAAGAGTTGTAGGTTATCTTTACACCCAAAATAATAGGCAAAAAAATTTTGAGGCTAAATTTTTCCGAATTTTCGGGAATCCCGGAGTTAAAAGCGTATGGAAATAATTTTGAAGTTTTTGTAAAAAGGTCCGACCGCACCCGCTTTATAAAATTTGGCTTATATACAACTAAAAGCTCTAAGGTAAAAGTGCGTTCCCGACCATTTTTCCTAATCCGTTTTTCCTAAAAAAATAAATTCCTAATCCGTTTTTCCTAAAAAAATTTTTCTAACCATTTTTTTCTCCTAATTTTTAATTTTTCCAAAATTTTTTGATTCCTATAATAAAATTTCCTCAAATGAATATTTTTCCCTAATTTTTTAAATCCCTAAAGGGATTTTAAGAAATTTTAGGAAAATTAAAAGTTAGAAAAAAAAATAGTTAAGAAAACAATTTTTGGGACCAAAATTTTTAACAAAAATAAATTAGGAATTATTTTTTTTAGGAAAAATGGATTCGAATTTTTTTTTTTTTTTTTTTTTCCAAGAAAAATGTGTTAAGCTTAGGAATTTATTTTTTTAGGAAAAGTGGATCAGGAATTCATTTTTTAGGAAAAATGTATTAAGGGCAGTCTCCACTTGATGACGTTCACGGCATTCGCGTTGTCCGTCATCGCGATTAACGTAATCGCACCGGAAGTACTTTGCAGGTTTTGCTCCCGTAAACGTTTGTGGCATAAAAAGAGTACCGTATATTTCATTAAGTATACAAAATTGGCTTACCCAGAATTTGTTTTGGAACAGATTTATTGTCTTCCCCATGCCCGAATTAAAAGTTTTCTTTTTAAATCCGTAAAAACATCTTTCAAAACCGCCATTTTTAATGTTTGTAAATAAAAAAAGCAGAAGATGATCAAAAAAATCGTGGTAAAAGATCCACAAAACTTCCGGTGTGAAAACGTTCATCGAGAAGGCGGATAACGCGAATGCGGTTAACGTTATCAAGTGGAGACTGCCCTTTAGGAACTTATTTTTCTGGAAAAATGAATTTAGAATTATTTTTTTTAGGAAAAATGGATTAGAAATTTATTTTTTTAGAAAAAAGGGTTAGGAATTTATTTTTTTAGGAAAAATGGATTTGGAATTCATTTTTTAGGAAAAATGATGGGACCCTAGCAAAACCCCGACATTCAAAACCCCGACATTAGATATCGGGGTTTTGAATGTCGGGGTTTTGCTTTTTGCCTTTTATTATATTTTATTTTTATTATTTATTTATTTATTTTTTTTTTTTAGGAGAAATGCGTTAGGAATTTATTTTTCTAGGAAAAATGGATTAGGAATTTATTTTTTTTTGGAAAAAATGGTAGGGAATCGTAATAATGTAAGCAAATTTTTTTATAAAAGGATATTCAAAAATTTTCCTGGTTAAAATGGCGGTCTATTAATAACACTGTAACAACACTGTACACTGTACAATATCCGGACACTTTTGCAACCTATATTAAATACAAACATTCATTCATATTCATTCTTGAATAACCGCTCTCGGTCTTTAACTCGTTTATCCTCGAAACCTCTTGTATCAGGTGATGAACGTGATCGAACCGCGTGCTCTTTTGAATTAGTCGATTGTTTTGCTTCATTCAATAATAAATCTTGGTTGTGCGGGTGGTTTATCGGTTCCCGCTCGCTGTTTTTTTTTTTTTTTTACGAAAAAAATTTTTTTCTTATATGGAACATGAGATTTTCTTCCCGAACTGTGATTAAAAAATTTGTGCTATTCTTGTTTTGGTGAAAATCTTTTTAAATTTTTAAAAATTTTGATTTAATTTTTTTTTTTTTTTTTTTTTCGGGGTTTGTTTAAAAAAAGGAGAAAAAAAAATTAATTAAAAATGGACGACATGGATAAAATTTGAGGATTTCGTATTATTTTTCTCCCCGAAAGAGGAAGCGAAATCAATATGAACCTGATCAAGATAATGAGATTGAAGAGGTTAACGATTTGTTCCGGGGTGAGTTGAAAAAAGAAAAAAAAAAATGACTATTACACACTTTTTTTAAAGGTAGAATTTAAAATTTGATATGGAGGTTGTTAGCATTCCTTGAATGCTGTTATTTTCAAACATATATGAAGTAATAATGGTTTCTGATTAACGAAAGGGATGTTATGCTTATGATGTGTGACTTTACATTGAGATTACCTTGGCATTTTGACGGATGCTCACGTTTTTTTCTTTAAAAAAAAAAAAAAAAAAAAGCGTTTTCTTGATGACGATCAGTTCATTTGTTTAAATTTTTTTTTTTCCGATTTATTTTAAAAAAAAAGAAATATTAATTGTAGCATAAATATGTCAATCAGGATAAGCGGCGTCAAGGTTTGGAAGTTATGTCATGATTTTTGTGGGGAAGGACGGTTTCTTGTTACTTTTGGGCTTATCTTAGTCTTAATATGAGGATGTTGAGACTTGACCGATTTAAAATTTTTTTTGAGATTTTGTAATAACTTTCGTAGGTTTTGTCCGTTGAGTTTAAATGTATGTCGTAAGGATATCTTAAGCAGAGGTGAACTGTGTAACTGATCCACAAGTCACCCTGAGACGTACTGGACGTACTGGTGGACAATCCTTATCAGTCTGTGGGTGTCCCGTGGTGGAGAAAAATCTTTTCACTAATCGAATCGACTAATTTAAGTGTTTGTTTCAAGGCACTTTTTAATGGGTGATCTGTTGAGCTTTTAATCAGTGCGAAATTGTTATTTGGAACTTCACATTCTGATTGTAGGTCTTATCACTAGGGTGGCGCTTAAAAAGTCAATTTTTGATTTTCGGTCGTTTCAAATTTTGTTTCAATATGCATAACAGATTTAACGAATTAAAATTTCAGCTCGATTTAAGGGGTCGCTCAAGTACCCCCCATTTTCGCCGTATAATTTACATTGGACCCAGTGGCGTAGCAGAGGGGGGCACAGCGGGCGCAATGCGTCGAGGCCCCCGACCCGAAGGGGCCCCAAAATTTGGTTTATTATCATAAATACGAGGAAAAAAAACCGTAAATAATGTTAAAACTTTGCAGTTTGCACTCAACATTCTCAAAAGAAAAACAAAAAATTTAGGACTTATTAGGGTGCAAATTCACTATGGGATGTTGTACCAACTTGTTGTACCAACATTCCACACTAATTTTGGCGTAGGAGTAAATTCTGCAACAGTCGATTCGTTCGCTTGTCAAACATGTTGGTACAAGTTCGTTCAACATTCCAACAAGTTGGTATAACATGTTTGTCCAACTTGTTGTACCAACATGTCGGATAAGCATGACCGATCGAGATGACATTTTAATTGGTTAAATCTGTTATAAATTACAACAAAATTTGAGGGTGGCACGACCGAAAATCAAATGTTGACTTTTTAAGCGCCACCCTGCTTATTACTTCATTGCCGCTACTTGTTTACCCATCTATCGAGAGCTCATGACTGATTATATCTTCTACGGAGACGTTGAAATTAAATCCCCGAGGAAAATGAATGTCATCCACTAATGTGACTTGGTGGTGACTTTTTCGTGAAGTCGAACTAAAGACATAATTAGAAAAAATAAATTGTAGCTATTAAATTGTATCTATTCGATTCAATTTATTTTATTACATTACGGATCTTTGTATATTTTCGACTCCTACACTGAGTAAAATGTGCTTTCGATTTTAAGTCATTGACTTTGCTAAAGCCCAAACGTCAAAAATTTAAAAATTTAGCTCAATTTGCTTAAAATTTAGAAGCGTAGGACGTAAGTTTTAAATTATTAAAGTAAAGATTTTAAGCAATTTGATTTAAATTTTTTTATCTTTGACATTTGAGCTGTAGCAAAGCCAATGACTTAAAATCGAAACAAATTTTTTCTCGGCGTAATCTTGTCTTGCCTAAATCGTTTATTGTTAGGAGTATTTAAGCTTGCCTGTGTCAATTTAGCAATGATTTTGAAAATCAGGAGGATTTTTGCCTTGAGGTCGAATCGCAGAGGTCTCCACTCCATATTGCGCTGCAAATCCCTCGTCTTCATACCAGGATGTGTATTCCCCATATCCAACCCTGAAGACAAAGGTTTTACCCAGACTTAAATTGACCCCTAACGGCGGTTACCGTAACAAGTTTCGAAAATTGACAAAATTGGTGGCACCGAAGCGGGAATCGGCCCCGGCACCAGCACCAGCGCCAAATTTTTTTTCCAATTCCGGTGCCGATGCCGGGGTCGGCTCCAAACAATTTTTACCGGCTTCGGACTATTGGGGAATTATCGGCTGTCTCCGCTTATCTGATGTGCCTCGTCTATCATTACGGAAGTTAAGAAGGGGTTCACGAATACAGAAAAGAGTGGCTGTTTTCTCTAATACTGGATTTACGATGAAAAAATCCAAATTTTATCTGTATCTAACGAGCTTCTCTGGTAAATCCTGGAACGTTCCTGGCCAATTTTCCTAATCCGTTTTTCCTAAAAGAAATAAATTCCTAATCAATCTTTCCATTAAATTCCTAACCATCAATTTATTTATTTCAAATAAATTCCTAACCATCTTTTTTTTCTAATTTTCAATTTTCCTAAAATAGTTTGATTCCTAAAATGAAATTTCTTAAAATGAATGCTTTTCCAAAAACTTAGGAAAAATATTCATTTTAGGAATTAAAAAATTTTAGGAACACCAAAAATTGGAAAAATAAATAAACAAATAAATAAATAAAAAATAAAAAATAAAAAATTTAGGAACCAATATTTTTAGGAAAAATTGATTCGGAATTTATTTTTTTAGGAAAAACGGATTAGGAATTTATTTTTTTAGGAAAAATTGATTGATTAGGAATTAATTTTTTTAGGAAAAATGGATTAGGAGTTTATTTATTTATTTATTTATTTTTAGGAAAAATGGATTAGAAATTAATTTTTTTTTTTTAGGAAAAATGGATTAGGAATTTATTTTTCTAGGAAAAAGGGATTAGTAATTTATTTTTTTAGGAAAAATTGATTGATTAGGAATTAATTTTTTTAGGAAAAATGGATTAGGAGTTTATTTATTTATTTATTTATTTATTTATTTATTTATTTATTTATTTACTTATTTTTTTTTAGGAAAAATGGATTAGGAATTTATTTTTTTAGGAAAAATGGATTAGAAAAAATGGTAGAAAATCATCCTGGAATTTTTAATGCTAGTTTCAACTTGTCTGAAATGTGTGGTGGGCGGGAAAATAATTTTAAAAAAAACTACGGTCGAAAAACTCTTGATTTTGTTTTTCTGGTTTTGTTTGCTTGAAACAAGTTGAAACTTGTACCAAAAATACAAAAAAAGTCAAAGGAGTTCGTTGGATACCTAAAATTTGACTTTTTTTTCCCGTAAATCGAGTGTTAGACAAAACAGCCTTTTTTTCTGGTATTTCGTGAAGCCTCCTTTTAACAGCGCAGAACTTTTAAACCTCGATTGAGCCTTTTTTTTTAACCTTACATTAGGATTTCTATTCATTAATTTCCTGGTGCAAGTAGAGGAAATTAATGAATTAAAATTGCCCTGCTAAAATTAGACGGTGATAATCGATCCTTTATCTTCTCGTCGGAAAAATTTCATAATCAATGACCAAGCAAGAATTGCCCTAAAAATACATAGGAAATAGTGTTTTATGCACCGCTTTGACTATCTAAACGTACTCGTGATACTCTTGAAATCGTTTTTGAATAGCCTAAGATGCTGCATTCGAATCCTCAGGCAGTCCCTTTCACGTGCGGCAATCGGGGATGATAAATCTATCAAAATCCCAGCATCCCGCCGAAATCTTTTGTATTCGATTTCAAACGCGTGAAATAACGCTCAAAAAAATAACGGAGGGTGGTCCCCGGGTATCATTTAATTTGAAAAATATCCACACAATCTCCGGATAATCCTTTATACTTTCTCTAACCTTCCTCTATGTAACCCAATCAAAACAACAAAGGTGTGTACAACATCTTAAAGAATAACCAACAACTTACAAAATGACATTCCTCGGCGTGTGCGATGGTTATCTTAAAAAGGAAAAAAATAAATCGATCTCCTGTATATAATTTCGATAGCTCATCATTGACGGATGACTTTTGACTCCCAATCTCGCCTTTGTTGGGATTATATTTATTACGATTTCATAATCCCTCAAACAACGCGTTCCTTCCTCACTTACAATACCACCGGCTTCGATTTTTTTTTTTTTTTGTTTTCGTTATTGTGAAGCCCTTTCTCGTTGAAAATTTTGTGTTGGCTGCTACGATTGATGTTCCTTTGGAAGGCGTAGACAATCACCCACAAACCATTACTACAATTGAATTAGTTCCAGATGAAATATTTTGCTACACCTCGTTACGACACTGTATATACCACAGATCAATGGACTTACATCATAACTCATCTTTTTTTTTTTTTCTTTTCTTTCTTTTCTGCAAGGGTGTTACTTTGATCCTTTGACCCAAACTCCATTCCATCACCATCACGTTCTTCAAATATTGTTTAACATTTTCAAATCGTATCGGGAAAAAAAAGTGATGGGATTTTCATTATCAACAAAAAAAAGACCATTTTATTTTAATAAACGGTTTGGAAATAATTTTATAGCTTAATGAAAAGGTGAAAGTAATTTTTTTTTAAAACTTTTTGTGAGTAAAGGTGAAGAAGGAAAAGGAACCCAAAAAAAGACGCTTGGATGTAATCAGTGCGGATAATTCGGTCACTAAGGCCCCGAAGTTGAGATAAATGTCATGTTCATTAATCCTCTTGAAAGACGTGCCGCATATGCGCACGTGCGATTTTAGAAAAAAATTGCGTTGTGTGATCAGGACTGCGATTCCGATTCCGAGAGGTGGAAAAAAATTTCAGATTCCGATTCTGATTCCGATGTTAGGAATTAATTTTTTTTACGTAAAATGGATTAATAAAAATGGTAGGGAATCGTCAATCGGAATCGATAGTATTTTTTTGGATGCCGATTCCTATTCCGAAGATTCCGCACTGTTTTCCGGCGAAATTCCGATTCCGAATAAAAAAATAATCGAAATTGTAGCCCTGATTTGGATTTTACACGGGGAGAAAAAAATGTTGGTTCCTGTTACTCGAAGTTAAATTTGGTCCCGTGACATGTAAACATTTGAGTTGATATAGATAATATTGAAAATTAAGTAATTATTAGGCTACTCGCAATCACTACTAATGCTTACTAATAATTACTAAATTTTCGGTGAAGAAATGAATGTAATTTGGCAGGGGTTCGAAGCCGATAAAAATTGGTTGGAGCCGACGCCAGCAAAATTCTTGCCGCTGGTGCTAGTGCCGGAGCCGATTCCAGCATCGGTTATTCCAGCACCACTATCAATTTACTTTATTTGAATTTAACTAAAGATTCAAAAGTAGCCAGATTTTGAATCCCTTTCCGTTCAACTCAACTTTCATTTCAAGTTGTTCAAACTCATAGCAATGTGCTATTTTTATTGGTAGATCAAGTGCTTCTTCGGGAGCAAGATGGAAATCCATGCGTTGAATACCATCTTTCCCGTCTTTAAAAAATTTGTAGAAAAATAATTCGTTTCCATCCGATGTGAACCCCCAAACTTGTTCCCTTGGTATCAAGTATCCACGACAATAAAAAAGTTAAAAAGAATTCTCTTGAATTTATGCAAAAGCTTCCAAAAATTTTAAGCTCATACTTCAAAAAATACAGGGTCTATGTCGTCAAAAATATGGGAAAGAAAAAGAAACAGAAATGTGAAAGAAATTAGGTATGATTAGATTTTTTTATTTAAGCCGAGTAGTTATAAGTTTCTGATGGCTACTCGGTTTGAAATTGCCATTTTTGACCATTTGGCCATTTTTGACCCCCTCCCACAGTGGTTCGGAAAAAAAAAATTAATGGCCAAAACTCATTCCCAAGTCTGGGTGAAACTGGTTATTAGTAATAATTCCGAATCGATTAATTCCGACTAGGTAATTCCGAATGCCTTAATTCCGAAACAATAATTCCGATGAGTTAAAAATGCATTTATTCCGGGAAAATACTTTCAGGTAAATAATTCCGAAAATAATTATTTTTTTCCAAAAAAAACAATGTATTCTAATAAAAATAAGACTGATTTATATTAAAAATTAAAAATTATCACAGATTCTTGGGAGGAACAGCGGTTTTCTTAGGAGGGCGGCCTCTTTTTTTTTTCTGCGACGGCGATTGAGTGGATGTTGCTGAGTTAGAAGCCGAATCTAAATTAAAAATTTGCTACGGAAATAACGATTGAGTGGATGTTTAGGCGACA
>CM075207.1:27674496-27736823 GCA_037577465.1 Liposcelis bostrychophila
ATTTGTCGATCGGACAAACTTGAACTTTAACCGCGAATATCTCGGAACCGCTTCGGTTCTCGAGGTCGGCCCCGTGAGAAAAATTGTAGATCTCGACGAGAGGAATCGAATGGCGTTTTGGATTTGTCGATCGGACAAAGTCAAATTTTAACCGCGAATATCTCGGAACCGCTTCGGTTCTCGAGGTCGGCCCCGTGAGAAAAATTGTAGATCTCGACGAGGAAATCGAATGGCGTTTTGGATTGTCGATCGGACAAAGTCAAATTTTAACCGCGAATATCTCGGAACCGCTTCGGTTCTCGAGGTCGGCCCCGTGAGAAAAATTGTAGATCTCGACGAGAGGAATCGAATGGCGTTTTGGATTTGTCGGTCGGACAAACTTGAACTTTAACCGCGAATATCTCGGAACCGCTTCGGTTCTCGAGGTCGGCCCCGTGAGAAAAATTGTAGATCTCGACGAGAGGAATCGAATGGCGTTTTGGATTTGTCGATCGGACAAAGTTGAACTTTAACCGCGAATATCTCTTAACCGCTTCGGTTCTCGAGGTCGGCCCCGTGAGAAAAATTGTAGATCTCGACGGGAGGAATCGAATGGCGTTTTGGATTTGTCGATCGGACAAAGTTGAACTTTAACCGCGAATATCTCGGAACCGCTTCGGTTCTCGAGGTCGGCCCCGTGAGAAAAATTGTAGATCTCGACGAGAGAAATCGAATGGCGTTTTGGATTTGTCGATCGGACAAAGTTGAAGTTTAACCGCGAATATCTCGGAACCGCTTCGGTTCTCGAGGTCGGCCCCGTGAGAAAAATTGTAGATCTCGACGAGAGGAATCGAATGGCGTTTTGGATTGTCGATCGGACAAAGTCAAATTTTAACCGCGAATATCTCGGAACCGCTTCGGTTCTCGAGGTCGCCCCGTGAGAAAAATTGTAGATCTCGACGAGAGAAATCGAATGGCGTTTTGGATTTGTCGATCGGACAAAGTTGAAGTTTAACCGCGAATATCTCGGAACCGCTTCGGTTCTCGAGGTCGGCCCCGTGAGAAAAATTGTAGATCTCGACGAGAGGAATCGAATGGCGTTTTGGATTTGTCGATCGGACAAAGTTGAACTTTAACCGCGAATATCTCGGACCGCTTCGGTTCTCGCGGTCGGCCCCGTGAGAAAAATTGTAGATCTCGACGAGAGAAATCGAATGGCGTTTTGGATTTGTCGATCGGACAAAGTTGAACTTTAACCGCGAATATCTCGGAACCGCTTCGGTTCTCGAGGTCGGCCCCGTGAGGAAAATTGTAGATCTCGACGAGACGAATCGAATGGCGTTTTGGATTTGTCGATCGGACAAAGTTAACCTTAACCGCGGATATCTGGGAACCGCTTCGGTTCTCGAAGTCGGCCCCGTGAGAAAAATTGTAGATCTCGACGAGAGGAATCGAATGGCGTTTTGGATTTGTCGATCGGACAAAGTTGAAGTTTAACCGCGAATATCTCGGAACCGCTTCGGTTCTCGAGGTCGGCCCCGGGAGAAAAATTGTAGATCTCGACGAGAGGAATCGAATGGCGTTTTGGATTTGTCGATCGGACAAAGTTGAACTTTAACCGCGAATATCTCGGAACCGCTTCGGTTCTCGAGGTCGGCCCCGTGAGAAAAATTGTAGATCTCGACGAGAGAAATCGAATGGCGTTTTGGATTTGTCGATCGGGCAAAGTTGAACTTTAACCGCGAACATCTCGGAACCGCTTCGGTTCTCGAGGTCGGCCCCGTGAGGAAAATTGTAGATCTCGACGAGACGAATCGAATGGCGTTTTGGATTTGTCGATCGGACAAAGTTAAACCTTAACCGCGGATATCTGGGAACCGCTTCGGTTCTCGAAGTCGGCCCCGTGAGAAAAATTGTAGATCTCGACGAGACGAATCGAATGGCGTTTCTGATTTGTCGATCGGACAAACTTGAACTTTAACCGCGAATATCTCGGAACCGCTTCGGTTCTCGAGGTCGGCCCCGTGAAGAAAAATGTAGAGCTCGACGAGACGAATCGAATGGTTGAAAGGATTTGTTGATTGGAGTAAATTTTACTTTAACCGGTTCCGAGAGAACGAAGAAGCGTTGACAGAAAGGAAAAGACGCCTCTCGAATTTGGAATTAAATGTATCTGCCTTACATATCTTCATCAGGGAATATCAGAATCTGCGATCTTCCCTTTTTGTATCTCATAATCGCTTTATAAGAGCGTTGTCTGCCAGGACAGATTTATTTTTTATGTAAAATGACTAAAATTAATACCTAATTTTATTTTCATATTAGACAACTTACTGAATTTTTTTTTTTCTTCAGAAGAGAACTGTGCAATTTACCGGCGAAAAAGCCTCTCCATTTTACTCCACCGCTCGATAGTAAAATGTACGAAACGAGCATAAATTTATTTCACCGTACAACCGAAATGTCTATGGTTCCGGTGTGATGCGGATGTATTCCGTTTTGGGAGAACCTGGATCACTTTGTAGCCTTTGGGGAATTAGGGGAATAAAGATGGAACGTCTTCCTTGGATATAGTAGGGAGGATCATGCAGTCGTCCCCTTGCTGTAAAGTTAAAAATAAGTTTCGAAATTTGGGAATTTTTCAAGTGTGGTGTTATCATGAAATAAACACGAGATAACGGCATTAATTGACAAAACGAATTTTCATTTATTTAATAAGAAATTATCAAAAAAAAAATTTTTTTGCTGAATAAGTTTCACTTTTTATGTTTGAAAAATATGAATGACTAGAAATATGAATATTGTACACAAAACAATTCAGAATTGACTTGAATGTAAATAAAATTTTAGTCTCTTTTTGTAAAAATAAATTTTTTTAAATTGAATTTTTTTAAACCTCGCCTTCCAATCAGCTGGAGTTGCAACTTTTTTGTTGTCAGTCAATAAAAGTGAATCGATAACCTCACAACCTAGGGGTCGTACATATTACGTAAGCACATTTAGGGGGGGAGGGGGTCCAGATTTGACATCTTACCCATAAGCTAAGCATAGGCGAAATGGGACAAAGCGTGCAAAAAGGGCCTAACCCATGCTTACGTAATTTATGTACGACCCCCTAGCTGGAAATTAAAAGATGAAATTACAAAGTTAAGCACATTAAAAACTTTAACCAGACTCGCAAGACTTACTCGAAATTTCTCCCGGTTGTCGCAGGATACAAAATAGGCAATCATAATTTTTTGGAAGCGTCAATGACAAATACAGCTCTGCACGTAAGAGGCATACCGGCGCTGTCTTTTTCTACGGGATCCAACATTCCCAAGCTGACAGCTATTTCTTGCTTCGGATCAGCAAGGCGTCGGGTTAGAACCAAAGGGTTCTAAATCGATTTTCAATTGAATATCTTCTCCATAAGTTAAACATATTGAACAAGCATTTCTTCAAAAATCGATTAGAACCCTATGGAACTAACCCGACGAAGGATTGGATAAGGGAATTTCTCGTCTCTGCTGTTCCCATAAGCTTGTATATCTTTAATCCATTCTTTGTGAGATTCAACGGAATTACACGACAAAGCGATAACCTTTGATTTTCTTTTTTGATGATGAGTTTTACGACTCGAGCCAATTCCGTCGTGCAGATGGGGGTGAAATCATTGGGATGAGAAAATAATATGGCCCATCTAAAAAATAAAATAGCAAATGAAATAGTTCTTGCATCTGATTAAAATTTCCAGCACTGGGGAAATTATGTTAGAAAAATTTCTAGCTTTAAGAGTTGTTTAAATGATTAGCGTTGGGGAATTATTCGAAGAACGTTTCTAGCTTCCCAGCATTTTTTTAATAGCTTCGAAAAAGGTTTTAAATATACTCCCAAGTTTTGAAAAATTATTTTAAAAATAATTCTAGGTTTAGCAAATTTTTACAAAAATCATTCTAGCTTGAGGAATTTTTTCAAAGTGTAGTTGTGCATCCTACATAGAGCAATTTTTTAAAAAATCAATATTTGAGTTTTTAAAGTGACCAATCCCAATTTTTTTCCATTTTGCAAAAAAATAGAAAAAAATAATAATTCAGTAAAGATTTTGGCTTAATCGAACATATTTTAGGGGTGCTTAAGGACCCTCTAATTTAACCCTATTTCGTATTGGGCAAAATACAACTACACAAGCTTTTACCGAAATAAAATAAAAAACTGTATTTTACGCATTTCGACCAACGAATTTCAAATACGAAATCGAAATTTTTATAGCTTGTAGAGTTTTCGCTTTATTTGATGGATACAGCATTTTTAACCAAAATTGGCCACTGGATAATTAAAAACGGTGCAAGCTAGGCAAATTTGAGTTACAGATTTTGAATTCAGCAGAAAAAAATGCAAAAAAATTGAAACACTACTCTTACCAAGAAAAATATTAAGAGCTTAAAATCTCACAAAAATCATTTTAGAGCTTAAAATTGGTTTAAAAAAATTTTAGCTAAAAGTTTTCAAGTAGAAAAAAATTTATATGAATGAATTCTTAAACCTTAAACGAGATTGAAGGCCGCGCTGGTAAAAATTTGCTAAATATTCTACAAAAAATTTGAAAATACTTTTAGGCTTTTGTTTTAGTTTCAGTAATAATTAAGTACTACGAAATTATTAATTTTTTTTTCTTTCAAAAATGTTAAAGGGGGCATTCCTGGTTCCTCTTTGTTTACAGAGCTGTCTAAAAGGAATTTAACTTTCTGAAAAAAAATTTTTTAAAGGAATTTTTGCCCGAGAGTAGCTTTTTTTATGGAATTTTATCCTGTGAAACTTTCTTTTAAAAAAAAGCTTTGTATAATATTTTTGATACAAATATTTTATTATGGTTTCTAAAAATTTTAAATTTTAAATTTTTTCCTCTTAACGCTTTCAACAAAATTTTGATAATTTTTTTTTTTTTTTTTTTGAAATATTGACTTTTCTTTTTGTAAGTTTGTTTTTTCGGTAAATTTTTGACAATTTTTTGTTAAAATTTTTATTATTTAATCACCAACGTAACGCTTCATTCATTACGTTTTATTTTCAAGATTGCCCCCCCTTACAGACGTATTCAGTATTCACGTCAATAGCTGTTTGCTAGAGAAAATTTTTAATACAATTTTTATTGGAAATGTTCCACAAAATTGTTTTAAAAAGAAAAAAATATTTTAAACGGTTTTTCCTAAATTTAGGAAAAAGCATTTCAAGGTAAAAAAATCATGGTAATTTTTTTTTTTTTTAAACGGATTACCTAGAAAAATGCACAGGAACGGGCCAGGATTATAGTTTCTCCCTTAATCGTTTTCCATTAAATCTTTTCGATGCAGACGGTAATGGCCAAAAAAAATCTGCTGTCTGTATTTGTACCAAAGGGCTTTGCAAGAAAGGTATACTGAAGGAAATCGCGGGTACCCAATTCCCCCGCCCTGGACTTTTTAGCAGAAAAGGGATTTCCTGTTAAGTATACATTAAAATATTTACCATATTATAGTCGATTCCATTTTGTAGTGTATGCCTACGTGGTTCCCGCCACCTCGGACCCGTTTTTTTGTAAATATTAGCTTGAGGATCCCCATAGACTGCATTTAAAAAGAAATTGTTTTCATCTCATTTCTTTAAAATTACAATCCATTTTCTTTTTCTTTACCTGATGATTTACCATCCCCTGAACTTCTCCAAACATTAGGATTACTGTACCCCAATGTATTTTTGGCAGCATCATGATCATTGAACAAAATACCCTTCTGCCAATTTTGTAAAGCTGTTGGAATTTCAGCTTTATCAAGATCCCTTCATTCCGCATTCATATTCCTATTAGCATTTGCCATTACATTTCCTCTTTCTAAACCTTGAGCTGTTCGAGGTGGTTTTGGTGGTCCATACAGCACAGCACCAGATGCTTGATTCATATGATAATTCCTTCCGTCCATATTAGGCTGATTTTGCTCGTTTAAAAGTTGCGGCATGCTGTTTGTCCTCTGGCTTGCTATTGCATTATTTGGACGAACTGTTGCTGTGTTTGTCCAAGTAGTTTTTGCCACGTTATCTAAATCCATTAAATAAAATTACATTAATTACATTTTTATGATAAAAATATTTTTCGAATAACAAACCTGATATATCTAAAATCGGAGCAGAAGGAGGCCTTTTAGGCTGGATTTTATTCAAATCCCCTGAAGGTTTACTTTGATATTTTTGCACCTTAGCTTGATTCCTCAACAAGCAAATCTTTAACCCAGCACAAAATCTTTCGAATGATAATAAACCGTTCGGCGAAGTTACTTTCTGCAACGAATCTATTACTCCTTTTGGAAGACCTTTAGCTCCGTCATCTTTCCACCACTGGGGTCATGTACATATTACGTAAGCATGTCAAGGGGGGGGAGGGGGTCTCGTAAATGCTTACGACACCTTACCAAGGGGAGGGGGGGGTCTCACACTTTCTTACGTAAGCTTTTTTCTAATCTGGCCACGAATTTTTGAAAATAAAATAAATAATTAATAATTAATTTCATGTTTTCTTTAAATATTGTAAATGTTGCGGCGAGCTAATATTACATTATTTTGTTACCGTCTTAATAAAAGTAACCTTCTCTTTAATTTTTCTCAATATAGGTGTTTATATTGGGTTATTTCAGTTTCCATGAATTATGGGGAAATTACCGACGTCGAGTGCCGTTGGTTCCATAAAAAAAAAAAAAAAAAAAAAAAAAAAACTTACGTAATATGGAGGGGGGGGGGGATTGTTAAAATCTTACTCATGCTTACAACGGGGGGGGAGGGGGTTGAAAATGGCAAAAAAAATGCTTACGTAATATGTACATGACCCCACTGTTCGATATCTAGACAATAATATTTTAATTGACATTTACGAAGAAAGTCATTAAGGAAATTTGTCTCATGATGTGTGTTTGTCTTCTGAAGTGAAACATTTTTGTCAAGATGTGTGTTTTTTTTTTTTTTCAAAGAAACTTTATCCCTTGCGTACAAACATCAGACAGACACCCTCCCCCCCCCCCCAAAAAAAAAAAAAAAAAAAATCACCGCCTACAGACAGACACACATCCACCAAAAAAAAAAAATCACTGCGTGCGGACAGAGTTTCCCTTTTATATATATAGAAGATTTTCGGAAGTTCCCTCGTTTTGGAAAGTTAATTAAACGACCTGCTCACAAAACCAGATTTAACAGGAGTTAAAAATTATTTTTAGAATTTGGTCGCTTGGTTTTATGAGCCATGAATTTTTTTTTTTTTTTTTTTTTTTTTACCCTTCCATGAAAGCCTTTGGAAAAATATTTTTAATGAAATTTTTTAGTGCTACCAAGAAATTCCAAATTCCCGAATGACGCCGAAAAAGCCTTAACTTGGAATAATTGATAGTTGTAAAAGAACCAATTCTTTCTCGAAGGAAAGAAATAATTCTTCACTTTGCGAAATTATAGTAATATTATAATTATTAAATGAAATTTTGCAATGCTCGAAATACTTCTAAAAATAACGAATAATTTCAAATTCATTGCTTTAAAGATTAAAGGTCATTACTCCTAAGGGTTGAAAAACATAAGTTCAACAAGATTTTTTTTGTGTTTCTGCTTTAAAGCAAAAACCGTTCCTTTTAAGAAATCATTTTAAAAAAAATTATTAAGGGACCGAACAATATTTGTTTGAAATGGAATTAGGAAACGAAAGTAATTTACGTACCGAACCGGAAATAAAATTAAAAGTCAAAATGAAATCTGAATTACATGTTTTTTCTTTAATTCTTCTTGACGGAGGCTGGCTGCTTGTTTGGCTTGATGGGCATACAATACGGCGCCGGCTTCTTCAACCTTTAAAAAAAAAGAAAAGAAAAGGAAAGAGAATTAGTAAATGCTAAATAAATAAATACTTGAATTAAGAATTATTTGAATAAAGGTTAATTAGGAACGAAATAGCTGGATGCTTAAGGGAGTAAAAATCACAAGAATTCATTTTTCTTGGGATACTGATATTCCTCACTGCTAGAAAATTATAATTAAAATGGCTGATTTGACCATTTTAATTTTGGCTCCGGAAAATATTCCCATTAATCCCGGAGAATTTATTACTCGGATATATATTTTCTTAACTATTTCAGGACAATATTTCACGATTCCAGAAATCATGCAATTTTACGTTAAAAATGATAATCGAGAATTTAATAAATTTATTACTGTAGCAATAATTAAATAAAGTTTTGCCTCAGCTCTAAACCAGTCAGCAGTAATTTCCAACGGGCTACCTAAAAAGATAAAATTATCTTGGCTTTTACCCCAAACTCTATAACTCCTTGGAGTTAGAGTTCATCACCCTTAGGAGGGTTTTAACTTCCTAGGTTAGAAAAAAAAAAAAAAAAAAAAAACACTAAAAAGAAAAAAACATAAACTCCCTCTATTTGGTAGAGGAAATTTAGAGAAAACTGATAAAACGTCAGAATTAAAATTTGTTCTCTACGATCTCTTCAACAGCCCCCTCAGCTGCTTTCGGATCCTCAAAGGCAACGAAGCCGAAGCCTTTTTTTACTCGCTAGAAAAAAAAATCCGCTAATTTGTGATTTGTCAGTTGACACTGAAATGCTGATTAAAAATTAAAATCAGCATTTACCCTCAAGCAAATATACTTATACAAAACATTTTTGGCTTATAATTATACTGGCAGTTTTTAAATAGCTTTAGGGCAGTCTTTTCCCTAGCTTGGCAGTATTGAATAAGTGGCAGTTTTTTTAAAAACTTTTGGCAGTATTTTTTTTTAAAGCAGCAGTAAATAATTTAAATGTCCAGTAAATCTGATGGGTTTCGGCAATAAATATTTTAAAAATAAGAAATATAAAAAAAATATAAAAAAAATCAAGAAGGTTTCTGTACCTACCTTTGGCAGATGTAAAATGCCGAATGACTATACGACTACTTAACGATTTAATCATTTGAAATATTCCGCTTTCATTAAAATATTCGGCAGACCATTTTTCCTACAATTAATTTGGCTTTCGCCATAAATTAAGCTAGTGGGAACCGCTCGCGAAGAGTATCTTCTTTTTTATTACGTTATTGTTACGTCATTGTTGGTAAAGGGAGTGAGAGCAGCTACGCCTTCATACCGATTTTTATTCGAAGAAAACCATTCTTTTTATAAGTAAGCTTATTTTACGATTTATTTTTATTTTTTAAGTCCATTTTTTAAAGAAGCATTCAACCGCTTTTTCAAAAATTTCTGGACACGACGCTAATTGTTAAGTGTCGATATCTTTAGCAATTTCATCTATGTATGCCTTGTCGACCCAAGAATAGGTTTTTTAAATCATTTTTCTCCTTGCATGCTCCCGATGGCCGATTTAGTGAAACATACTTCCATTTTTTTAAAGTACTGCAACTTTAGTTAAATAAAGGCCAAAACCTTTTTTTACCTTTTTTATAATTAAAAAACTTACGAAACAAATATTCTAATGCCAGTAGTACCACTGACCCATAAAATACTGCCAATTCAGTTAACCCTTTCCAGTCGGCGAAACCACCGAGAAAATGCTATCACCCGACGGCCGGTGATTTTTTAATTTTTTTATGGTAACATCAAGTATTTAGGGTCCTAAAGCCAAAAATACAGACTAAATTCACATGCCCCTACATTTTTGCAATATAGGCAATTTGCAATGCATGTAATAAAAAATTACTTCTTCTTCTTCTTTCAAGTGCCAGCTCCGCGACGAAGATTGGCTATCATCTGGACTATTTTTACCTTATCGACCGCTGCTCGAAAAAGACCCAAGGAATCGACACCAAACCAGTCTCTAAGATTTTTGAGCCACGAGGTTTTCCTACGACCCTGACCGCGCTTACCCTCGATCTTACCCTCCATCACAAGCTGAAGGAGGCGATATTTTTCATTTCGCATTACGTGGCCGAAATAATCGAGCTTCCGACGCTTGATCTCGTACAGAACTTCTACTTCCTTCTTCATACGAGCCAAGACGTCAGTATTTCTCACCCTGTCAGTCCACGAAATTTTAAGCATTCGACGGTATACCCACATCTCAAAAGCCTCCAACTTCTTTTCCAACGTCCTAGTTAACGTCCATCCCTCGTGCCATATAAAGCACTGGAAATACGTAACATCGGACGATACGGATCCTCGTTTGGAGGCTCAAGTTGCGATTGCACAACAGGTCTCTCATTTTGAAGAAAGTCCCTCTGGCTTGCTCTATACGAGCTCGGACTTCCTGGCTACAATCCCAAGAATCATTCAAGAGGGTTCCGAGATATTTATAAGAGTGCACCCGTTCAACTTCCTCTCCGGCGATAAAAAGTCTAGCATCAACATTTCTCCTGCTGACAACCATAAACTTTGTTTTTCGTGTATTATGGTTAAGCCGTACCTATTACTCACTGCATTTACATGATCGAGCAAGGTTTGCTGATCTTCTGCACTACCTGTAGGTAAGACTGTATCGTCTGCATATCGCAAATTGTTAATGTCCTCGCCGTTGATTACGATCCCTAGATTAAGGCCATCTAAAGCTTCCGAAAGAATCATCTCCGAATATAATTAAATAGTAAGGAGACAATACACAGCCTTGCCGAACACCCCGCTGTATTTGGACTTCATCCGATAACTCATTTTCGACCCGCACGCTTGCGCTTTGGTTCCAGTAGAGGTTCGCAATAAGCCTCACATCTCGACTGTCGAGCCCTATGCGCTGAAGGATTTCTAACATTTTCTGATGTTGAACCCTGTCAAACGCCTTCTCATAGTCGATGAAGCACAAAAAGACATCTTTGTTTACATCCCGGCATCGCTGCACAAGTACTTGTAAGGTAAACAAAGCGTCACGTGTGCCGAAACCTCCACGAAACCCGAACTGAGTATCCGACATAAGTGCCTCGCACTTTCGAAAGACCCTTCCATGGACTATCTTCAGAAAGAGCTTTAGCAGGTGGCTCATGAGACTGATGGTTCGGTATTCTTCACAACGCCTGGCGTTCGTTTTCTTTGGGAGAGGAAGGAATGTGGATTTTAGCCAATCATCAGGGAATCTTCCGCTCCGATATATCTTGATATGTTTTATCATGCCTGCCCCTAAAAATTAAAAAGTATGTAAACGCAACGCATTCATGCTACCGGGTTAGCATGATTTTTTTTTTTTATTGTGTTAAAAGAATTTCGAACATTGCCGAAATAGGACATTTTTTTTTTACGCATTCCAGGCCACGCAATGCGTGATTTATCGTAAGAACGTGTTGTTCTTATTTTTAATCTAAGATGATCAAGCAGCAGGAATGCTCACTGCTTTTTTGGCGTTTATTAATTTAATCCAGAAAAATGAAAAAAAGTGCCTGATTTTATATGGGAACATTGTAAGAAGGGAGTTTAACACCTTCGCAGACAGTTAATGCCTATTTCGAGTAATGTTTATCGCGTTTAGTATAATGTCTCTGAAAATGTGAGAAAGTTACCATTCCTGGGAGCTAGTCTCCCGACACCTTCCTGGAAAAAAGAAGTCAGGCGTTCCGTTCTTTTTTTCTAAACATCCTATCTCTTGAAAAAGAAGTCAGGCGTTCCGTTCTTTTTCAAGATACACAAAACCTTGTGTATAAAAAAGAAGTCAGGCGTTCCGTTCTTTTTTATAATACCTAAAGAAACCTTTATGTAAAAAAGAAGTCAGGCGTTCCGTTCTTTTTTACGAAGCATCCTATCTCTTGGAAAAGAAGTCAGGCAATCCGTTCTTTTTCAAGTTCTTTTCTTTCGCCTACTCCTTGCGATATAATTGGAATAGAAGAAGCAGCAAGCAAGCATCTCATAAAACCAACACAGAAATTAAAGAAGGAGCCATCATATAAGAAGGAAGACATCCGCAGGGAAAGGAGGAAATCACAGTGGAGGAAAGGGATGGTCAATTAATCAGACCACTTATATCAAGAAATATATTAGCCAAGGAGCCGTTTGATGTTCTTGGACTTTTCAACACGAAAAAATTCATAGAAGTTACCATTCACCTTAAAAACGCTTCGAAGTGCACGGTAAAGTGATCCTAAAGAATGCTACCTTTTTCGAATCAAATAAAAAAAAGAGACAATCGTGATTTATTATTTATGTAAAAGGGGCATTTATACGTTTATAGATATTTAGGCTAGAATATATATTTTATTGTATTAACTTGATAAATATCGTGGACTTATTAATTGAATTCATCCTTCATCTGTTATTATATAAAATAATAAGCTCAGAGGTCTTTGGAAAGACTCCAGAAAGCGCTCTTATTTTGAAGGGACTTAATTTTTTTTTACAGCTTTTATAAGAAAGCTGTTGGCATCCTACATTTTTCTTAATATTATATATGCAGCAGTCGTCTAACCCCTGTTTTGCAGGAGTAAAAATTTAACTGCTTGAGTTAGAGCATATCATAATTTTGGCATCCCTTGTGGGGATAATCTTTGCAAAAGTAACAAAGTCGCGAAAATATTTATATAATAACAGATAAGGAATTTAATTAATTTGAAGGTTGTAAACATAATACAATATGCCTAGAAGAACGCGTAGTAAGTCTAAGGATAAACAATCCAACGAGGATGAAAATCCTCAAGAAATTGAAAACGCGGTTCAAGAAACGGAGGAAGTAGTTCAAGACAATGTAAATGAGACTCAGGATCAAGGGGAAAGAACTCAAGACGATTTAGACGAAACTGTCCAAGTAATAACTGATACTAATGAAACCTCAAGTAATTTCGCAGAACGTGTGTTTGACGCGGTCGAAAAATTAGCCTTTGAGATACATGAAATGAGAACAGAAAACGATAATCGAGTCATAGATATTATGCATCGGTTACAAAAGCTAGAGTTTGAACAAACTAATATTTATAAAATCATAAGGTCAGATCATTTAGCTGATGGCATACTAGGTGAGAGAGTTGCTGCAGTTGAGAAAGGCGTCAGGCAATTTGAGCATACGATCATTGAGTGCACAAATACGGTAGACGACTTGAACCAAATTCTTGAAGCTGAAAAAATTGAACTAAAAAATAAGATAGACAGTAACGCGGAAATGATTGGGGAGGTAATTAATGTAGTCAAAAGGCAAGAAGACGAACTTAAAGATTTCAAAGAAAATTTCCCAGGATCGTCCGGAATAAATGTGTCAGGGAAAATTCGAGAAGAAAAAATATACCTTAGGGAATTTAACGAAAATTCCGAAAACCCGATGCAATTTATTGAAGATGTTAACAAGCTTATTAAATTGAGGCCGGAATTGAAGCTTTGGGAAAGATTATACCCAGTGCTGGACAAAGCATTAAAGAAAGTAGATAACTGGTGGAACGCGGTTAAAGGGTTGATTAATAATTTTGAAGACTTTAAAAATAAATTTAAGTTGAAATACTTCAACAAGACCATCCAGAGAAATTTTATGGTTAGGCTAAGAACAGGGAAATATGACCCCAAGAAAGGTTCAATGAGTTCGTATTTTATAAAGAATATATCTATCGCGAGGAATTTAGACAGTAAACCTCCCGATGAAGAATTGGTACAGCTAATCATAGCACAGTACCCACTTTCCGTTAGGGAAGCTATAGTGTTGCAGAAGGTAGTAGCCATTGATCAGGTCGAAGCTATGCTTCAGGAATTAGATGACTTGGGCATCAGGTCTTACGACGAGCGTAGAGCTGAGTGGAAGAGCCGAAGCCCAAGCCCGAGTAATTTCGATCCATGGAACAAGCCACAAATCAAAAGAATAAATTTCAATCAATCCATGAAAGCCCCAGGTTTTAATAAGAATAACAATAGATTCTCCCGCGATAGTAAGCCAAGATACGAGAAAGGAAAGTCGTGGAACCGCGAGTACTATGAGAAGAATAAAGATACTTTTGGATGTTCCTTTAGGGAAAACAAACCAAAAGGAACAGATCCGGGACAAGAAAGTTTTGAGAAACCAAGTACCAGTAAAAAAGTTGCTTGGGACCTCGAGGTCAGCGCAAAAAACTAAGTCGTTGCCTCGGATATGTATTGAATAGATTAGATCCTAAGATAAGGTCACCTAGTGTTAAAGTAGAGTTAGAAAATAACATAGATATTATAGCGCTTCTCGATTCGGGAGCGGATTTGAATATATTGGATTCCAAATTCTATAATAAATTAATAGAACTAGGGGTTAAGTTCATCAAATTACCGGTTCAAAACCTTAAGATAGAATACGCAAATGGTAAAAAATCTTCAAATGTTACTACACAAGTAATTTTCGATGGCAAAATATTGAACAAGCCAGTATCGATTAGGGCATTTGTAGTTGAAAATGTAGTAGTTGATTTTATTCTAGGACTAGAGTTTATGCAGGCCTACAATGTTAAAATAGATTTCCAAAATAACAAGGTCGAATTAGGAAAATTTAAGCAAAACTTAAATGAAGGAGTCATTACCATAAACTTATTCGCTTCATCAAGTGAGTCAAAAGAAACCGAGGATAAAGATAAATTTGAAAAGTTCAAGGTTCAGTTAGATAAGAAACTAGCCGAAAATACGGGACTTAGATTAGAAGAAAAAGAAGCCCTAGAGAAGGTGATACTAAAGCATTATAAGTTATTCGATGAGGAAGGAAAATATTTTTGCAATAAGTATACGCATAAGTTTAACATTAAGAAAGAGATAGATAAGGATTTTAGAGCTAAGAGGTATCCAGTACCATTTGCACTAAGAGAAAAAGTGAACGAGGAAATAGAAAGGCAATTAAGACAAGGAATAATTTCCGTAGGGTCGTCAAAATTTTTGACACCACTGGTTGTAGTTAAGAAAAAAAATGGAAAGATTCGTGTCTGTGGGGACTATAGGAATTTAAATGGATTCATCGAATATAGTAAAACCGGACCTGAGAAAATGAACGACTTATTTCAAAAGTTTCATAATAAGAAATATTTTAGCCAGTTAGATTTTATGGCCAGCTTTCATCAAATTCCAATCGACGAAAGCCAAAGAAAATATTTTTCATTTCAGTGGTTGAATCAGGTCTATTCTCATAATGTCTGTCCCTTTGGGACTAACGATTCATTAGCAGCATTATTAAATGCATTAAATCAAGTTTTTAAAGATCCCGAAATCGATTTTGATTCGTTTATATTACCGTTCGTTGACGATTTGATGGCACTTTCCGAGACCTTTGAGGACCATATAAGGCACTTGGAATTGATATTCCAGAAATTAGAAGAAGCCAATATGGGCTTAAATCTTGAAAAGTGCAATTTTTTGAAAGACGAAGTCAAATTCCTAGGGTTCATAGTCGGAAAAGAGGGAATTAAGCCAGACCCCGAAAAAATAGCGAAACTTAAGGAATACCCCACACCTAAGAACCAGAAAGAATTACGTGGTTTTATTGCTTTCCTCCAATTTTATTCTCGTTTTATTTATAAGTTGTCAGATTATATTAGGCCGTTTTTACATTTAACGTCTTCCAAACAAAAATTCGTTTGGGATAATAATCTGCAAGAGGCTTTCGAAAAAGTTAAGGAAATAATGATAGAAAGCGTAGTGCTAAGTCATCCAGACCCCAATAAAGATTATTATTTGATTTGTGATGCTTCCTTTAATTCAGCAGCATCTATACTATCAGCTAGATGAAGAAGGGAATCCGAAATTGTTGTATTTCCACGGGAAATCTTTTAGTAAAGCAGAGCTTAATTATTTCGCTACGGAAAAAGAATTTTACGCGATAATTATTGCACTAGAATTTCATGAAAGTTTATTAGCTTTAAAAACAGTCCACATATATACAGACTGTAAGGCGCTAACTTATATTAAAAGCGGAAAATTTTTAAGCCCTAGATTTCAACGTTGGATCTTAAAATTACAGAAATTTAGATATACCATATCTCATATTTCAGGGAAAGATAATCCGGCTGATCAAATCTCAAGATTAATAAATATGGGAAAGCCCAAAATCGAATTAGCTAGAGTATTAGGCGCTAAGAAAAAGGAAGGGAACAAAAACCCTTATAAAAAATTGTTGGAAGAAATAAAAATTAATCATGCAAAGCATGACGATTATGAAAAGTTAAGGAAGAAAGTACTGAGTGATCCAGATAACTATAAAATTGAAAACGATTTAATTACGGTCAAAGAGAAAAATTATTGGAAAATATATCTGTGTTTAGAAGATATAAAAAAGTTCGTTAAAATAATGCACGAAGGATATGGTCACATAGGTGTTAAAAAGACGCATTTAATGATGCGTAAAAATTTTGTCGGAAAGGGGATGATTAAGAGCATCAAGGACGTCATAAGGACTTGCTTTCTGTGTCAAACCAGTAAGCCCTTGAATAAAACATTGTGTGCAGAAAGTTGCACCGTGTTAAGCTCAGAACCGAACGAAGTAGTCTCGGTTGATTTTGTGGGACCTCTAGTAAGTACCCGCTATGGGAATAAGTATTTCTTCGTTATCGCCGATAATTACTCGGGATATACGAATGTTTACCCATGTAGAAAGCCTACGACGAGTTTTGTATTAAAATCCTTAAATAAATGGATTGACTCATACGGCTTATTTAAAAGAATCATCTCCGACAATGCTAAAAGTTTTAGGGCCAAAAAATATCAGAATTATTTAAAAGATTTAGGAGTAAAAATAAGTTATGTATCTTTGTATCATGCATGTTCTAATTTTTCCGAATTAAAAAATCGGGAAATTATTAGGGTGTTGCGTATTTACGCACAAGACAAGCAAACGAGCTGGTTTAATTATTTGCCAATGGCGGAAAAAGTTTTAAATAATACCATAAATTCCATACATGGATTTACCGCCTCTGAATTATTTTTGGGGGATAGTAAATTTGACTGGGAATCTCTATTTAGAAATAATTTAACTGACACAAATGAGATCTTGTCAGAACAAGATAAAAAAGAGATTGTGCTACAGACTAGGAAAGAATCATTAAACCACCGTCTGAGAAATCATAATAAGAAAACTTTTACTTATTTTCAACCTGGAGACCTAGTTTTAGTTAGAATCAAAAGATTGTCGGATAAATCAAAACGGAAAATGGGAAAGTTATACCCGTTGTATTTTGGACCTTATAAGGTTACAAGGAAAATAGGATTAGCAGCATATGAGCTGTCGGATACCAAAACCAGGGAAATAAGAGGTATTTTTCATATCTCTAAGCTTAGACCCTATTATGAATAATTTTTATTTTTTTTTCTTTTCTAAAAAAAAAAAAAACCAGGGAAGCTGTAGTTCGCTCCTGGATACGTAGTCGTAAAATTTTAGGCTTTATAATAGAATAGGGAGCGCCATAATTATATTTTTTAGTATTCTAAGTAACTTTCAAAATGGCAAAAGCGTTGAACATACCCGGCAAAGGATTACATTTAACGAGAAAAGAATATTTAAAAGATATGAAAGAATTCGAAAATAAATGCGCGAAAGGGGACGCCATCCTAAAGTTATAGTTATTGTCGTCCGCGCGGTCATTCAAAACGCTATTATTATTATTTATTATTTTATTTTTTTTCATAAAGCATATTAGATTATGGCATATTAGCATGGCATATAGCATTTTATATTATTGGCATATTATGTTATGACGTATAATTTTAAGTCGGTGTAAACCGTTTTTTTTGTATAATCGGTATATTATGTATTAGTCGTTATGTTAAGGAAATGATTTTTTTTGTTATTCGAAATTTCTTTTAAAAAATTGGTTGGGCGTATGATATGTTTTATCATGCCTGCCCCTAAAAATTAAAAAGTATGTAAACGCAACGCATTCATGCTACCGGGTTAGCATGATTTTTTTTTTTTATTGTGTTAAAAGAAATTTCGAACATTGCCGAAATAGGACATTTTTTTTTTACGCATTCCAGGCCACGCAATGCGTGATTTATCGTAAGAACGTGTTGTTCTTATTTTTAATCTAAGATGATCAAGCAGCAGGAATGCTCACTGCTTTTTTGGCGTTTATTAATTTAATCCAGAAAAATGAAAAAAAAGTGCCCTGATTTTATATGGGAACATTGTAAGAAGGGAGTTTAACACCTTCGCAGACAGTTTAATGCCTATTTCGAGTAATGTGTTTATCGCGTTTAGTATAAATGTCTCTGAAAATGTGAGAAAGTTACCATTCCTTGGGAGCTAGTCTCCCGACACCTTCCTGGGAAAAAAGAAGTCAGGCGTTCCGTTCTTTTTTTCTAAACATCCTATCTCTTGAAAAAGAAGTCAGGCGTTCCGTTCTTTTTCAAGATACACAAAACCTTGTGTATAAAAAAGAAGTCAGGCGTTCCGTTCTTTTTTATAATACCTAAAGAAACCTTTATGTAAAAAAGAAGTCAGGCGTTCCGTTCTTTTTTACGAAGCATCCTATCTCTTGGAAAAGAAGTCAGGCAATCCGTTCTTTTTCAAGTTCTTTTCTTTCGCCTACTCCTTGCGATATAATTGGAATAGAAGAAGCAGCAAGCAAGCATCTCATAAAACCAACACAGAAATTAAAGAAGGAGCCATCATATAAGAAGGAAACATCCGCAGGGAAAGGAGGAAATCACAGTGGAGGAAAGGGATGGTCAATTAATCAGACCACTTATATCAAGAAATATATTAGCCAAGGAGCCGTTTGATGTTCTTGGACTTTTCAACACGAAAAAATTCATAGAAGTTACCATTCACCTTAAAAACGCTTCGAAGTGCACGGTAAAGTGATCCTAAAGAATGCTACCTTTTTCGAATCAAATAAAAAAAAGAGACAATCGTGATTTATTATTTATGTAAAAGGGGCATTTATACGTTTATAGATATTTAGGCTAGAATATATATTTTATTGTATTAACTTGATAAATATCGTGGACTTATTAATTGAATTCATCCTTCATCTGTTATTATATAAAATAATAAGCTCAGAGGTCTTTGGAAAGACTCCAGAAAGCGCTCTTATTTTGAAGGGACTTAATTTTTTTTACAGCTTTTATAAGAAAGCTGTTGGCATCCTACATTTTTCTTAATATTATATATGCAGCAGTCGTCTAACCCCTGTTTTGCAGGAGTAAAAATTTAACTGCTTGAGTTAGAGCATATCAATCTTATTGAAGAGGGATGTGAGGACATCTAGATCTTCATCGTCACTCAGTACCTTAAGCAATTCGGCACGAACTCCGTCGGGTCCTACAGCCTTACCCGGTTTCAGTTCTTTTAAAACTTTAATCACCTCCCCTCTAAGAATATCCGGACCGGTGTCCCCTTCCCTAACCCCATGATCTTCGGGCCTATCATCGTCGAAGAGCCTGGACACGTATCTCTCCCAAACTTTAAGTTTTTCAGAGGTACTGGTGACTATTTCCCCATTTTCATTCAGTAGTACCCCGAAATGTTGTCTAGGCCGTTCCCCTGTAAATTCTTTATTTTCTTGTGCAGGTTGAACGTATCGTACCGGCTTTGTAACTCTTCGATTTCTTTACATTTCTCGGAAGCTTCTGCTTCTACAGCTTCGCGGATCTTATTTCTAATCTTTCGTTGAAGTGCCCTATAACCGTCAGGATCGCGCCCTTTGCATTCTCGTCTCTCCTCCATCAGACCAAGAATCTCATCTGTCATCCAGGATTTATGTTTTACCTTTGGATCTGCCTTTAGATGTTCCTCACCCACTGAAACGACAACATTTTTGACCTTATTCCAGTGCTCATCTACGTCCTCTTGACCAGAAATTTCTCTGAACCCTAGACTCAGGTCATGCTGAACTTTATATCGCAAATCTGCGTCCTTGAGCTTGGTTATGTCAATCCGGGTCCTTGTGAGTCCCCGTTTTATCGACTTCAACCTTACTCGCAGCTTTCCTACAACAGGGTTATGGTCTGACGAAATATCGGCCCCCGGATAGGTTCTTACACTTGGAATGCTGTTCCTGAATCGCTTATTCACCAAAATGTAATCGATTTGATTTCGAACTACATTTTGGGAATTATCCTGTGGCGATTTCCAGGTATACAGCCTCCTAGGGTGTAGATTAAAAAAGGTGTTCGTCGCAACCATCTCTTCCTCCTGACAGAATTGCACAAGCCTATCGCCTCGCTCATTCCTAACTCCCAGACCGAAACTTCCGATAACTCCACCAACGCTACCACGCCCAATTTTAGCGTTAAAGTCCCCCATTACAATATTGACCTCGTGTGCCTTAGTCAATCGTAATGCATTTTTGACTTCTGCGTAAAACGCTTCAACAGCATCATCATCTGCGTCTGTAGTAGGCGCATATACCTGGATGACATTCATGCTCACGGGTTTGGAGTCGAACTGGAGAATCATAACCCGGTCCGAAAGGGGAACAAAATTTTTGACTGTGTATTTAGCAGCTTTAGACACAATCACGGCTACTCCATTTCGGTGGTTAACATCGTCATTTCCGGAGTAGTAGATGGTATGGCTGCTCGTGCTACGCTCCCCGCTACCTGACCACCGCACTTCACTCACACCTAATACGTCTATCCCCATTCTTTCCATCTCAAGGACGGCATTTTCAAACTTGCCGCCTTCGAACAACGTTCGCACGTTCCACGTACCGATCTTTATGGCTGACCCGGGAATTCGCACCCTCTGACCAATTAAGGTCTGCCGGGAACTGAGGGGTCCGAGGCATTTTATATTAGTTTCAGCCATGATGATTTTTCAGGGAAAAATTAATGCAGTGACTTTCCCAGAATCTTCTGCATCAGCAGAACAAGAGCCATACCGCTGCTACAGCTCTGCCTCTTGATACCTGTACTCAAGCCTAGCCGATCACTACCATCTTCAGCCCTGAGCCAGTACTAGTAGCACTGCTGCCCACCACTAGTTGGCAGAACAAGAGTCATACTTTTGACTCTTGATATCTGTACTCAAGCCTAACCGATTACTACTATCTTCAGCCTTGAGCCAGTACTGGTGGCACTGCTCCCCACCACCAGCTCATAACCCAGAGAGGGGTGCTCACCTTATAGGGGTAGGGGCGCCACTCCCTAGGTGGACCAGCAACGCCGGGACCACTGGTTACCCCCCAGATAAAAAATTACTAAAAAAATAATAGTAATTCCTTTATTATAGCATGTAAGAGATTGAAACTTTGGGATTATATTTTTTTGCGGTATCTAATCTTAAATTTGTACTCAAAATTTTGATGGGCCCTTTCCCGGGGCCCATATGATTGGGCCCTTTTTAATATATATGCCGAAAAAGGCGACATTAAAGTCAATTCTTATTTTTTTTAAGGCTGCTGATTTTAAATATGTAATCACCATTTTCATGAGACCTTTCCCGGGTCCATTTCAGCCTTTTAAGGCCCTTTTTAAATGTACATTTTCCAAAAATTCGTTCTTGGAGAAAAAAAAAAAAAAGTTGTTCATTTAGTGAATATGAGCAACAGATTCAAGGGGCTTGGACAGTGATGAGAGAATGACGTGGTAATAGGTTTCTGTCCTTTGCTAGAAAAAAAAAAAAAAAAAAATGGTTTATATACGGTATGAATTTTTTTTTTAAATCAAAAATTGATATGCTCTTAAGATTTAGTTACACGACTATAAATATGATGCGTAAACTTCAGTTTACCGTTTTAAATGACGAAAACATATTTAAAAGTAGCAAGAGGTTCCATTTAATGACATTTATGTACAAGTCTATAATTTTTTTTTTAAATATTCAGATTTGCTAATATTTTTTTTCTCCATAAGCTAAGCATAGGAATCGTATTTTTTGGAATTTTTTTAAAAAAGTTTTTATGTTCTAAAACACTTCAAATATGTCAACACTAAGGTTCCTAGGTTGCCAATTAATTGTCTAAGTTACTAATTAATAGCTATTAATTAGTTAAATTAATACTATAACCACCAATAATACTCCCATAAGCTAAACATAGGAATCGAATTTTTGGCGAAAATATTTTTTTTGGATTTTTGGGCCCTAAACCCCTTTAAATATGTCAATACTAAGTTTCATAAGTTTCCAATTAATAGATTTTTAATCAGAATAAAATTGGCATTATATATAATGCCGCCGTCGGGTAGATGCACTTTTAGTGGCATTATATATAATGCCGCCGTCAGGAAAAGGTTAAAAAACTGCCATCATAAGTGACAGCCAACATTTTTTACACAAAAGTAAAAATGTTAAGTAGGGTGATCAGAAAAATAAAAAGTGTTTCCGATTTTGTTCTTCACCAAAAAAATGGGTTCATTTTAGGGTAAAAGCGCAAGAAAAATTTTGAAACATTTTTTTTTCAACGATTTAGGGGTGGCGCAGAGCATAAAAAGGACCTAAGTCATTATTTTTTTCTTAGCATTTAATGAAACGGAAATTTCGGGCATTTTTCCGTAACTGAATATTACAAAAGTGGACTTTGTAGGTACTTTTGATGATGTAGAAGACGAATTTCACTATCCCGATTTTTTCCGACCAACGCCTGAGTCCGTTTTAGCGCTTTTTTAACGCTCAAACCCGATTTTTCGGGATTAATTTTTATTTTGGTCCAAATTTGGAGCCCCCAAAAATTTTTTTTTCCTCTTAAAGTTGCTTATACTTATAGAGAAAAGCCTGAGGAACACGAATTTCACTATCCCGATTTCCCCCGACCAACGCCTGAGTAGGGGTGTAAGTAAAAATTTGGTTTTTTGGACCAAAAATTTATTTTTTTGCCAAAAAATGGCGACAACTCTTCACCAGTTCGATTTAGAGGTCATGTTCAATGACATTTTTTACTCAGGACACTCTAATTAAGAAGGATATTTTGTGTTTCGAATCGATTTCCAAAATTTTTGACGGTCGGAAAATTATATCCGTAATTTTTTTTTAATTTAAAATTTTTTCCGATCGTAAAAAAATTTTGGAAATTGATTGGAAACACAAAATATCCTTCTTAATTAGAGTGTCCTGAGTAAAAAATGTCATTGAACATGACCTCTAAATCGAACTGGTGAAGAGTTGTCGCCATTTTTTGGCAAAAAAATAAATTTTTGGTCCAAAAAACCAAATTTTTACTTACACCCCTACTCAGGCGTTGGTCGGGGGAAATCGGGATAGTGAAATTCGTGTTCCTCAGGCTTTTCTCTATAAGTATAAGCAACTTTAAGAGGAAAAAAAAATTTTTGGGGGCTCCAAATTTGGACCAAAATAAAAATTAATCCCGAAAAATCGGGTTTGAGCGTTAAAAAAGCGCTAAAACGGACTCAGGCGTTGGTCGGAAAAAATCGGGATAGTGAAATTCGTCTTCTACATCATCAAAAGTACCTACAAAGTCCACTTTTGTAATATTCAGTTACGGAAAAATGCCCGAAATTTCCGTTTCATTAAATGCTAAGAAAAAAATAATGACTTAGGTCCTTTTTATGCTCTGCGCCACCCCTAAATCGTTGAAAAAAAAATGTTTCAAAATTTTTCTTGCGCTTTTACCCTAAAATGAACCCATTTTTTTGGTGAAGAACAAAATCGGAAACACTTTTTATTTTTCTGATCACCCTAATGTTAAGTTAAATAATTGGCGGTGGCTCTGCTGATGATTTTAAAGATTAAATATCATTTGATTTTTTTATTAATTTAAAATCCTAACCTTGTTCCTGGAGCAATTCATCGCTGAAATCATCGCCGAATTTTTTGACGTAAACGTTCGTGAATCTTTTGGCTTTCTCTGCTAACTCCTTTTCCCTTTCTATGCTGGTAAGAATCTTCCGACAAAGACCTGTTAAAAAAAATAAAATTAAAGTAAAACTTAGAGCGCAACTAATATAAGCATTAATTTGTGGTAAGGAAAATTTTACAAATCTTCGGATGAAGAAGGAAGAAGGGAAAAAGGAGCAAGGGAACTTTTGGAAAAAAGAACCAGCCTTTTTATTTTTTTATTTCAAATATTTCTCAGTTTTCCCTCATCAGACTGTAATATAGAGGTCCTACGGCAGCAAATAAAAATAGATGAAAAGAAAACTATTTTTTAATCTTCTTCCTTATCAACTACCTACAATTTCATCGTCCGCAAAACTTTATAAAAAAATTGACCGAATTAAAATAAGGTTAATTTTGTTCAGGAAGGATCAACGCCACAAACTACCTACGATAAAACTATAAATTTACCTTTATTCCATTCAGCAACATCCTACTGACTTTTTCAATACTTTTATTTGCAGCTTCCTCCGCTTCAAAATGTGCAAATTCATAACCTTTGGATGCTTAATTTTCGTCCGACTCCAGATTTCCTCAATGATGGATCTCGTTGGAACCACATGATCCGAATCGGTTTGTTTTTCAAAAGATCGAAGTTCATCGTGCCCAACTGAAAACAAAGGAATTACAATTTTTAAAATAAATTTTAACTATGAAAAAATTCTAGATTATAAAATTTTTCACTAATACAGTAAACCAGCTTACTCAATTTTTTAAATATAAAAATTTTTAATAAAGGGAAGATGTCTAGGGGATTATTACTAAATCTTACAACGAGGGAGGTGTCTAAAAACATCATTTTTTTGCTTACGTAATACTTGAACGGCCCCTGTACCGGTTGATTGGCCTGTCTTTCAACCCCAGTTGCACGAACTGAGTGCTTGGTACCTCAATGAGTTCTATTTAAAAGGAACGGCTATTTCATTATAATGGACTGGTTGATCTTTTTAAAATCTTATATTTCTTGTGAAATGTAAGAAAAAATATTCATAGGAGAAACGTAAAGACAAACGTTAGCCTTCTTATATGTTTTCGCAAAACTAGTGCTCGCGGTGGAGAGGCGCACAACTATAAAAAACTGGCTCCAAGGTTTGAGATCTGTGGTTGAGTGACATCAACATGAGCTGACATGTATAGTGTTTAGTATTCAAATTTGACAGCCGTTTATTTTCTCTCATTTTTTTTCTTTTCGGAAGATAATTTGAACCGAAACACTTCAGTTAAAAACGAAAAACAAAGATTTTACAGCTGTAACTCACGTCTCGGTAAGTCGGTTTACATTGTCCAGAATTTTTAGGTATAATGCTTTAAAAATAAATCCGGTATTTGAAGTTGTTAAAGAATTGACAATTAACAACTCGTATTTTAATTATACATTAAAACTAACACAAAACTTTTTAAGACCAAAGGATGTTTAAACGCTTTTAAACAGTTGAGTCTTAGTTCGGGCAAAACCCTATCTTATAGGAATTTTCAGAACATAAGGCAGGTTTTATATGATTTCCATTTATGCAATAAAATCTATGTAGCTTTCATTTTCGTTTTATTTTAAAGTTGTAGAGCAATGCCGCGTAAGCCTAGCAAAAAACGTGGCTCAGCCGCTTTATCAAACAATTCTTCAAAAGATTCTTCAAATTTAGATAAAGTAAGTCGAACTGAGGTTAAACCTTTACGTCGAACTAACAGCAAGTTATCAGCTACCCAGTCAACCGGATCACGCACAATTACTTTATTAGATCTTCCAGATGAGATTTTAGAAAAAATTTTTGGCTTCTTAAGTTACAAGCAAATAGCACATTTACGTGAGGTAAGCTTCTTAAATTTTTTATTTACTTTTTTTTTCTTTTTTACATGATCCAGGCTTTGAAACCGATTAGAAAAATAGTGTGGCATTTTTAATCATTTAACAGGAAAATTCACTAGCCTTCCTAGGTTAGTAGTATTCATTACGAATCAATGCTTAATTATTCCGAAAAATCGGAGGAAATGATTTGATAAATTGTAAAAAAAATCTTGTGTAAACAGGTTTACCATTATTTTGCCCTAAATGAAAAAACTCACTTTTGGCAATGGCATACGAAGCGGAAAGTGGTTCTTTCCAACTATGAGTAATGAAAAAGATATTACGACCTAAAAATAGTTGGCCGAACCACAAGACAATCCAGGGTGACCGATTTAAGATCTAAATGTCTCTAAAATTGCGATCACATTAGTTTTTGCCTTCAATTTTTATTCAATTTAATTTTTCCGAGCATTTAAGTAAACACTTTTTTTTTATTCAATCCCTTTCTCTTTTCTTACATAGGTTTGTCGCAGAATAGACAAAGTGTGCCAATCGATTTTAAACTCATCTCTTCTAAGTCTTCAGTACCGAGTGAACTGTAAATTAGAAGAGCTCAAAGCAGAAATGCCAAGGCGAGATTCGGCTAGAAGACAACATCCTTTAGCAAAAGAAATCGATATAATTGAAACAGTTCAAGTTCGTCTAGTTCCAGCAGCGTTAGAAAGTGCCATAAAACAGAAACGGTGCTGCTTTTTCCCTGGAGAGGTAACATTTATTTTTAATTAAATATGAGTAAATTATTCTAAAAAAAAAAATAAGATTGTGTTTGCAGTATATGACTAATGTTGACTTGCAATTCGATGACGTAATCTTAGAAATGCATTAAATTAAAATTTTTTGAATTATTTTTGATGTTTCCCATTTCCAATTTCAGATTTTGGATGAAGCCAATAGGATTTTACATCATGTAAAGGTAACACCAAAAAGTCGGCTCAATTGGACCGAAGCAACAAGGGAATTAACAGACTTACATCTTATGGCTAAAGAATTTTTCAATGAGCGCATATATGCAACTTTGCCGAAAATTTCGTTTTCCGATGAAGATGAAAAACAAAAAGAACCGGAAAGGTAATTAGAAATAGAGATGTTTCTTTTTTTAACCCTTTCCCAAGAAAGATAAAAACGATTTTTTTCCCCCCGCAGTGATGCTATATCGGTAGAGGACTTGAGCAGATGTCATAATATACAAGAAAGTTCGAATGAAAACAACAAAGAACCAAGTAATAATAAGAGTCGTGATGATGATGTTGATGACGACGACGACGACAAGAAACAAAGCAATGCCAGGGAAACTGAAGAAGAAATAAAAAATAATGGCGGTAATGAAGAATCAGAGTCTGCTGGATTTTCACCTACCGACGAAAATTCTATGAAACAAATATTTGCTAAGTTATCAACTAACATAGAAGAATGCAACAAAAATTTTGCAACCGTTAATAAAAATATTAGCGAAATTACCGAAAATCTGGCAATTGTTAATAATAATATTAGCGACTTTAACAACAACATTCGCATGCTATTATTATTGTTAATTTTATGTGCAGCTTACTTTGCCATATCAGGGAAACATTAAACAAAGAAAATATGATAGAAAAAATTGCATTATTCTGCCACTGATGAAAATGACTGACATCAGTAGACTTTTTAATGATATCACTATGATTTTATTACAATCATTGTGTCATTAAAATTTTTACAAATATCAGTAAAATTCCTGATATCAGTAACATTTTTACAAACAACAATAAAATTTTTAATATAAATCTAGCCAAATAGATATGTTTACTGATATCTGTAAATGTTTTTACTTTTTTTGTGTGTAGAGTAGGCTTAGCTACATTTTGGGTAATGTAACTGTAAACATAGGCTATTGTAATAATTGTTGAAGATTTACCATTCCCTAAACCCCTAATCGTTATAAGCTAAATATAACTTTGAAAAAAAAAATATATATATAAATAAATAAATAATTATTTTTAAAGGATATAGCAAAACAAAAATCTAGCTTTAGGTTGTGTGTCATGCAACGTACACTGTAAAAAAATGTTGGTAAAATTCCTTTAAAAAAATAAGATTGTGTTTGCAGTAGGTATATGACTAGTGTAGACTTGCAATTTAATGACGTACCCTTAAAAATGAATGAAATTGAACAATGTCCACATCTTTTGAATTATTTTTAATGTTTCCCCATTTTCAATTTCAGATTTTGGATGAAGCCAATAGGATTTTACATCATGTAAAGGTAACACCAAAAAGTCGACTCAATTGGACCGAAGCAACCAGTGAATTGTTAGACTTACATCATATGGTTAATGAATTTTTCAATGAGCGCATTTATGCAACTTTGCCGAAAATTTCGTTTTCCGAAGGAGTTGAAAAACAAAAAGAACCGGAAAGGTAATTGGAAATAGACATGCTTCTTTTTTTTTAACCCTTTCCCAAGACAGATAAAAACGATTTTTTACCCCTTGCAGTGATACTATATCGGTAGAGGACTTGAGCAGATGTCATAATATACAAGAAAGTTCGAATGAAAACAACAAAGAAGCAAGTAATAATAAGAGTCGTGATGATGATGTTGATGATGACGACGACGAGAAACAAAGCAAAGCCAGGGAAACTGAAGAAGAAATAAAAAATAATGGCGGTAATGAAGAATCAGAGTCTGCTGGATTTTCACCTACCGACGAAAATTCTATGAAACAAATATTTGCTAAGTTATCAACTAACATAGAGGAATGCAACAAAAATTTTGCAATCGTTAATAAAAATATTAGCGAAATTACCGAAAATCTGGCAATTGTTAATAATAATATTACCGACTTTAACAACAACATGCGAATGCTATTATTATTGTTAATTTTATGTGCAGCTTACTTTGCCATATCTGGGAAACATTAAACAAAGAAAATAGAAAAAATTGCATTATTCTGCCACTGATGAAAATGACTGACATCAGTAGACTTTTTAATGATACCACTATGATTTCATTAAAATTTTTACAAATATCAGTAAAATTCCTGATACCGGTATCATTTTTACAAACAACAGTAAAATTTTTAATATAAATCTAGCCAAATAGATATGTTTACTGATATCTGTAAATTTTTTTACTTTTTTTGTGTGTAGGGTAGGCTTAGCTACATTTTGGGTAATGTAACTGTAAACATAGGCTATTGTAATAATTGTTGAAGATTTACAATTCCCTAAAATTTTCCCTAATCGTTATAAGCTAAATATAACTTTGAAAAAAAAAATAAATAAATAAATAAATACTCCCTCTGTCCGGAAATAATGTGTGTGTTTCTAACTTTTAATTCCCATTTCGTAGGCTTTTGATTTTTGACGGAAGTGATGGTACCACATAACTCACCCACCCGAACACTTTTTCACACCACCCCCCCATCCTCCCCAGGGGTCCCCCCCTTAGAAAAAAAAATTCATGAAAAAATGAAAAAAATCGATAATTTGAATTAATTTCGCCACGCTTCTGAAGCGAAGGCAAAAAATTTGAATGTGACCGGGAATGAGAGAGTACATGACCCTAAACAAGAATCCACCATGAAAAAATTTTTTGCATTACTCGAAACCCCCCCAAAAAATTTGGGGTCTTGACTACCCGGTACAGGGGGTGAATTTTTTAAAACCTATTAAACGGCCACAAAAATTTGGTCACGGGGGTTTTCGGGGTCGCTAATTTCAAATCTGAGGTCGGTTTTCAAAAATTCAAGATGGCGGATCCAATATGGCGGACTTATGTTAGAAACCTTGACATTTTCCCACGGAAATTCGTGTTCGGGGGTATATCAGGGTCGCTGATTTCAAATCTGGGGTCAATTTTCAAAAATTCAAGATGGCGGATTCAATATGGCGGGCTTATGTTAAAAACATTGACTTTTTGGCACGAAAATTCGTGTTCGGGGGTATATCAGGGTCGCTGATTTCAAATCTGGGATCGGTTTCCACAAATTCAAGATGGCGGATCCAATATGGCGGACTTATGTTAGAAACCTTGACATTTTCCCACGGAAATTCGTGTTCGGGGGGATATCGGGGTCGCTGATTTCAAATCTGGGATCGGTTTCCACAAATTCAAGATGGCGGATCCAATATGGCGGACATATGTTAAAAAAATTGACTTTTTCCCAGGAAAGTTCCTGTTCGGGGGTATATGGTGGTCGCTGATTTCAAATCTGGGGTCAATTTTCAAAAATTCAAGATGGCGGATTCAATATGGCGGGCTTATGTTAAAAACATTGACTTTTTGGCACGAAAATTCGTGTTCGGGGGTATATCAGGGTCGCTGATTTCAAATTTTAGGTTCAAATTAACTGTTTTCTTCCAGTTCCAACCATTCTTTTTCTTTCTGTCATCAAAAACCGAATCTTCTACGAAACAATGTGGTTTCGCGTTATGCCGCCGAACTAAAATTTTTTAAGAACATTTTGTAAAGAAAACAGTTAATTTGAACCTAAAATTTGAAATCAGCGACCCTGATATACCCCCGAACACGAATTTTCGTGCCAAAAAGTCAATGTTTTTAACATAAGCCCGCCATATTGAATCCGCCATCTTGAATTTTTGAAAATTGACCCCAGATTTGAAATCAGCGACCACCATATACCCCCGAACAGGAACTTTCCTGGGAAAAAGTCAATTTTTTTAACATATGTCCGCCATATTGGATCCGCCATCTTGAATTTGTGGAAACCGATCCCAGATTTGAAATCAGCGACCCCGATATCCCCCCGAACACGAATTTCCGTGGGAAAATGTCAAGGTTTCTAACATAAGTCCGCCATATTGGATCCGCCATCTTGAATTTTTGAAAACCGACCTCAGATTTGAAATTAGCGACCCCGAAAACCCCCGTGACCAAATTTTTGTGGCCGTTTAATAGGTTTTAAAAAATTCACCCTCTGTACCGGATAGTCAAGACCCCAAATTTTTTTGGGGGGTTTCGAGTAATGCAAAAAATTTTTTCATGGTGGATTCTTGTTTAGGGTCATGTACTCTCTCATTCCCGGTCACATTCAAATTTTTTGCCTTCGCTTCAGAAGCGTGGCGAAATTAATTCAAATTATCGATTTTTTTCATTTTTTCATGAATTTTTTTTTCTAAGGGGGGGACCCCTGGGGGGGATGGGGGGGTGGTGTGAAAAAGTGTTCGGGTGGGTGAGTTATGTGGTACCATCACTTCCGTCAAAAATCAAAAGCCTACGAAATGGGAATTAAAAGTTAGAAACCCACACATTATTTCCGGACAGAGGGAGTAATATTTTTAAAGCATATAGCATAACAAAAATCTAGCTTTAGGTTGTGCGTCATGCAACGTACACCGTAAAACAATGTTGGTAAAATTCCTTTAAAAAAATAAGGAAACAAATTTTTATATACGTTAGTAAAATTCTAAATGGTTCTTGGAACTTTCCTAACAAAAATGTCCCTAACATCTCCAAATATTACTATGCTACGTTTGGGAACGTTAAAGTATTACTTAAGACTTTTTTTCCGGTTTTAGGACCCCCTCCCCCCCTTTTTTTTTTAACGCCAACTTTAAATTGAATTAATATTTTTCTAAAATCTAGATTTATAGTTCATACTCATATCCCTGAAGTTGGCTACAATTGGCACAAAATCTCATCAAAAAATAAAATTTTATTTCTTAAATGTTTTTGAAAAGAATTTTCAATTTTCCTACTTCAGACATTAGAAAAAAAATTGAAACAGCTTAATTTTTTGAAATAAAAAAAAATTCTGAACAATAAGTCATAATGAAAATTCTTACGTAAGATTTGCCAAACTCCCCCCTTCCCCCTAGTAAGAAATCGTAAGATTTTCAAGTACCCACTCCCCCCCCTTTCGGTCTTACGTAATACTTGAACGCTTCCTTTGCAGTGCCACTTGGAATGTTCCTAGTGACTTTTTGAATATTCCTAACTCATCTGAAAATTCCTATCTGCCATTTTTCAAAAAGGAAGGGACGAATCAGAAAGCGGTCAAAATCCAAAAGCAAAGCATAAGCAAAAACCAATAAAGAGTTTTTTTTTTAAATTTAATTGATTTAAATGGGAATTTATTTGAGGGATTCAAAAATCCAGAAAATCTCGTGGCTTAACTAAGAACTAGAAGAGCCGATACACCAAAATCACGATCTATTTAAATGAAGAAACAACAAGGAATTTATTATAAAACTAAGCTTACTTGCTTTACCGATTGAAAAAAAAAAAAGAACTTGAGCAATGATTTCTTAAAAAAGACGATCACAAAAAATCAGAAAACGGAACACCCGGAAAAATATATTTGGCATTAAATTTCAATAACACAATAATGACTCATTCCAAAAAGAAAGATTTCAACCACTTGAAGGTCAACGGCATGGATTAGGGGACTATCAAACTTGAGGCTATCACACGTTATGAGTCATCATTGCTTATTTTTTTGTTATTTCGTGCTAAATATTAAAATACGTTCAAGTATTAAAATATGTATGTTGATTTTGGATTTTATCTACCAATTAGTACCTTTTACTGCATTTTAAGTCTAAGGTCATTTTAATAAAATAATTTTTAAGAAATTATCTTTGGGAGGACCGCAAAAAAAAAAAAAAAAAAAAAAAAGGATTCTGTAGAGGTCACATTATGCACATGTATGCAAGTGCATACATTAGGCACATGCTGTCCGAAAGGATTTTTAAACGAAATATTTCGAATTTTGAGGTCTTCAAGGTTTTCTGACATGCATTTAACTCACTTTTAGCAAATATTTTAGAAAAGACAAAGGTCCGAAATATTTTTTTTTCTTTTCTTCATTGATCTTCTAAACATGCCCGACAGCTTTTTTTATTCCTTTCTCCCCCGAACGGTTTTTTAAACGGGCTCATCACCGTTTCGATGTCCCTGAACTCTTAAAAAATACTTTTAACGCTCTTAAATAATTTTAAACGAAAGGAAGATGCCCCAAGTTATTAATTTTATATTTTTCATGATCTTCTGAACATTCGCTAGAACTTTATTATTCTCTTTTTCCCCCGAACGGTTTTTTAACAAGATATTTAGCGTTTTTGGCGTTCCTAAGGTTTTTTAACTTACTTTCGACCCCGAGAACATTGAAATCGAGTCGTAATTCAATGTTTTCGGTATATTTAGGCAAAGTGAATTCTCTGTGGGGCTAGGGGTGCCCCCGGCAAAAAAAGAAATTCAGATTTGAAATTGTCGAGCCCGAAAACCCCCGGATCCAAATCCAAAAATTCATGCCGAAATATTCACGTTTTGATTTTCTGCCAGCTGGAATTGCTATTGGGACCACTGTGCGGCCCTTGTACCAGTTGATTGGCTGTATTTCAACCCCAGTTGCACGAACTGAGTGCTTGGTACCTGAATGGGTTCTACTTGAAAGGAACGGCTATTTAATTATAATGGACTGATTAATCTTTTTAAAATTATTTTTTCTTCTGAAATATAAGATAAAATTATTCATCCGAGAAAAGTAAAGACAAACGTTGGTCTTCTTATATATTTTTGCAAAACTAGCTCTCGCGGTGGTGAGCTCAACCATAAAAACTGGCTCCAAGGTTTGAGCATTTGTGTGACCTGCGGTTGAGTGACATCAACATCAACATCAACATCAACACGAGCTCACATGTAGTGTTTGACAGCCGTTCATTTTTTCTTATTTTATTTTCTGAAGATATAGATACCTTGCACCGAAACCCTTTCCGTTAGAAACGAAAGTCAAAGATTTTACAGTTGATATTTCGGTAAGTCGATTTACAACGTCTAATATTTTTTGTAAAATTGGTTTCATAAAAAAAAAAAAAAAAAAAAAAAAAAAATAATAATAATAAAAATAAAATAAAAATCCGGTGTTTCAAAAGATTGGAAAATTGGCCATTAAGACAGTCATATTTTAATTTTATATCAAAACTAACACAAAACTTTTTAAGACCAAAGGAAACAGTTGAATCTTAGTTCGGGCGAAACCCAATCTTATAAAAATTTTCAGGTCATAAGGCTGAAGTTCTTTTATGTGATTTCATTCATGCAGTAAAATGTATATAATTTTTATTTTCAAGTTGTAGAGCAATGCTGCCTGAGCCTGCTAAAAAACCTGGCCTAGCCGCGTTATCAAACGATTCTTCAAAAGGGTCCCTGTCTTATTTACATCAAGTAAGTCAAACCGAGGTTACGAATTTACGTCAAACTAATAGCAAGTTATCAGCCACCCAGTCAACCGGATCACGAACAATCACTTTATTAGACCTTCCAAATGAGATTTTAGAGGAAATTTTTAGATTCTTAAGTTACAAGGAAATCGCACATTTGCGTCAGGTAAGCTTCTTAAATTTTTTATTTACTATTATTTTATTTTTTACATGATCCAGGCTTTGAAACCGAGTAGAAAAATAGTGTGGCATTTTTAATCGGTTGAAAAAGCTATCACGACTAAGTATAAAATAATTGGCTGAGCCGCAAGACAATCGAGGGTGACCGATAGTTTACAAGAGTTTAATGTCTCGAGGGCTCACGTGTGTGCTCTAAAAATGATCACACTAGTTTTTTGACTCCAGTTTTTATCTAATTTAATTTTGCTGAGCAGTCAAGTAAACACTTTTTTTATTCCATCCCTTTCTTTTTTCTTACATAGGTTTGTCGCAAAATAGACAAAGTCTGTCAATCAATTTTGAACTCATCTTTTCGAAGTCTTAAGAAGCAAGTGAATTGTAAACTTAAACAGCTCAAAGCAGAATTGCCAAGGCGAGAATCGGTTAAAATAAATCATCCATTAGCAGCAGAATTCAATGTACTTAAAACGGTTAAAATTAATCTAGTTCCTGTAGAGTTAGAAAATGCCGTACGAAAGAAACAGTGCTGCTTTTTCCCTGGAGAGGTAATATTTATTTTTGATTAAACACGAGTAATAAGATTGTTTTTGCAGTATATGACTAATGTTGACTTGCAATTTGAGGACGTAATCTTAGAAATGCATTAAATTAAAATATTTTGAATTATTGTTGATGTTTCCCATTTTAATTTAAGATCTTGGATGAAGTCAATAGGATTTTACATCATATAAAGGTAACACCAAACTACCGGCTTGATTGGGTCGAAGCAACCAGTGAATTAATAGAGTTACATGATATGGCTCGAGAATATTTCAAGGAGCGCATTTATGCAACTTTACCGAAAATTTCGGTTTTCGAAGGGGTTAAAAAACAAAAAGAACCGAATAGGTAATTGGAGATAAACATGCTTTTTTTTTAAATTCTTTCCCAAGAAAGATAAACAATTTTTTTTTTCCGCAGCGGTACTACATTGGTAGAGGACTTGAGCAGATCTGATAATATACAAAAAAGTGCGAACCAAGACGATAAAGAAGCCAATAATAACGAGAGTCGTGATGACAAGGGACAAAGTAAAGCCAAGAAAACTGAAGAAGAAATAAAAAGTAATGGCGATGATGAAGAATCAGAATCTGCTGGATTTTCACCTACCGACGAAAATTCTATGAAAAAAATTTTTGCTAAGCTATCAAATAGTGTAGAAGAATGCAACAAAAATTTTTCAATCGTTAATAAAAATATTACCGAATTAAACAACAACGTGCGGCTGCTAATATTATTGTTAATTTTGCATGTAGGTTACTGTGCCCTATCTCGGAAACGTTAAACAAAGAAAATATGATAGTGATAGAAAAACATTATAGAAAAATTGCATTATTGTGCCACGGATGAAATAAATGACTGTCGACGTCAGTAGACTTTTTAATGATATCACTACGGTTTTAATGGTATGTCATTATTTATTTTACTAACTTCATTAAAATTTTTACAAACAATAATAAAATTTTTAATGTAAATCTAGCCAAATAGAAATTTTTATTGATATCGGTAAATGTTTTCACTTTTTTTTGTGTAGGGTAGGCTGAGCTATTTCGTTCAATTTACCTACAGAAAAAATATTAAACAACGGTTATAATTGACGAAAGTGATGTAGGCTATAAATTAATATTCATAAAATTGGCGAAAGAGAAAACAACTGAAACTAAAAAATAAAAGAAATTCATTGTGCAGTATTTCAGGCAATGCCGGTAGTAAATAATTTTCTGCATTAAATACGGCGAAACATTCAATAACAGACGTCTTTCACTATTCTATTAACTACATAGATCTTCAGTTAACGGTTTTACAGTAACAAAAAAATATTAAAGACTATAATAAAGACTTAATAAAGATTAATTTATTTAAAGATAGAGATATTAAAGACCTAACAAAAATGTCTTTAACATCTCCAAATATTACTATGCTACGCTTGCACTGCCACTTTGGAATGTTCCTAATGATTTTCTGGATATTCCTAACTCATCTGAGAATTTCTATCTGCTATTTTTCAAAAAAGAAGGGACAAATCAGAAAGCGGTCAAAATCCAAAAGCAAAGCAAAGCATTAACGAAAACCAATAAATAGTTTTTTTTTTTTTTTTAATTCAATCAATTTAATTGGGAATTTATTTGAGGGATTCAAAAATCCAGAAAATCTCATGCCTTAACTTAGAACTAGAAAAGCCACACCAAGATCACCATCTATTGAAATTAGAAACGACAAGGAATTTAAAACTACCTGTTTTACCGATTTAAAAAAAAAAGAACCTAAACAATGATTTCTTAAGAGGAACGGTTTTTGCTTTAAAGCAGAAACACAAAAGAAATCTTGTTGAACTTATGTTTTTCAGCCCTTAGGAGTAATGACCTTTAATCTTTAAAGCAAAGAATTTGAAATTATTCGTTATTTTTAGAAATATTTTGAGCATTGGAAAATTTCATTTAATAATTATAATATTACTATAATTTTCGCAAAGTGAAGAATTATTTCTTCGAAAAAGAATTGATTCTTTTACAACTATCAAATTTTCCAAGTTGAGGCTTTTTCTGCGTCATTCGGGAATTTGGAATTTCTTGGTAGCCCTAAAAAATTTCATGAAAAATATTTTTCATCACTCCGGGCGGGAAATGAAGTTTTTCGCCCGCTTAAAAAAACGAAAAAATTGTCTTTTCCCGCCCTCGTTATGAAAAATACCTTACAAATCAGGCATGCTGGTGGCTTGCAGGCCTCGACTGGTTACGGCCCTCACTTTGTTCGGGCCATAAACCCCACTCTCGGCCTGCAATACGCCACCTGCATACCTGATATGTAATATACTATTTCCAATGCTTTCATAAAAGGGTAACAAAAAAAAAAATTCATGGCTCATGAAACCAAGCGTCCAAATTCTAAAAATAATTTTTAACTCCTGTTAAATCTGGTTTTGTGAGCAGGTCGTTGACTTAACTTTCCAAAACGAGGGAACTTCCGAAAAATATATAATAAACAAGAAAAGCTCGAGGCCCCTAATTTTTAATTTGCGAGAGGTCTGAGGGGGTCGTCTCACTCGCCTATGGGCTTGCCATCTCTTTACTTTCTTCGCCCATCTTTGAGAAAATTAAAAAAACTTAGCTTGGAGGTCAACCTCAAATTGTTGTAACACATGCAGATTCTTAAAGTACAAAATCGTCTTTAACTTTTTTCTTTTCATGTTTTTTTTTTTTTTTTTTTTTTTTTTTTTTTTAATTTTAAGAAATAGTTGCAATTTTTTGAAATTCTTTCTTTTTTACCTTCTTTATTTTTTATATACCTCTCGGCAATTAAGTACTCTGCGCCGAACAAAAAAAACAATGCTTCATTTAAAACAAAATGAATTAAGGGACCGAACAATATTTGTTTGAAAACAGTGGCGGAACTAAAATTTGTGGGTCCACCCGCGACCAGAATCAGGAGGCCCCCCATTTGAAAAATACTACACAATTTTAAGAATGCATGAATAAAAAAATAGTTTTAGTTATATAAGGGAATTTTAATTTTTTTTCCTGAATTTTTAAAATATAACTATTTTTAGTATAATCTTAGTAGTTGTGTTTTCAGAGAGCGATGGACCCTCCCTCGCCGCGGGACCTGTGGGCCAGTTAGTTACGCCACTGTTTGAAAATAAATAAGGAAACGAACGTAACTTACGTACCGAACGGGAAATAGAGTTGAAAGTCAAAATGAAATCTGAATTACATGTTTTTTCTTTACTTCTTCTTGACGGAGGCTGGCTGCTTGTTTGGCTTGTTGGGCATAAAATACGGCGCGGGCTTCTTCAACCTATAAAAAAAAAAGAAAAGAGAATTAGTAAATGCTAAATAAATACATAATTAAATTAAGAATTTGAACTATGAATTATTTGAATAAAGGTTAATTAGGAATGCATTAATGCACTAATTAGTTAAATGATTAGAGGAGTAAAAATTACAAAAATTCATCTTTCTTAGGATACTGATATTCCTCATTTCTAGAAAATTATAATTAAAATTGTTGATTTGGCCATTTAAATTTTGGCTCCGCTAAATATTTCCATTAATCCGGGAGAATTTATTACTGAGATGTATTTCCTTAAATATTTCAGGAAAATATTTCACGATTTTAGATATCATGCATGCATTTTTACGCTAAAAATGATAATCGAGAATTTCATAAATTTATTACTGTAGTGATTATTAAATAAAGTTTTGCCTCAGCTCTAAACCAGTTAGCAGTCATTTCCAACGGCCTACCTAAAAAGCTAAAATTATCTTGGCTTTTACCCCAAACTCTATAAACGCATTGGGAGTTGAGTTCTTCACCTTTTAGAGGTTATTAACTTCCTAAGTTAAAAAAAAAAAACAAAAATACCTAAAAAGAAAACAATAAACTCCCTCTATTTACCTACCATAAAAAAGGTAGAGAAAATTTAAAGGAACTGACAGAACGTCAGAGTTAAAATTTGCTCTCTACGATCTCCTCAACTGCAAACAGCCCCCTCAGCTGCTTTCGGATCCTCAAAGGTAACGAAGCCGAAGTCTTTTTTTACTCGCGAGAAAAAAAAATCTAGGTCATTTGTCATCTGTGACACTGAAATGCTGATCAAAAATTAAAATCAGCACTCCCCCAAGGGAATACTCTTGTACAAAACAGTTTTCCTCTGTACAAAAGTAAGAAATTTTTACTTTTGAAATATAAGAAAAAATTATTCATCCGAGAAAAGTAAAGAAAAACGTTGGCCTTATATATTTTTGCAAAACTAGCGCCCGCGGTGGTCACACTCTCAACCATAAAAACTGGCTCCAAGGTTTGAGCATTTGTGTGATCTGTGGTTGAGTGACATCAACATGAGCTCACATGTACAGTCGAACTTCGTTATAACGACCTCGGTTAAAACGACAACTCGGTTTTTACGACGAAAATTCGTCGGTCCGGCCAAAACCCCATATACGCCTATGTTAAATTAACCCTGTTAATACGACGGATGAACCCTTTTTATACGACAAGATTTTTTTGAAAAACAACGATTTTACACTAGATAAAATCGACTTTGTAACTACATTGTCTTCAGTTTTACGAGTACTTAGTATAAATTTTTGTCAAAACATGTCCTTTTCAACCGTTTTCAATATTTTTTTTTAAAGAAAACCGTTAGAAACAAAGTTGGCAATCATAAAATGTATAAAAAAAAAAAAAAAAAAAAAAAAAAATGTTAAGTTGAAAAAAATTTTGAGTTATCTCATTCTCAAATTAAAAAGATTTGAGATGATAATTTTATATTTATTAAATAGCAAAATTTTATTACTATTTTCTAGTTAATAAATTAAAATTAAAAAAAAAAAAAAATTTTTGACAAAAACTTTAAAAAAAATTGAACCCTTTTGTAACGACAGCCCGGTTATAACGACGAAAAAGTGCCGGTCCCTTGGAAGTCGTTATAACGAAGTTCGACTGTATATAGTGTTTAGTATTCAAATTTGACAGCCGTTTATTTTCTCTCATTTTTTTTCGGAAGATAACTTGCACGGAAACACTTCAGTTAAAAAAACGAAAATCAAAGATTTTACAGTTGTAACTGACGTGTCGGTAAGTCGATTTACATTGTCTAGAATTTTTTGCTACAATGGTTTAAATTTAAAAAAAAAAAAAAAAAAAATTGCTATTTGAAAAGATTGGAGAATTGGCAATTAAGAAGTCGTATTTTAATTTTACATTAAAACTAAGACAAACATTTTTAAGCCCAAAGGATGTGTAGACGATTTTCAGCAGTTGAGTCTTAGTTCGGCCAAAGCCCTATCTTATAGGAATATTTAGAACATAAGGCTGAAGTCGTTTTATATGATTTTATTCTTGCAGTAAAATCTATATCGTTTTCATTTTCGTTTTATTTTCAAGTTGTAGAGCAATGCCGCCTAAGAGTACTAAAAAACCTGGCTTAGCCGCTTTATCAAACAATTCTTCAAAAGGGTCCGTGTCTTATTCAGATAAAGTAAGTCGAACTGAGGTCAAACCTTTACGTCAAACTGACAGCAAGTTATCAGCTACCGAGTCAACTGGATCACGCACAATCGCTTTATTGGACCTTCCAAATGAGATTTTAGAAAAAATTTTTAGATTCTTAAGTTACAAGCAAATAGCGCATTTACGTGAGGTAAGTTTTTTAAATTTTATTTTATTTTATTTAATTTTATTTTATTTTATTCTTTTTTTTAAATGATCCCAGGCTTTAAAACTGAGTAGAAAAATAGTGCGGCATTTTTAATCGGTAGGAAAAGCCATTACGACCAATTATAAAATAATTGGATGAGCCACAAGACAATCGAGGGTGACCATGTCTCTGAAAATGATCACACTAGCTTTTGGCTCCAGTTTTTATCTAATTTAATTTTTCTGAGCATTCAAGCAAACACTTTTTTTCATTCAATCCTTTCCCTTTTCTTACATAGGTTTGTCGCAAAATAGACAAAGTGTGTCAATCCATTTTAAACTCATCTTTTCGAAGTCTTCAAAACAAAGTGAATTGTAAATTTGAAAAGCTCAAAGCAGAATTGCCAAGGCGAGAATCGGCTAGAAGAAAACATCCTTTAGCAGAAGAATTCGATATAATTGAAACAGTTAAAAGTCATCTAGCTCCTATAGCATTAGAACATGCCATACTACAAAAATGGTGCTGCTTTTTTCCTGGAGAGGTAATATCTATTGTTGATTAAATATGAGTAAATTATTCTAAAAAACAAGATTGTTTTTGCACAACATGACTAGTGTTGACTTGCAATTTGATGACGTACTCTTAAAAATGCATAGTTTTGATGTTTCCCATTTTAAATTTCAGATTTTGGATGAAGCCAATAGGATTTTACATCATATAAAGGTAACACCAAAAAGTCAGCTTAATTGGGACCATGGAACCAAAGAATTAAGAGAGCTATATTATATGACTAAAGAATTTTTTGATGAGCACATTGATGCAACTTTGCCGAAAATTTCGCTTTTCAAAGGAGTTAAAAAACGAAAAGAATCGGAAAGGTAATTGGAGATAGACATGTTTTTTTTAACCCTTTCCCAAGAAAGGTAAAAACTCTATTTTTTTTCCCCCCCGCAGTGGTACTATATTAGTAAAGGACTTCAGCAGATCTTATATTATAGAACAAAAAGCAAATGAAGATAATAAAGAAGCCAGTAATAACAATAAGAGTCGTGATGATGTTGATGACGATGACGAGAAACCAAGTAAAGCCAGGGAAACTTTAGAAGAAATAAAAAGTAATGGCAATGATAAAGAATCAGAGTCTGCTGGATTTTTACCTACCGACGAAAATTGTATGAAACAAATTTTTGCCAAGTTATCAACTAATATAGAAGAATGCAACAAAAATTTTGCAATCGTTAATAAAAATATGGTCGAATTAAACAACAACGTTCGCCTGATATTATTATTGTTAATTTTATGTGCAGTTTACTTTGCCATATCTGGGAAACATTAAACAAGAAAATAAAATATGATAGTCCTAGAAAAATTGCATTTACTGTGACACGGATGAAAATGGCTGACATCAGTAGATTCTTTAAATGATATCACTAAGATTTCAATGGTATCATTACAATTTATTTTACTAACTTCATTAAAATTTTTACAAATATCAGTACAATTGCTGATACCAGCTTTAGTTTTACGAACAACAATAAAATTTTAAATGTAAATTTTGTACGAATCGAAATTTTTACTAATATCAGTAAATGTTTTTACTTTATATTGTGTGTAAAGTAGGCTCAGCTATTTCGTTCAATGTACTTACATAGAGAAAAAATATTAAACTACGGTTCTAACTGATAAAGCTGATGTAGGTTATACATTATTATTCATAAAATTTGGCGAAAATTTATTAAGTGAAAATAAAAATAAAAATTCATTGTGCAGTATTTTAGACAATACCGATAGTAAACAATTTTCTGCATTAAATACAGTGAAACATTCAGTAACTGACATCTCTCACTATTCCATTAACTACAAAGATCTTCAGTTAATGGTTTTGTAGTAATAAAAAAATATTAAAGACTTTAATAAAGATTTACTCTTGTGAATATAGCGATGGGTAAATGTGTTAAAAGCAGACGATTAAAGTGGAAACGTTGAGAACTGTGTTCGTGCCAAAACAGGTTCGGTGAACCAGGTTCACCTGGTTTCGCATATTTTCTTGTATATTTTTTTAAAATAAACAATGGCTTTTACAATTATAATATTTAATTAATTTTTAACGGTTAAAAGTCCTTTTATATCATTTATTACACTCCAGGGATATTTGCCTAAACTAGGCTGAATAATAACTAGCATGAAAATGTTTATTATGTGAACCAACAACAAGAACAACAACTATACTTACCATTTTGGAGCTCTCTACGCCCTAACGTAACTGTAAACATAGGTAATTGTAATAACTGTTGAGGATTTATTATTCCCTCAAATTATCCCTAAAATCGTTATAAGCTAAATATAACTTTGAAATAAATAAATAAATAAATAAATACATAAAAAAATAAAAAATTTATAAGAGAATAAAAGTTTAAGTTTTTAAAGCATGTAGCATAACAAAAATTTAGGTTGAGGTTGTGTGTCATGCAACATGACACTGTAAAAAAAATTAGGAATAGTATTTTCCTTAACAGGTTTTGAAGGTAAATATTTCAAGTACGAGACCAAGTTTATGGCTCGAGGCGAAGCCGAGGGCAGTAACTGGTCGAGTCTTGAAATTTACCTTCGATTCCTGTAAAGGAAAATATTTTTTATTCCGAGGACAACACATTTTATCGTCTACTTTTCAGTCCTAGGAATGAAAACAAATTTATACATACTTTAGTAAAATTCCAAACGGTTCCTGGAGCTTTCCTAACAAAAATGTCCCTAACATCTCCAAATATTACTATGCTACGTTTGCAGTGCAACTTGGAATGTTTCTAATGACTTACTGAATATTCCTAAAACTCATCTGAGAATTCCTATCTGCTATTTCTTGGAAAGCGGTCAAAATCCAAAATCAAAGCATAAGCAAAAACCAAGAAAGAATTTCTTTTAAAAATGCCATCGATTTAATTGGGAATTTATTTGAGGGATTCAAAAATCCAGAAAATCTCAAGCCTTGACTAAGAATTAGAAGAGCCGATACACCATAAGATCACAATTTATTGAAATGAAGAAACAACAAGGAATTTAAAACTACCTGCTTTATTGCGGCCTTCGAAAATAAAAAAAACTTAGCTTGGTGGAGGAGGTCAACCTCAAGTTGTTCAACAACACATGCAGATTCTTGAAGTACAAAATCGTCTTAATCACTTTTAAAAATAATAAAACCAGTTGAAACCCCTTTTTCCTTCCCATTGGGCGCAAAAAGAAAACAAGAATATTTTTTAATGTCTATTGTGAAACTGATCAAAAGAAAAAGCGAAAAAAAAAGTTGTAAACTGGCTTTGTAAAAAAGTAATAAAGGAAATGAAGTAATCAGACGATGATGAGCCGCAGACATCATCAGCAAATTGCTCACTTATTTTGCGCGATGTTTATTTACGTCATTGCAAGAGTTTGATTCAGGGATTAGCAGCTTTTTTAAGGAAGGCTGTTACCTCCTTCCGATTCGTTTCTTACCGATAATATCGGAATTAAAAAGACTTAAATCAGCCCTAGATCTGGTTCGTTCGTTGCAAATATCCTCCCCTGAGAGTGCTTCCTTTTCCTCAATCAAAGATGACTATTCCTTGGATATTAGCTGTCATTATAGGTTTTTGCGCGGTAGTGAAGTGTCAAAACTCTGATGACGTTACTTCAGCAGGTATGGTGTAATATTAAGAGCAAAAAATGAAAAGAAAAGCGGAAAAAAGGTTGGTTTTGCGCTATAACAATTCCAAAGGGAAGAAAAGAAAAATGGAATTTTTTAAGAACATCGATAGTAAAGCGGCTAATCCCTTGATTATAAATTTTTGTTGACAAAAAAGGAGTAGGTATTACAAAAAAAAAAAAACTAAGACGAGAATTTGGAGCTGAAAGTTGTTAAAATCGAGTATTTTTTATATTGAAAAGATAGCGGGCCAACCGAATTATTTATTTTTGTTCTCTATATCCACAATCCGAATGGGTTATATGGATTCTATTGTATCGTATTATTGTTTTTTAAATAATTTCAGAAAAAACCGTCGCTTGTTATCAATGCATACATGTTTACGACGACAACAGCGAAGCGATGAAAAGAATATTAGGGTTATGGGTTCCTCTTTTATTTAGACTCCCTCTTTGCGAAAATCCCATAGATAACAGTCCAACGAGTAATGAAACGACTTCTTGCGTTAGTTTACATGTTACACGTAAGAGTTTTTCAATTTTTATTACAAAAATGTTATGTATTTGAATTATTTAGCGATTTATATTTTATCATTCTTTTTAGAAATCCTTCGTGACAACAAAGCCCGGTACACCCTTAGAACGGTAGCTGTACAAGGCGGATGTAGTGCAATTCAAGAACAATTACAACAAACTTTTTCTGCTGCGACGGAACCGATATTTGGGAAAGTTATTACAAACTGTGATGAATGTGAAGAAGATAAATGCAATTCTGTTAATGCACCACCATTAGAAAACTGAATTAGTACATCACAGAAATCCTATGTTTACCTTACGAAAATATTTTTGTATCCACTGCAAATCTGTTTTGTATGAATCGCAGTCCTATTCGATATATGCCCCTATTTCGGGCGCTAAAGATAAAAAAATGAAATTCAAAACTTTTATCCAACAGTCAAGAAACCATTAACAAGGTACCCTTCAAAGAAGTTTTGATTTTGTTGGGATACTTTGATGCTGAAATTGGGTTTATTATTATATCCGCAATCGCAGATACGCGATTCATATACAAAATAGATTTGCAGGGATTTTTAAATTTTATATTTATACAGTAATATATAAATAAATATCCCAGACGAAATTAAACTAACACCGGCCATACAATTTAAAAATTGATTTAAAAAGCTACTTTAGATTTAAGGAGTGATGAATTTTTTCGAACATTCTATACTTCGAAAAACGAAAATATTAACGTTTTGGAGCCAGATATCAAAATTCCGCTTCCGAACAACAATTCTTATCAAATTTAAGCACCTTCGAGAAAAATTCCATACCTGACCAAAAGGTACTTTTTTGGGGAACCTTAATCCGGGATAAATTCCCGGGAATTTAGAGCAGATTAAGATTTCCCAAAAATGTATCAAGTGTGAAATTTTTTATGAGGGTGCATAAGATCGATAAGAATTGTTGCCCTGAAGCAGAATTTTGATATCTAGCACCCAAAGAATGATGTTAGCATATTTTGAAGTATCGGGTGTTCAAAAAAATGGTGTTCAAAAAATCCTGCGTCACCTCAAGCATCCTTAGTACCGCATACATTCCATACTTTTCAACTAATTTGTTTATCATCGGATCATTTAATATTTTTGTAATTTTTGCCAAGCGATTATGCTTACGTAATACGTGACTAGATTAATTCCTTAACTACGCCGAAGTATTGTAGATGGAACATTTGACACCGTTTTTCTAGTTTACTCGATTCTTTTTCCCTAATTTTTCAGATTTGTTTTGCAATTAAAAAATCTAAAAAGAAATCTGGATGCTGATTTTTACTCGCATATACACGGCGGAACAATTTTTATGGCGGTGTTTCCTATGCTTACCTTAATAAAATCACACATCAAAAACTGTTCCACCGTGTATATCGTTAAATTGTTGAAATATGAAAAAAGTTCATATTTCCGAATTTTTCATCATCCCACAGGCTTGTAGCTAGAAACGGCTTAGCTGGAAGTGCATTTTCTTAGGCCGGCCAATTTCAAGTTGTTCAACAATACATTAATTAAGGTGGAATACCAGGCACTTATAAGTCAAACATCAGGTCCTTGTAAAATAAAAATTCAATTCACATATTGACTCACAAGTGCCTGGTAGCTCACTTTAAAAAGTCCTAAAGTGCAAAATCGTCTTAACCATTCTAATTTAGTGATGGACAACAAGACGAGACACAATAAGAAGAAGACAAAGTTTTCCTTCAAGTCCTCGTCTTGCTTACATAAGCGAACTATAATGTAAACAATGTAAACAATACAAATAACTGAAAAACGCAAGATTCTTGTTCAAACTCTCCTTCTTGTGTTCCATTACATCAATATTCTAATTCAATCCTAAAATTCTTAAATTCAGCCAACCTGTTTTCTTCGCATTGGGCACAAACTTAAATAAATTTTTTTAAATTAATAAAAAAGAAATTAAGCGACCTTAAAAACAAAATCAAAAGCCTTAAAATGTCTATAAGTTAAGTATTATTTACGTGGTTCATCAGCAAAAACCGATTCCAATCAATGTGAATATAGCTAATTAAACAAGGCAATGAACCTTCTTACACACGTTTATTTATAATTTATGCGGTTAAATACATTTGTTTATTTATACCTCAGTAGATGCTTATTGTTCCAGTTGGGCAGTTGTTATTTTCTCTCATTTGAAAGTGCTTTGCAGTAAGGTAGAAAACCATAAGTGAAAATTGAAGTTTAACAAATATACTGGTAAGTCAATATTTTGCACTGTCTGTGATAACTAAGTCCCCTCGATTTTTTAAAAATATTTTGTAACCTTATATTGCACACCGAAATTTTGCAAGGAAGAGTCGGGTCTCGATATCCCGAAGGTGCCAATATCTAAGGGACGATTCAACCAAAGATGAGCACCCTGATCTGTGCGTTTGATTAGATGAAATAATTAATAGCTTTGACTTTGTCTTTAAATACGTACAAATATTTTTTTAAAACTGAATCATTTTGATGTAGCCAAATCCCATCCTCACATAACAAAATCATATTTTTTCTTCGTTTTGTTTCAGAGCAATGGATTCTTCTCCGCCAACTTCGTCCAAAAATCAAGTGAATCTATTGGACTTCCCACCTGAGATTTTGGAAAAAATTTTAAGCTTTTTAGATAATAAGGAAGTGGCGCATTTGCGGCCGGTAAGTTCAATTTTTTTTTCAACGGCATTTATTACCATTTTTAAAAACTTTTATAATTTCTGTTATCCAATAACTGGGAGATGGATTTTATTTTTTCGCCTAATCTTTTTATTATTCTAATCAACGTTATTGTTTTATTTAAAATAGGTTTGTCGTCAGATGGATCAAGTGTGTCAATTAGTTTTAACCTCCAATTTTCGACGGCTTCAGGGAGACACGAAATGCAGACTTGAGACGATTAAATCGAAAATGCCGAAACGCGAATCAGCCCGAGCAAAGCATCCATTAGCAGTCGAATTTAGCATCCTTAGCATTGTTCATAGTAATTTGAGTGTTCATATTTGGGATTTAGAAATGGCTATTCAACGCGGGCGATACTTCTTCTTCGCTGGAGAAGTAAGAAGATTTATTATGACAAATTCGACGTAATATGAAGGTTTTTGGACTAAAAACAAATGGTTAGGGGTGGACGCGAGACGAAACAAGTATGGAATTTTTGAAGTCCCGACGTCATGAGAAAAATTTGACTTGTCTCGAAATTACTGGTATACTGTCCCGTCTCAAACCTTATTCCGTCTTGTCCCAACCCGAAAAATTTAGGTCCTCAAGTTTTTTTGAAAAGTCAAAAAAAAAAAAAATTAAAAAAATTGAAGCCTTTAAACCAAAACCATTACTCCAAATGACATTGTTCCTTTGAAAAAAAAAAAAAAAAAAACCGGGAAAATATCGTAATTTGCGACAATAATGAAAAGGTTAAAAAAAATTCAGGTTTAAGAAAAAAAATGGTCAGGACGATTACTAACATTGAACATATGACTTACCAATTTTTAGCTCGAACAAGTAAATTCGGTTTGTAAGTTTAGCACACACCTTGAATTTTCCACTAATTACTTTTTAGTCCAAAATTCTTGAGAGGCCGGGTGCAACCTCTAAAATTTTCTTTAAAAATCTAAAAAAATACAGCAAGTGTTCCAAAACTTTAAAGAAACAAATTTTGCCTCGGGAAAGAAAATTTGAGTTTGCAGATTTTTTTTTGAGACCCTTATGCTCAAGTTGTGTTTTCTTTTTAACAGATTTTAGATGAGGTCAGAAAAATTTTCCAATATATTAAAATAACGCCAAGAAAAAAGCTCTCGCCGGCCAAAGCAACCACAAATTTAATAAAATTAACGCACATGGCTGCCGTATATTTTAGAAATCACATCAAACCTACTTTGCCAATAGTTAGGTAGGTAACTTATCCTTTGCTTTTTCGACCCAGTCCTCAAAAAATGTATCAAGTCAACCTTTTTTTTTTTTTTTTTTGTTATTGCAGTCCTTTTACTACAAATGACTCGAGGAGCTCCAGAAAACCGGAATCAAAGTGGCGCCGTATCAGAAATTGGTTAAACGACGAGAAAAAAATTGCCTCCCTTAGCTGCTTATTTTTAGCACTTATGATGTTACTGTTCGTAGGTTTATTATTTTTTAATAAGGAGACGACTAAGATAATCGAGCAGCGAAATATGCACCTAAATAACAAAATTGTAAAATTAGAGGAAAGTATTAGAAAACTGGAAGAAGGAAACTCCGCAGTTATGAGTATGTTAAACAATTTAGAACGATCCGTTAATTTTTCACCTAATGAAAATTGTGAACTTGCTCAAAATAAATATGTCCAAAAAAATAAAGGTAAGAATTTCAAAGAAATCGGTACGAATAAGGTTCAACCTAGAATAACAGAGGACGATACCAAAGCAACTGCAGCATCACTTAGCAAAGACGATATAAAAATCAACGATAATAACGATACTCAATACGATAAATTGCCGAAACCAGTTACCGCTCAATATAAATCAAGAAAGTTTAATAAAAAAGTAAAGAAAACTCAGCGGGATTTTAATGCTACCAGGAATGGTAGTTTGTCAGCAGCAAGTTTTTTCTGCTCCCCGGCTAATTTTTTACCACTTTTATAGTATTTTTTTTTTAATTTTAAAAATAATTATACGATTTGTTGTTGAATAATCAATAAACAATTTAAAATGTTAGTAATTTTTTCGATCACTTTGATTGGTTAATAAATGTACTCTAGGCACTGGATTTTTAGGCCTTTAAGGGGAATAATTCAAATATAAAATGGTGCTTAAAACCTATTCTGTGGAATTGGAAAAAGATTTTGGACATAAAATTAAAATGATTTTCAAAAACAGGTACTTACTGATCGATTTTCTTGTTAGAATCATATTCAATCAAACCTTACCTGAAAATAACCAAAGAAAAAACAAATTAAAATATTAATAAAATTTTGCAAATAGATTTCGGAATATGAGAAAAAAATTCATAAAGCTTATCCATCTATTTTCAAAAAAAAAAAAAGAAATAAAGGTATAGAAATGTTCATACGGTAAGTATTATTTAAAAGGTTCATCAGAAAAATTTAATGTCATTCATTAGAAATTTTTCGAATTTTTTGGACGCCGTTTAGCCTTGTCTCCAGGGATCTAAAAATTTCTAAATTCTGTAAACGAAAGAGGGGGGAGATGAAGATGTTGTATTACTTGATTGTTTAGCCTAAAACTGTTGCAATTTCCCTTCCTCGTTGTAAATCCCGCGAATCCCGAGATTTCGAAATTGAGGTATTTACTGGATTTTACAATTAATCAATATTAAGTTATATTGAAAGTTATGAACCAATTTTGTTTTTAGCCACTGTTCGAGCCAAAGTTCGAATCCGACTTCATGAATTTAAGTTTTATGTTTTGAATAGTTCTCGTTTGGCCAAAACAAAATTCTAGCGAAATGAAATGGCTTTTCATTTTTTCCTACAGTTTAAAATTCAAGTTTTCGAATGATTGATTCTTGTGCCATTAAACAGTTTGGGTTACACTGCAGACCCTAAATTGCGGCTCGATGATAACAGTATAATCCCAAAATCTGTACACTCGATCCCGGTTCCGAATTTTTCCTTAATCATATTTAAGGTATTGCAGTAACTTCAGCAACGCCAGGAAGAGGAAATGACGATTTTTGTTATTTTTATTTTTTTTAAAGGAATATTTGTGAAGTGTTAAACTTAAAGCTTTTCGTTAAAAAAAAAACAAAAGAAAAAAGAACGGTGGCTTAAAACTCTGCAGTCCATTAATCAAACGATTGTGGTTACTAAATCCGGCAAATGACCAATCCCGGATTTGCAAAATCCGACCGGGATAGGAAATTCTGCTCACTTCCACCATAATGCTAAAAATATAAAGTAATGCAAACAATACAAGGTAATGCAAGTAAGGGAAAGAATGCAAAAAGAAATGATAATGCAAAATAACGCAAGCAATGCAGGGTAATTTCACCTACTGCATCTAATGCAAAAATGCATGTAATGTAAAAGGTAATGCACTTTCCCATAGTTTGTTTGCAGTCCCTAGAATGTACCTTTGGCGTGATTTTCAATCGTTGTGGATATAGTGATGGCTAACGTCACTGAACCGGGCAACGAACCTTTTGTACCAGTTTTTACTCCCATGTGGTAGAACTGAATTCAAGTTAAACGGCCGTTAGTTACGTTTATTTATTTTTATTACTGTAGATTCTGTCGAATTAATTAAAATTAAAATTCAACGGTTTGTCAACTATAATTATTACTGAACGGTAAGTCCTACTTGTAATGTCTTTCCTTCTGGAATGTTTTTCGCACGAAAAGAAAAAAAATAAATATTCATAATGTAATTACCAATGAGGTTAAAAACTTGCATTAGGGTATATGTACATGACATAAGAAGCAGGTTTAACCCTTCCCTGACGGCTATCGTACATATACAAAATTGAAAAAAAAATATATATATATTCTATTCAAATATCGAGAAATCTTTAGAAAATATCAGAAAATTTCAGGAACTTCCTGTACGAAGTCTTCCACTGAATCTGAACCTTTACCTTAATGCACAACCTGAGAGTACAGTGGCTTGCATAACTATTTTGGAAGGAGATCTGCAATTTTTTAAGAAATGCTTTTAAGTCAGGCAACGTGAAAACTCTTCTTCACCGAAAAAAAAAAAACCTGTTTAGGAAAAGAGTTAAATTCAACTGCCTGCCATACCGTAGGGAGTATCGACGGGATCGCTTACATTAAATCTTATAATAAAAAAACAAAAAATTAAAAAAAGAAGGCAAAAAATGGCCCGGAATTTTTTTTTTTTTTTTTTTTTGTTACTTAGAATATCAGAAACGATACAATATTAAGATCAAAATCAAAAGTCCTTTACTTTTAAAAAATATAGGAATTTTTTCAGCTGTCTACACCTACACCAAGGAGGTGGGGGTCTGGACGCAGGAAGTACACAATGGTACATTTTTTTTAAAATTTTATTTTGGTTGTAGCTTCCCCGTTGCACATACCTAGGGAATCACAAAAGTGTTCTGAGTCTCCCCTTTTATATAATCGATCAATACAAAGTAGGTTCTGCAAAAAAGGCCAAAATTTTAGAACGTTTTATACAAACTATTGAATTAATTACGTTGATACCGCCCAATCTCGACCTAATTTTCCTTTTCGTTTAATTCAGAGCTGCAAAAAATGGATACTACCAGCGAAAGTAATATGGTCTCTACGTCAAGCGATTCTCAAGAAGAGAACTCTCCAAATTTAGAAGAATGTCCAATAAAGCTACTGGATCTTCCATCCGACCTTTTGGAGAAAATTTTTAGTTTTTTAAGTTATAAACAAGTAGCACATTTACGGCCGGTAAGTTTCGATTTTTTATTTTTTCATTTTTTATTCGCCATTAAATTGTAAACGTATACGGTATTTCCCAAATGCGAATTTATTTCCTTTACAACTCTAACGAAAAAAAAAAGGCTTAGGTCAATCAAGTTCTTCCTTAATACCGTAATTAATAAAAATGTCATTTCCTTCGATTTGGTGAGAATATCAGTGGCGACAGCTTAAGGATGCCAAATTCCAGGCTGAACATCCAGACTAGAGGATATGCCACTTGAGCGCTTTCAAAATCATCATATGTTTTTAATATGCTTAAGTGCTGTCAATAAATTAGACCATCATAAATTTTTAACTCCTTTTCCCCAAACTGATATCATAATTCATGGACCCTCCCAAATGTAACGGAGAACTTTCTCAATTTAAAATTAACCTTATTTTTTTTTTCTTTAATAGGTTTGTCGTCAAATAGACAAAGTGTGTCAAAAAATTTTAAACTCTTCTATTGAAAAGCTAAACTGCCAAATGAAAGAACGACTAAAAACGCTGAAATTGAAAATGCCAAGGAGGGAATCTGCTCGAAAAAATCACCCTTTAGAACCCGAATACAGCATAATCTCAACGCTTGATTATTATCTGGACTACATTTTTCCGACTTTCGAACAACCTATCAAAGAAGGATGGTGCTGCTTCTTTCCTGGAGAGGTATAATGACTTTGGCAAACTTTTCAACAGCTTTAGCCTATTATCTTAGCCCTAATCTACGCATGACCAGCAAAAAGAAAATCGACGCCAAGACGATTATGGTCATCCGACGTGGTCATTTGCCAAATCGATTTCAAGGGATTATTGACTCTAAGTCAAATAATATTTGTCAAAATACAAACAATAATATCATGACCTTAATGAGGTCAAATCTAGTAAAATTGACCCTTGGTTGACGTCATTTTCGCTGGTCTGCTTGTTAAATTTCAATAAAAAAAAATGATAATATAAAAACACTCCCAACTTTAATGTTTTTCTTTTTATTTACTTAAAATTTCTGTACACAGATTCTAGATGAGATGCATCTGATTTTACGAAGAATGAAAGTAACGCCAACATCTGGGCTCACCTGCCGGCTCGATGAATTAGACGAGTTAACCAAGATGGCTCAAGAATATTTCTATGACTACATAGAACCGAGATTTCCGAAAATTACGTATTTTGAAAAGGATGGAACCGAATGGTACGTAAAAGAATACCAAGATCTCTATTGTCTTGATCTCTGTTTTGAAAATTTATTCAGATTTCATCAATCTAACCTTTTCTTTTATTGCAGCGGTGCTAATTATCCAATCGGATTGTGGAACCTCAATGAAGGAGAAGCAACTAATAATAAGGAAGCAGATAGAGCAGCAAAAAGAAGTGAAAATGACTACGCGACACTGTTCATGCTACTAATGGTAATGCTACTAGTGCTATTATCATTAGTGCTACGTAATAAGCTTGTTGACTACGATGAGCGAATTAAGGCGATAGAGATAGAATTACAATTAAACGACAAAATCTACTGAGAAATGTAATAGAAAGGAAAAATATTTCAAGTCAAAAATTTATAAATTACTATTAAATTAAATTAAATTAACCAATAAATGAAAAAGGTCAGATTTATTCTCGTTCGTTTAAAAGTCGAGTTCCAAGTTGTCACGGTTTTTTCACTGGACACATTTTTTCACATAAACTTGACCCAGCATTGTCTTTTAAGAGATTTTATAAAACATGGAGAAAGTTTAAGATCTGTGTCCCTTCATAAACTTCAATATTTTAATAATTTGTTTTCGGACTCGTAGCCAGAACGAAGAGCCGGGAGGGGGGGCTTGTTAGGGAGTAGGGCTTGTTAAAAGAGCCAATAGGCCTTCATACTCTATAACTGTCATGTTTGGCCAATTTCCTCCAGGGGGGGCACCAAATCACGCCCCCCTTGGCTACTGGTCCTTTGTTTTAATTTTAAGCTTTTACTTTTATTTTGTCACTGTGAATTATCGCATCTCAAGGTGCAAGTAATTGAGCACTGTTTGTTTACGCGCTTGTAAAATAAATAAAAAATAAATTAAATTAAATTAAATCTAAAAAAAAAGAAAACAATCATCTTGCGAGCCAATCAGCTTGCGGGCGAAATCTCTCAAGGTTTAATTCAAGATAAACTTGTCACCTATTCTGCATAAAACAAATCATCATTTAGTTTAACGATAATACAGTGTCAACATTTTCAGCAAATATTCATTTTTTTTTTTTTTTTGCAACGATACAATGATTTACCGCGGATTCTCTCAAAAAGTACAAAAAAGAAATGAAGGTAAGAACAAGATATTCAAAACCTTTTGAACTTTCAACGACCTTTAAATTCCAATATGGCAGCTTTTGTCTGATAGTGTTTAAATCGTAAAATGTTTGCATGTAAAATACAATTAACTATACGCAGCAAGTTGTAATTAATGTGTTAAGGTCCTGGTTCCAAAACCACGTTTTCCATAAGGAGGCATTCAAATATTTTGATTGGCATATTCTGAGGGGGGTGGGGGGGGAGGTAATTGGACAAATGATGACGTATTTTGTCATGGGTAGCTTTGCTAGTGACAACAAAAAATGGGCAAGGGGGAGGAGTCCGAAATCGCCGAAAAAATGATAACGTCATATTTGAAACTCATCTAAACTCGTCTGATCAAGAGGAGGTCAAACATCACCAAAGCTAAGTTTACGTAAATAAAGTACCCTAAAATTTCCGAAAATAATTTTTTGAAAATAATAATGTTCATGTTTTTTTTTTTTTTTTCAGGCAATAATATCCTGAAATTGCAACGGTGAAACTTATAAAAAATTTAACTTCCTGCGTCTCCAAGCTTTTCTCTGTGACAAAAATATTCATTGCTTATTAAACGAAACAGACGAAGTAGAAAATATTTGCGTAAAAGCTTTATAAGGAAAAGGCTGAAGAAGGTTTAAAACTCCAGAAATGTCGAATCCAAAACGCCAAAAAACAGGTGATTCTTTCTCTAGTAGGTATACTGAGATACCCTATAACATGGAAAAAAAGCTTAATAAAGAACTTCCATTGGAGATGAAAATTTATTCAGGAATAATTTTGGGAATTTTCATTTTTATATCTTTTTGCTGGATTTGGCGGTGTTTAGTTGACTGGTGGCGAAAACGGAAAGTGCAACAAAGAGCTCAGGTTCCTCCGCCTAATTATGATGATCTTACTCCGTTGGAAACAAACGTCTGGAGGTTCAATCAGGAAACACAACAAAGCGAATTGGAAACATCCTTCACCCCCCCTCCAAAATATGACAATTTAAATCCAGATTCACTGTTTCCGCCGCCAGTACGTTTAGAAAACGGTTCGGAGATAAATTCGGTCTCGAATGAACTTTCTATGACCAACCCCATTGCAGATTCACTCACAAATTCATTAACCCTTTCCAGTCGGTGCAGCCACTGAGAAAATGGTATCACCCGACGGCTGGTGATTTTTTAATTTTTTTATGGTAACATCAAGTATTTAGGGTCCTAAAGCCAAAAATACAGACTAAATTCACATGCCCCTACATTTTTGCAATATAGGCAATTTGCAATGCTTTTAAATATTCAGAGTTGCTAATATTTTTTTTTCTCCATAAGCTAAGCATAGAAATCGTATTTTTGGGAATTTTTTTAAAAAAATTTTTATGTTCTAAACCACTTCAAATATGTCAGCACTAAGTTTCCTAGGTTGCCAATTAATTGTCTAAGTTACTAATTAATAGCTATTAATTAGTTAAATTAATACTGTAACTACCAAAAATACTCCCATAAGCTAAACATGGGAATCGAATTTTTAAGGAAAATATTTTTTTTGGATTTTTGGGCCCTAAACCACTTCAAATATGTCAATACTAAGTTTCTTAAGTTTCCAATTAATAGATTTTTAATAAGAATAAAATTGGCATTATATATAATGCCGCCGTCGGGTAGATGCACTTTTAGTGGCATTATATATAATGCCGCCGTCAGGAAAAGGTTAAATAATCCTCTTCTAGTTAATTAAATCCGTCAATAACAAATTCTTTGAATCATTCTCACAAAATTTAAATGATCGACTTGAATGGTACATGTTCAAATCAATACCTGATATTTGTGAAAAGGAAATATTTATTTACGCTTATTCATCTATTATTTAAGGATGATTTTTGGCTATTTTAAATCCAGTCCAATCCAGTCCCTTTTGTAAGCCAAATTATACCCCAGTTCTCCCTTAATTATGTCAAATTTCAGACTTAATTCAATCAATCCGCAATTCTCAAATCAATTCAAATCGTCAATTGTGTCATTCTTCAATACTATTCAATTTGTTCCTTCTCAAACTTTTTTTAAAACCAATTTTGTTTATTTCATTTTTTTGACAAAGCTTTTTCTATACGTTTTACCTCAATTCAATAAAAAGTTTTGTCCAGACAGGTTTCTACCTTCGCATACTTTTATCTAATGGTTTCTATTCAAGCATAAAAGTGCAACCTTGCACACATAAGCAACAAAAGAAAGCAATTTCCAAATTGAAACTTGCCGACTTATGTTCAGAGGGAAACCTCACCATTTTGATAAGGGTCATCAGCAATATATTGTATGTGTCATCTGGAGCTTTACTTTGTAGTATTGCATCTATCCCCAGAGTTTGTTTTCTTTTTATTTACCGAATTGTATCAAGGATAATCAATAACAATCTGATGCAAATTGCACACACACTACACACAGATCTATGCCATCTATCAAAGTCATGTCATTAAAATTATTTAAGTAAATTTTATAACTGTTTTCTTGGAAGTAAGCTTATTACATTAAACATAATGAAGTAAGATAATGACGGAGTAGCGCAAGGAAAATGATAAACCAAAAATGGTACCAAAATGATAAATTATTTGAAAACCAATGCCTTTTTTGAATCAAACTTCTAAGATCAACAACTACAAAAAACGTTTTTCAATTTGGAGTTTTACCCATTTTTCTTTCTGCACAAAAAAATTTACTTGGTTTTCTATTTGATACCGGATTTTTCATGAGGAAAAGTGTGCAGTTATTTTACATATATCTGAAAAATAAGTTTACATTTTGTAATCGAATGTAAGTGTAAAGTTGGGAAGAGACTTGCCTGCCCTTGATCGCGATTCGAAAAAAAAAGAACAAGTTTAAAATTTTGCCCAAAAATGTTACTTACATACCTTAAAATAGCCAAGGAAAACTCCCTCTTTCAAACTTTCATCCCAAAGCTAATTCAGTTATTTTAATAGCGGTTAAAATTTTCACTTACGATTTCGATGTCAATTTCACTTTCACAACATCACACGCCATGTTTGTTAATAACTATAAAGTGCACTGCTGCCACTACACTTTTTTTTCTTCTGCTAGTTCTTATTTTTATTTACATAAAAGTTTGTAATATTTATATCATATTCATTATTATTATTATCATTATTTAATACTTCAATAAAATCAAATCGTTTTTTGTCTTTCTAAACCGGCTTGCATAATTTCAGTTTTCTGTAATTTTGAGTGTATAAGTGACGGTCTCTATCACAGAAAAAAGTTGCTGAAAAATAGATTAGCTACATTTGCTTTTAGTTTTGATTTAAAGGTCGATTTCTGTAGATGTCTGGTACTAAATGAGCGCATTTAAAAATCTCTAAACGACGCTACTTCCTGCTGTTTTGATTCTTTTAAAATTAGCCTGATGTCTGCGATGACCTCTAACCTACAGATTTATGAATCTGTTAAGGAAACCTTAGTACTATTTTAGATTTATGAACTAATGATTGATTGTAATTTTAAAAAGGAAACCTTAGTACTATTTTAGATTTATGAACTAATGATTGATTGTAATTTTAAAATATAGCTGCAAAATAATTTTACTTCTTTTTAGCCAAAAGTAGTTAAGTTCAATCCAAAATTGTCCCAATTTTCGAAATTCATGCTTATTGTGGTAACTAATGGGAAGTCTCTGATACCAAGTAGGATCTTAGTTAAAAAGAAGAAGCAAAAAAATATTTCACAAATAAAATTTAATTTTACAAAATAAATAATTTATTGATAAAAAGAAAAAAATACCTAAACAAAAAATATCAGTAATTACACCTTTTAATTAACCTGATTCATTTTTTTTTGGTAATCAGCCCTAATCAAATAACAAAAGAATACCCTTTATTAAAAATTAAATTAAATTAAAAGAAATATAACCATCAAAGGACCAAAGATGAGCCAATAACGATCTTTAATTTTTTTTTTCAAATTGAATAATGATTATAAAGGGAATAGCAAAAATATCACACTATAAGATATATTAATATATATTATTATACACACGATGCTTAATTTTTTTTGGCTTGTGTAAATTTTCCAGGAAGAAAACATTGGACCGGAATTTTTACAACAACCAAATTTTATTTTTCTTCCAAGAGAAAAAGATTTTCTTTTAAAAACATATATGTCCTTACATTCAAAAAATAAAGAGAAAAAAAAAATTATTTTAACATTCATTTTAACGAAACGATCGTAAATTCAACAATCTATAAAATTTTACATAATTAAAATCAATAACGCGATTATATTTCCTTCTTCTTTTTAATGTTCGCTTTATTCATTTGTGTGGTCCTGCCCTTTTTATTACGCCTTTTTTTATCACATTTAAAAAGATTCGAATAATAAAATTATGAGTCACCAATGAGTTTATTTTACTTAAAAATGGAAAAATAAATGGGGGTGGGAGAGCAAAATTGAAAAAAAAAAAAAATCGTCAGTGTTGCCAACCGAAACTGCCATACTGATTTTCCTTCGTACGTAATAATATACTTCTTTTTTGTCTGTTTTAACGAAAAATAAAGAGTTTTTGCACTAACAGCGTTAATAATGATCAAGAAATACTGATTTTGACACTCCGACCACTGATGCTTAGCTTGTGTCTTGTTTCTTCTTCTTACAAGAATGTTGCCACTTTAATGGCAACCCTCTAGTTTTTTTAATATGAATAACAAATTTACATTTTGGTTTATTTTAAAGGTGAAGTGACTACTACAGAATCATTTTAAATAAATACAGTTCTAGTCGCGAAACATTATAGTATTGAGGTATTAAATAGCGAAATCCTGACTTTTAATTGAAAATACTGATATTTTCACACATACTGTCCTTTCTTTATGTTAAAAAAAAAAAAAAAAATCGATTGGCAACGCTGAACCATTAAGCGAAAAAAGATATGGTTAATAAAAGTATTGTCGTTAATCGAAGATTTTTTTCTTTTTTGTTATTTAACTTTACACATTTATAAAATTTATATTTGGAATTCTAAAGGTACGACAGCTCCGGGGGTGTTTAAAAAGTATCTCTGTATACACGAATTTGAAAAACAGGAACCCGATAACATGTGGCGAGTGTTTTCGTTGACCATATCCTGTTCGTGGAGGTCTCGAAGTGTAAACATTGTGTCTCGGGAGTTCAGCAAGCATTCTTTATCACCCTGAAAAATAAAATGAGAAAATTGTTAACCAAGATTAGGAAGCGGTAAGCTAATTTTAGTAGCCGATAGGCTAAGTGTCAACATAAAAAAACGTGGCAATTATAAATTACCTGACATAAATTTTGAGCTTCCGTCAAAAACATAAGATCACATGAAGATGGCTTTGAAAATCCGAGTTCAGATCCGCAAATGTAGCAAATTTGCTGAAGGGAACAAATTGGTAAAAGCAATTCAGCGTATCTACCTCCGATTTCCTCTACCCTAAGACAGTTGTGTAAGATTTTATCTAAAACCGGACATTCTAAAAAGAAAAAAAAGAAGACATCAGCAAAATATTAACATATGATTGAAATCTTGGTGAAGTCTACTTGAAATTAATTCCAAAAGATGGCGCAGATCTATATCACGTTTTAGTGTTTCAAGGTAAACAGACAGAACTAAAAATATGAGAAGTGATTCAAGCGCTATTTTTTTCAAAACAGAGCTTCAAACCTGTATTTTGCCCGTAAGGCTTCTCTATTTCTGTTTACATTCATGCCCTCAATTTGAAATTATTCGTAATACTATCGCCATATGCAAAAATTTTATAAATTGAGCCAAAGAAACTAGTGGTGCCATCTAGCGAGTTTAGCTCGAAATAAACCTCTTTTTAAAAAAAAACAAGTTCTTACAATTTATCAGCCACATTGTAGAGCTGAGAAAAAGAGACATTGTACAGCCATTCATAAAATGCAAGAAATAGCAAATGTTCCAGTGCAAAATGTAATAAATTAAAATCTAGAATATTTTATAGCTCTTTAAAACTCCCCTGAGAGAGATTACCGCTCCCAAGAGCGTGATTTCTTTTAATATTCTTTCGGGCTAAAATCATTGTTTATCTTGAAAGATCCCGAGAAAAAATCAGTCTGTCAGGGCTGTTGCGTGCCTTCAGCGGTTCTTATTTTATTAAAGGTCAACAGTTTATAAAAAAAAAAAAAAAAAACATTGTGCAATCGACGTAAAACCCGACGAGGACCTGCAACGCCCATGGCGGAATATTTCGCCCTAGGAAATTTTTGTTATTTACCATCATTTTCAAACTGGTTGCTCGAAAAACCATTATCAGACGGAGAAGGCCAATTTAAAAATTCTAAGGAATCCGCGTTGTTCCGCTCCTGATTGTACAACTCCTCGACTCCTTCCTTTTTCACTGCGACTCTTTTGTTTTTATCCGCATCCGATTTCGAAGGAGATTCCGATTTTTCCGTCTTCGGAACTTCTTTCTGACCTGAAAATAAGTACAAATTGGTTAGATACATATACTGCATGTGTTAAGAATGTTAATAGTCCCTACTGTATCTCGAAAGTTTCTGTCGGGTTTCCCAATTCAGGAATTTCAAAAAGAAATTTTAATTCTGACTGAATTTCCTGGAATAGAAATGCTTTCCGGGATGTTTGTTGTTTTTGTTGAATATTTCGGAAAATTCCCTACAGCTGGGCGGGAATAAACAACATGGGAAACATGCATATAATGAATGGCAAACAATATGGCAAGCAGGAAGCGAAGAGTTTTTGCCTCCGAATATTTTCCCAGGATGGTCAAACGTGTCAGTCATTTTTTTGCTTACCTGCAGGAGTCAAGGTTTCTATTTTCGGAGATTCCGTCCCTGTCTTTTTATTCTCGTCATTCCTGAAGCCCTTGTCGGTTTTTATCGAATTTTTGAAGTCCGTTAAAGCGTTCTTCATTTTTTCCAAGCTGTAGGCAGCTTTCAAGCGATGAATGACCTCATTTTTGACCGAGTTCACGTCCTCTCCGCCTTTCCCGGAATGCGCCCCGGTAAATTTAACCGTGTCGTCGAGTATCCTCTCCTCTATATTGCCTATTTTGCTTTCCATGTTATCGATGTTCCTGTCAATATCGTAGGCAAACCTTTTTTTATTGTTAAAAAGTCTGGTGTCGAACGGTATTTCGTATTGGGATTTGTCTAAAAAGTTAACGTTCCCGACGTTCGCTCTTTCCGTGGGGTACCTTTTGTCGTTCAAATTTAAAAAATGACTTTCCGCTCTCCGTCGCGTGTCGTCCCTAAACCAATTCCCCTGGGATCTTTTGTTTATCCCGAAATACTGAGACCAATCGATGGATTTTTTGTCCGATTTCTTTTTTACTTGGAAAAGCTTGTTGATTTCCTCGTTCCGGACGGGAGGGTAAATTTGCTCCTTCGTGTAGGGTTCGGCCCGCCTCACGACTTTTTTGATCTCGTGATGTTTCGTGATCTCCGGTTTGGTAGCGTTTTTCGGTTTTAATTCCGTCGGTTTTTTTTCCGTTTTCTTCTTCGGGGGTTGGGTGCTCGTTTCGAAAATGCTTTTGACCTCTTTGGAAACTTCCCGGGCTCCGGAGCTCCGCTTAACCGGGAATCGTTTCCTGTTCAAATGAAGCCCGTTGTGCTGCTTGAAAATTTTCTGACCGAATCCACGTTTTTCGTCTTTGTCGAAATCCCGATATGACTCCTCCGGGTAGGAAACCGGCTCCGGAAGCCAAATTTCGTTTTCGCTTTGGTCCTTCAACCAAAAGGGTTCCTCGTCGGAATATTTCGGACGAGCCGCCACTCCCCCGCTCAAAGCCCTCAGGATGTCTTTGTCTTTCTCGTCTCCCAAAACTTCGAAACCTCCTTCTTTCAAAGTTTCCACGGCTTCCCTGTTAACGTCGGGATTAACGAACTTCAGAGCGTATAAAAAGTCATTTTCTGGAGGGGGTTCATAGCTGACGTGTTGAGAATGAGAATTCCTTTTACCGTAAATCCCTTCCCCAAATCCCGGATATCTTTTCCTCCTGTCATTTAAGTGCTCGAACACCCGATAATTCCTCCTGTTCCTCAACGGGATCCCTTGAAATTGTCGAATCATCTCCAAGTTCCCGGCGTACTCATCCCCGTTCCCTTTGCTCTCGTACAAAGGATTCAAAATTTCCTCCACTTGATCGTCGGTTAAATCCTCGATGTCCACCTGTCCCTCAGGATGGGTGTTCCGGTATTTCGACCATAAATTTTTTAGCAATTGCAAATACTCTATTCCGTCGTCTCCGTAGCTGCTCCCTGTTTCCGTGTTCTCCTTTTCGTTGATCAAATAAGTGGGATCGTTCGACGACGAGGAAAACCTCTCCCGGAAGTTGGATTTCCTCTTGTCGAACCCGCTGTCGTAATCCGAATCTTTTTGGTAACTTAAATAATTGTTTAAAATATTTTGTAAATCTGCTTC